>CM038608.1:4763037-5091573 GCA_021533255.1 Ceriops tagal
ATCAGCAGGAGTTACAACAAGAAGAAAAATTGTGGGAGCTACTGCTTTACTCTCACAAGTTGAACCTAAATTTGTTGAAGAGGCTACACAAGATCTAACTAAATCTTTGTCCACAGAGCTATTTGAAAAGCACAGATTGAGTCTATCTGTGCAAATGCCTCCTCAAGCCTGAAGTTCAGGTGAATCCTCCATCTCCACTTTGCGAGTTTTTCAGATTTGTAATTAGTTGGCAAAGGGGGAGAGAAGCAACAGTGCAGGGGGAGCTGTTAAGAAAGGGGAAGTGCATATTTAGGGGGAGTTGAAACTGCTGCATAGTGGCTTTTATTATGAGTGTTGCCAACAATTACAAAGGGGGAGATTGTTGTTCCCACAGCCTTGTATGGGTTGTAATTGTTGTCAACTAGGTTTAAGTGTACAAGAAAGTAAAGCCACATGGAAGGGCAAGAAAGTAAAGCCACATAGAAGGCCAATAAGGTAAATTCACATGGAAGGGCAAGAACGTAAATCCGCTGCGTAAGCCTTGGAGGGGCAAGAATGTAAATCCGCTGTGTAAGCCCTGTTAGGGTTTCATGGAAGAGAGTATATAAAGACTGAAGTTCCCGACTTCACCCTAGGATCTACTAGTTTGTGATACTGAAAGGGGGGGTGAATCAGTATCACCACAATTCGCAATTCGCAAGTAAGTGAACAACTTCAATCTCTTCTTAAAAGCGAACTCTTTCTCAGACTCAACTAAGGTAGATCTATTGCTACCTACTAATCACAATAGTCCCCAAAGTCACCTTTCAGACACCTTTCCTAATCGAAAATACGGATGTTCTTGTTTAGGTCTTCGTTAGGTTATGGGTTGGCTGATACTTTAGCTACGTTCACAACTCAATTCAAAACACAGAACGTAAAGCAAATTAAGGACACACGAGATTTACGTGATTTCGTTAACATGACGTACATCCACGGTGGTAGGGACTTTCCCTCTACCGAGACTATCCACTATACTTGTGAATATAGGTTACAATGGATGTCTTTAATTCGCTGCTCCTTTCATTATTGCAATTACTAAGCAAGTACAATACAAAGAGGGTCACTTACTGTGTCTACCCTTCTTCTAGCTTGTCTTGCCTCTGTTGAATTGAAAGGCTGCTCCACTACTGCTTAGAAGTTCACCGCAATGCTCTCTAACCTCTCTTGAAGAAGTTTGGAAATACGTTAATTCTTTTCGTGCCTCGCCGAATTCCTTCTGTAGGTTGTCTCACACAATTCCTGCTTTCACCATCTTACAGTCTCACCCATCTCCTTGTCTCACGATCTCACTGTCTCACAGCTCTCTTGTCTGTTTCTCTCTCTCTTGCTGTCCAGCCAGATTTCTCTCTCTTCACCGAATTTCTCTCTCTTCGTCCGTTTTTGATTCTGCCGATGGTTTCTCTCTCTTCGTTCAGCTGGATCTATCTCACCGTCCAATTGGATCTGATTTTGGCCGTATTGACTCCTCTGTTCCGGCCGTCTCCTCTCTCTCTCTCTCAATGGTTGTTCTTTGTTGTTGTCAGTATCTCTCTCTTCTATGGCCGTCTGGTTTCTTCTTCCGCCGATCTGCTTTTCTTCGTCCTGCCGTCCAGCCCCGTCTAGCCGTAATCGGTTTTCTCTCTCGTCGACCCGTTTCTCTATTTTTTTGACCATCTATTTCTCTCTCTACCATGTTGTCTCCTCACAGATCGCTGGTGTGCCGATGGTGTGCCGTTCCTCACGGGTTTCTCTCCATCCCCTGACAACGACTTTGATTTGGCCGTCCTCTGTTCGCTGTTCTTCGTTCAGCCCCTACTTTCGGCGTCTCCTTCTTTTTGGTCAATTTCCGTTTTCACTTCTTCTTTCGGCGACGGTTACTATTCACTCGACGACTGAATCTCTCTCTTCCCGTCGACGACTGTACTATTCACGACAGCTGCACTTTTCTTTTGCAGGTGGTGTTCTTCTATGTAGGGTTTGGTATTTTGCCGTGTATTCAATTGTGTTGGCCTTCCCTCTTGTGTTTTGCAATGTATTCAATTGTGTTGGCCCTTACCCTAGTTTTGTCTTCCAAGGTCTTTATATATTCTCTTCCGTGAAACCCTAATAGGGCTTACGCGACGGATTTACGTTCTTGCCCTTACGCAGTGAATTTACTGCTTTGCCCTTCCATGTGACTTTTCTTTCTTGCACACTTAAACCTAGTTGACAACAATTACAACCCATATGTTGTTCCCACAGCTTTGTACGGGTTGTAATTGTTGTCAACTAGGTTTAAGTGTGCAAGAAAGTAAAGCCACATGGAAGGATAAGAAGGTAAATCCACATGGAAGGGCAAGAATGTAAATCCACATGGAGGGGCAAGAAAGTAAATTCACCGCGTAAGCCCTATTAGGGTTTCATGGAGTAAAGTATATAATCGTTTTGGAAGACAAAGAACAAGGTGTCGGCAATATTGAGCATTTAGCAAAACCTAGACAACCGACCAACCAAAGAGAACATCAAACCCTACACGGAAGACCACCGACAAGGACGAAGAGAGTAAACAGTCCAGTCGACGGACGAATCAAGTGAATAGTAGCTGTTGTGAACAGTAGCCATCGTGAACAGTAGCCGTCGTCGGAAGAAGAAGAGAAACCCGACGGCCGACGAACAGTATACGGCAAAACGAAGAGAAGCACAGCCAAAATCAGATTTAGGGGCTAAACAAAGAACAAGGGTGGACGGCCGCAGCAACTGAGCAGCCGTCGACGGGAAGGAGAGAGAAAACACAGCCATCGACAATTGGAAAATCGAGCAAAAAGGCAAATATGTTGAAAGAGAAGGAGGCGACTGAAGGGGTGCTGAACATTGAACGTAAGACGGCCAAAAGACGGCTGAGGAAGGTGAGTCGTGAGGGAGACCAAATCTGAACTGGAACGAGACGAGACCAGATCGGGAACGGGTGAGAGAGATCCAACGGCTAAACGTTGGAAGAGAGAGAAACAGACCGTCAGAAAAACAGAGAAACCGGTCGACAGGAGAGAAAACCGGGAACGGCCGAAAAAGGCTGGACGACAGGACGAAGAAAAGCAGACCACCGACAGAAAAGGGAGGAAATCCGGCCAAGTGGGTGAACGGAAAAGAGAAATCCGGTGAAGAAAGAGAAATCCGGTGAAGAGAAAGAGAGAAATTCGGCTGGACAACAAGAGAGAGAAACGGACAGGCGAGCCGTGAGACAGTGAAATCGTGAGACAAGGAGACGGGTGAGACCATAAGACAGTGAAAGCAGGAATTGTGTGATACAACATAGAGAAGGAATTCAGCGAAGCATTGAACTCAACATATTTGCAGACTTCTTCAAGAGAGGTTAGAGAGCGTTGCGGTGAACTTCTAAGTGGTAGTGGAGCAGCCTTTCAATTCAATAGAGGTAAGACAAGCTAGAAGAAGGGTAGACATAGTAAGTGACACTCTTTGTATTGTACTTGCTTAGTAATTGCAATAGTGAAAGGAGCAGAGAATTAAAGACATCCATTGTAACCTGTATTTACAAGTATAGTGGATAGTTTCAGTAAGGGAGAGTCCCTACCACCGTGGATGTACGTCACGTTGACAAAACCACATAAATCTCATGTGTCCTTAATTTGCTTTACGTTCTGTGTTTTGAATTGAGTTATGAACGCAGCTAAAGTATCAGCCAACCCATAACAAGAACATTCGTATTGTCTAGTAGGCAAGGTGTCTGAAAGGTGACTTTGGGGACTATTGTGATTAGTAGGTAGCAATAGATCTAACTTAGTCGAGTCTGAGAAAGAGTTTGCTTTTAAGAAGAGGTTGAAGTTGTTCACTTACTTGCGAATTGCGAATTATAATGATACTGATTCACCCCCCTCTCAGTATCACAAACTAGTAGATCCTAGGAAGAAGTCAGGAACTTCACCATACAAGGTTGTGGGAACAACAAAGACCTTGGAAGACAAAATTAGGGTAAGGCCAACACAATTGAATACACGACTAAAAGAAGAAGAGCACAGCAAAGAAAAATCCAACGGCCAAATAGGAGAAGGAGAGAAAAACCATATACGGCCAAGTAAAGGGTGGAGAAAAAGGAAAACCCAACCTTGGGAGAGAGAAAGTGGAGAACGGCCGAGTGAAAAGGAACCGACGACAACAAATATATAGTCGAGAGAGAGAAAGAGGAAGCCGTCAGACGAAGAGAGAGAAAACACTTGGAAGAGAAACAAAAAGAAGACGTCAAACCAAGGTGAGTCGGAAATTGAGCTTTGGATGGCAAACCTAGAGCAACTGGCCAACCAAGGTAATCACTCGGTAAAACCCCACAAGACGAAGAACACCACCAAAAAGGAAGAGAGAGTCTATCTAACACAAGAGACAATCGGCAAAACACAAAGGCTAGACGACAAAACCAGCACAGCAGAACACATGGTGGATGGCAAAGGAGAGTGATCGGCCAAAGGAGATATACGTCCAAAACAGCACGGCAAAACAAACGGACGGCAAGAGAGAACATGGAATAGAGGAACCAGCCAAAGTAGTAAACAGCAAAATAGGGGATATCCAGCTAAACGATCTCTCGGTAAAAACCAGCAAAACGAAAAAACACAAAAAACAGAGCACCCGGCTGGACGGTGAGAGAGACAACCCGTGAGAGATGATACATCCTGGAAGAGAAAACATAAACACCACCTGGAGAGAAACGAACAAGAACGTGCTACGGCTGAAACCAGAAACGGACAGGCCATGTGACTTAAACCAGAAAAATCAGAAGAGTGGTGCAGGCCAGCAGACGTGCAACAGTAGTGAGGCAGGTCGTGTGACTTGAACCAAGCTGTCCAGAGGTGTTAAACGGACAAGTTCAAACCAAAAACGTACGTGAGGCGTGTGACCAGCAAGGCGTGTAAACTAGAAACGTATGTGAGGCGTGCAAACCAGAAACGTACGTGAGGCATGAAACCAGCAAAAGGTGCAAACCAGAAACGTGCATGAGACATGTAACGCCAAACCAGAAACGTGAGGCAGGCCATGAGACATAGAACGGCAAACTAGAAATGTGAGGCGAGCCGTGAGACAAGGAGACAGGTGAGATCGTGAGACAGTGAAAGCAGGGGTTGTGTAAAACAACGTAGAGAAGGAATTTGGTGAAGCATTGAAAGAACTCAACGTATTTCCAAATTTCTTCAAGAGAGGTTAGAGAGCGTTGCGGTGAACTTCTAAGCAGCAGTGGAGCAGCCTTTCAATTCAATAGAGGCAAGACAAGCTAAAAGAAGGGTAGACACAGTAAGTGACACTCTTTGTATTATATTTGCTTAGTAATTGTAATAGTGAAAGGAGTAGAGAATTAAAGACATCCATTGTAACCTATATTCACAAGTATAGTGGATAGTCTCGGTAGAGGGAGAGTCCCTACCACCGTGGATGTACGTCACGTTGACGGAACCACGTAAATCTCATGTGTCCTTAATTTGCTTTACATTTTGTGGTTTGAATTGAGTTGTGAACGCAGCTAAGGTATCAACCAACCCATAACCTAACGAAGACCTAAACAAGAACATCCGTATTGTTTATTAGGCAAGGTGTTTGAAAGGTAACTTTAGGGACTATTGTGATTAGTAGGTAGCAATAGATCTACCTTAGTCAAGTCTGAGAAAGAGTTCGCTTTTAAGAAGAGGTTAAAGTTGTTCACTTACCTGTGAATTGCGATTTGTGGTGATACTGATTCACCCTCCCTCTCAGTATAACAAACTAGTAGATCCTAGGTAGAAGTCAGGAACTTCACATCTTATCATGTGTCCTTTTTTTGCCTCATAATCTTTTATGACCTTTCTTACAACTAATTACAAGTCACTATGTATTTTTATTCTTTTGATGATTAATGCTTTAGGAATGTTAAGTTTTGTAATTAAAGCTTCATATTCAACTTCACTATTAAATGTTTCAAATAGGAACTTAAGGGTATATTCAAGGACCATATTCTTAAGACCCAAATGACAATTCCTACCCCATTTCCTTCTTTATTAAAGGCCCTATCAATATAGATGAGCCAAAGAGCTAGAGACAAAAGAGCCATTTTGGATGTTTTAATGTCTGTGCATTTGTTGATAAAGTCAGCCAAGGTTTGGCCTTTTATGGCTTGTCTTGGTTGAAATGATACATCAAACTCTCTTGGCTTCATTAACCACATTTGACTATTGCAAAATTAACCATAAGGGTTAATTGTTTAATCAACAATTATGTGGGCCTAGAAATATAACCTTAGTTTCTTAGCTGAGCCAATGCCATCTTATTTATTTTTGGATATCATAGTTTTACTCTTTGTAAAACTTTGTTTATATAGTTTTACTACATAGAATCTTCCTCATAAACAAGCACGGAGTTTACCATTAATTTACTAATAGTTAGATACAAAAATAACACCTCAGTCAAAACTAGCTTGTTGAGGAGTAAAGTAAATGCACAGAAGGTCTTTAATCAGGAAAATGCTTGCTTATATTCCTTACTTCACTTGAAACTGGGGGGTTTTCTTAAGTATCTAAAAGAATTATAGCTACTTGTCACCGAATTTAAAGATGAATTTATTTAGATGAGCTAAAATGCTTATTACAACCTAAACTTCTCTAATACTTTTTAGTGATGATAGAAAGTTCTGGATAGTCATGATTTTTTTCAAGGTTAGCTTTTATCCCTCTATGAGAAACCATAAACGTTAGGAATTTTTTGGATTGCATATCGAAGGCATACTTAGTCAAGTTCAACTTCATATTATATAATTTATAATGTCAATGGTTTCTTGGGAGTTTGTTATATGTTCTGAAGAGGACTTGCTTTGATTAGCATGTCATCCACATAAATTTTCATATTTCTACTGATTTAATGTTTAAACATCTTATAGACTAAACACTAGTAAGCTACCCTAGCATTTTTAGCCTAAAATAGCATCACTTTATAGCAAAAAAAAATGTCCATAAATGTTAATAGCTCATGTCTAAAAGTGTCCATAATGATGAAGTAGGTCTTTTCTTAGCGTGGCTCATATATTGGGATTTGGTTGTAGCTAAAAAAATGTCCATAAATGTTAATAGCCTATGGTTGAAAATCACATCAACTAGCTAATCAACGAGTAAAAGTAGGTGATTATCTTTAAGACAAACCTTCTTAAGATTTGTGAAATCAATGCATATTCACCATTTACCATTAGCCTTCTATAACAGGCTACTCTAATAAATTTTGCAATGAGCAACTCATCTACTTCTTCCTTAATGAGGGCCCACTAGATTAAAGTGAAGTGTTTTTCTTTTATTTTATAAGAGGAAACTCTAGGTGTACATTATATCCATAAGACATGACTTCTAATTATATTATTGGCATTTTGGCTAAAGCCATGCCAATACCTTCGCATTGCCCCTCAAAAAAGCAATTAATGTCTTTTTCATTCATGCATCAAGCCTTTCCCATTTGTACCATTTTCATCAAATTAGCCAAGTTTAGAAAGACTTATTCCAATTATTCTATAAGGATACCTTTTTCTCAAAACTACTCTTTTTCTAATTCTTAGCTAAAAATTTCAAAGTTGTTTAGCTTCTCTTCCCCTTCAATATAGGCCATTTAAAGCTCCCATGTCAATTTTTTATCTCCTTGAACCTCTCCAATGTTTGTTGAAGTTGGGAACTTTATTTTGGGATGCTTGATGGATATTATGGCATCAAAAGCTATAAGGATAAATTTAACCAAACTTACAAGGTATAAGGATAAAGTCTTGTCATGAGTACTAAAAACTCAAAGATTGTATCAATCATTTAAAAGGAAAGCCCTAAAGTGACCAATATCTCAATTACTCCCATTAGGATAACAAATTCTCTTAATAAACCAAATAATAGGCAATAAACTCCTGAAGTCTCATCTTAATAAAAGCCTTATGATACAATATGTCCAATAAACTTCTCATACCCACAGACACCTATTGCACATCAAATTTATTCAAGATGGCCTTAATTACTAATAGGTTGTGATGCAAGTACTTAATAGTGATACAATATGCTTTCTCGATCATCATCATTAAAAGTGATGGGAGTGTCAAATTCCTTAAGCTACTTCCCTTACACATTTAGAGTACACCTTGTGTAAGACTTTCTTATAATGGTAGTGATACCAATGATCATATCTCCCACAAACATGTTTATTATTCCTTAAGTTAGATGCAAGAAAGGGAAAGCCTTATCAGTTTGACCAAGGTAAGGTTCTTTTAATTTTTTTCACACTTTCATTCCCAAAAAGCAACTTTATTTTTGAGTTGATGTTAATCCTCCCTCATACATTCGTTGGAAGAAAGCCCCTTTAAATTATTTTTAGTTTTATCTTTAAGGTTACAACACTTCTTTGTATAATAACTATGATCATTATGAAAATAACAAAACTTTCTCCCATCATAATAATCTAAAAAGAGTCATTATAGTTAATTAATTATACTTGTCCCTTATTTCCATCAAAATGTTTACTCAAATTATGGTTAATTGAGTATAATAGTTTGGCTATAGACTACAATTTCTCTTTATATGGGAGATGGGAGAAGGTGACCAACTCCACTCTCCCATCTCCACTTCTTACCTTAGCCTTTCTAATGTCCTTCAACTTTTGTGTGAACCCATAACGCACCTTTCACTCATATATACTTATCTACTCAAGACATGACTTATGCAAAATCCTTTGATGTATTCTTATCTAGGAAATGGATAAAGCAAGCCTTCCATAAGCTAATGCAAAAGATACCTAAAGCAAAGTAGAATTTAGACCTTGTCTTTTTAACATTTTCCTCTTAAAACAAAAAACTTACTCCCTTAAAAACTCATTAGGTTATTGGAGTACTCCCATAAGTTAAGCCCTTAAGAGTTGTACATAAAGTTTTGCATATAGTAGCTTTAGAAGCTCCCTATAAGATATAAACGTGTGGAACCTAATCTATTGGTTGGCTAGATCAATGATTTTGTCATAAGAGTTAAGTGTATGAATTCTGAACTTCTTTTAGGACAATGCATCTTGGATTTCTATGATAAAAAAAGACCCAAAGGTTAGCTCCTAAGGTGGTGGTTCCCAATCTTATAGGGCAACTACATAAAGCATTAAATTTTGGATCTACTTTATCACTTCATCTTTTTTTAAGGCTACTTCTAAGGTATTCCTAACATGTGTGCATCTTGCAAGAGGCTTCTACTATCTTCTAGCATAAATGACATCCTTAAATATTCTAGGAGTCCCCTTAGTAGAGAAAAGGATCATCTTTTTCCTTTAACATGTTTAATGGAAGTTGGGTCAAGATGTTATAAAGGTAATGTGGATTTTATGTGTTTTGAGGAGTTTAAGGGGTATGAATCTCAAAGGGTCAAATATTTGGTGAAGAGTGAATTCAAAAGTCTAGCGAGGTGGGCTCCTCCTTACCTCTAAAAAGGAAATCATGGAAGTACTTAGTATATTAATTTGTTCCTACATGAAGTAGAATTGGTGTTAAATCTTGGAAATAATTAGGCATTGCCTAAGTCAAAGAATAAAAAGGGATGAGATTTTGTTGTTAAGGGTATAAAGTGATGTAATAAGATTGTCACCTATATTTCAATAGGAAAAACTTGCATGTCTAATAAAAATATCTAAGGTAGTAAATGGGAAAAGACATACATAATTATTTCTCACAGTCAACTTTATGATCTAGTTAAATTATGATGAACCTAGATCATAATGGGCCTAAATCCAAATCCTAGGTTAATTGGAGAGGGCCTTGGTTTTGGATATTTGGGCCTAAAGTGATCTATGACTTGCAAGACAATGGTAGGTTATGAGGTACTAGGCCTCAACCCATCATTAGCACTTCAACACTTAAGTTAACAATAAGTGTAATTACATAAAGATTAATAAAGTAATAAAATAATTAATGAGTAATTAAAAAATTATGTTTATAAGATATTTATAGATAAATTTAGATCGGAACACAATTAGAAGGATAATCTTAATAAGATATATGTATGGAGTCCAAAATATTCTCCTAAACCAAGTTGAGTAGAGGCATCTTTAGTACTCATAAGAATTATCATTATCGCAAAATAATTAGCGAGTACAAATAATGGAGTTAGATATATAAACTTATTATCTCTTTTTATATTTACATTTTATTCTATATATATATATATTCTATTGTTACTTTTTGTAAGCTATTTATATTAATTAACTATTTTCTCCTTTATTTTGCTATATCTTTTTCAACGGATAAAATCATCTTCATGGAACATAAGCCACTTCACGAAGGAAAGTAAAATTAATTTAACTGTAATATGATCAATTTAGTCGGCCAGCATCATTAGACAATGCACCAAGCTGAGAAACAAATTTTAGTCAAACACGGCTTGTATGGTTTTCTGATTTTGCCTACTTTGATTTTCCATTCATCCCTTTAAAAGTTTAAATATAAAAGGAAAACACTAGATTTTTTCATTGACCTACTTCTTGGGGGCAAGTGCGTGTACTTTATGATACAGTCAACTGATTTTTTTTTATATATATATTTTCTCTTTGCGAACCATTATTGATCATTTATAAGAAAAAATCAATTAATATAGAATATGATACATATAATAAATCTTCTTTTTAGGGAATAATAAATTTATATTATCACCACTGTCCAAACCTAAGAAACCCGTCGTCGTACCAAAAAAAGATCCAACAAATTACTGTTAATATATATTTTTTTTACTTTTTGGTAGATTCAAAGATATTATTGATCACTTCTAATGAGCTACTGTTATTGATCATTTCTAGGCTCGTCGCTTTTGCCTGCTATTTACTTGGGGTTAAACAGGCTAGTCCTGTTTAAACTGTTTGAAATCCTATTTTCTCAAAAAACAAAACCGTTGGCTCTCCCTGTTAACATAGTTCATAACACTTGCCAAGCCCAGGGAGCAGAATTTTAGACAGAAAAGAAGCCGAAAGAACCCAGCCTGGTAGCCACAAAATTGTTGCGAGAAACTAACCAAGGCAGGTTGACTTCGAGGACACTAAGCAAGGAACAAAACAACGTTACCACTTGTCTACGCCATGACTTGGGGATCACATCTAACATGGGAACTTCCCCTTGCACATTGCAAGAAAACTGCACGAGCGGGTGAGCGTCAGACCCCTCCTTGCAATATTTCCTAACAACGGCTGTCTCAACCCTACGCATGTCCAGTATTTCACATGGCGCCGTTATTGACAAAAATGTTGATAGTTCACTCGCCGCTCATAAATCCTGGACGATGGACACTCGCAGACTATTTATTCATAAATAACCATATCAACAGCTCTAATGTCTCGTGTTCAAGGAAAAGGCTCACTCAATAATGCCGAGCACAATCCCCATGATACCAGACCAGTTATCAAAGCTTGAGGTGGTCGCACAAGTGACAAGCATTCCCACCACCCTTCATTTATATTAATTAATTGTGCCACTTTGGAATGCAAACACGTCAAAATTTTCGAAACTACCATATCCATTGAAATACTGCAGCTAAAAAACTCTCCCCCGGCACCTTGACGCTGCCCCACAAGAAATGTTGCTTACTACACTACAGCGGGAGTCCTTGATGTCGATTTTCGGCCCCAAAAGGCAAAGTCGACCCGGAAAAATTGTAGAACAGCTAGCAAAATGTTCATGGGAAATTGATAGTGCACCGTCAGGGGCTTCAATTCAATTACCCTACTGTCAACCCGAACCCAAATTTGTAGTCTTTCTTCCTATGATCCAACTGCAAAACATACATAAATAAATAAATAAATAAATAAATAATATTAAAAAACATGCAAACACCTAATAAAAAAGAATAATACAAGAAGGAAGGGTGCAGGACTATGCTCGATAAGAATCCATCTTCACAAAACAAATCCACAATAGTTGCACCACATGATGTATGCAGGCAGAGATCGGACAACGAGAAACCTTAGCTGGAAACACTTTGCCATGGGGAAAAAAGAAAAAGGGGTGGGGGAAAGGGGTACTACACTTCAGTACCGTGACTAAAATCAAAATGCCAGGCACACCAACAAAAAGTTTGAATGATGCATGAGGCTGAATTTAATATATCCTTGTTAAAAATACATCATAGGACACTGTACAAAGACTTACCTCTGCAGAAAGGATGAACATGAGGCCCATACTTAAACGCTCTTCCAAGAAAGCCGATGCACAACCGCTGGAATCAATCTTTCCTCTTAGACGAGCCTGACACAAGCACAGAGTAATTATGGCTTTGGATTCTCCTATCAAAATGATTATGATATTTTGAGCTAGTCTAATTTGTATTTACCAAGAAAACTACCAGTCTATCTACATGTGCTTCAGGTACAAGTAACAAGAAGATTATAATTGCAACATTTACCTTTTCACAATATTAAAGTTTGGCACATAATCTGTTTAAAATACATGGAATGTGCAATATGGCAGTCTTACATGGTTTCGTGGGAGTAGAGTTGTGTGGTGTGACGTGGACATACCATCCATAATTGCAAACAAAAACACCTACCAACATACCGTCACTGTAATCACTTCTTCCTATTAATTTAATGTTCACTGCAATCTTTTGCATTTTTCACGTATGATTGAATAAGAAAAACACCGATATACATAAACACATGTGCATGGCACAAGTAGATGGGCAGTTGATAATAAACACCACATTTAAGATAAGAATTATTCTACCTAGGCACACTATATTGAATATAATCGCAAATCTACAGGACTCAATTCCTCTCACATGTTTTTATGTTTTGGACAATCAATCAAAGAACATCAGGTTATCCAGAACCCAGACCTAAATTTGTACAGGAGATATATCACAAGAATTTGCATACACTAGGCACTAAAGCCAAGATGAATGTCAGAGGCCAAATTCCGTAGCTTTTGAGATTCTTAAGCTAATAGAGCTTTCAGATTCAAAGCATCCCACATATGATAAATGGTTAAACCATAAGCTCATGTGTCACACAATAAGGAAACAAAGTAAAATGGTGAGCTGCACAGTACCAACTGAGCCCTTGGTCTAGCAGTCATCTTACAGATACTCAGTAGTTCCATAAGAGAGGAAAAGAAAGTCCCACAAGTAGCTTGCTTCTCAATTAAGGCCAGATCAAACTAAGCAAGAGATTATTCATGTAACTTTGTCTACAGAAACAGCCTTGCAGAACAGAAAGGTTGTTGAGGCCCAAATCATTTGGCTAGCTGAATTAAATAAAATTCTTTGGGACCAATATTCATCCAAATCGTTTTGTTTTGAACATGAATAGGAACTTTCCCTTTTTCAGCTGCAAAAAAGTTTTTTGCAGTCTACAATTTTTCTTTTTCTTTCTGGCAGACATAAACAAGATGTCATTTACAGTTGCAAAACCACCTTACAGGAAAAGAAGTAATAAAGGAAGAATATGCAGGGGTAAGATTACAAATTTTTTTTTTCTCTTGATAATTCAAGATGACATATATTTTACAAGTACTTACTTCCAAAACATACATTCACGAGTAACTAATAAAGACAGGTAATAGATATTAAAAAGGTGGGCCAACACATGAAACTCCTACATTGTGGGATCTAGGAAAGAGTTAAATGTATGCAACCTTGCCTGTGCTTTAACAAAGAGATTGTTTTACTTGAACTTGTGACCTTTAAGTCACAATGGAATAACCTTATCATTAAACCAAGGCTCACCCATCGGTGATAGACATTAAAAATAAATTACGAAACTAAAGATCCTATAAAGGAATAATGACTGTATAATAGATGTACACAGACGATTTAGCTAAAAAAAACCTAAAAAAAAATCACAACATATTTTCTTCTTTCTTCATCCAATTCAATTAGATCACAAACTTTTCCAGCCTTCCTGGTGCACAGAATGGCATTCAAAATAAAGTTAAAAATTGATGTATCAATTGAGCATTACATTTGAACCAAGTTGCAATATAAGTGTTATGCAGCCTACTAAATTCCAGCCTTACATCTGCTGAGCAACAGCATTACAAAATTTGCTGTATAACAGACATGACAGTGAATAGAATTGAAGGCTACATAATACCTTAATCCATATATTCACAACTGGTGGTGCATAAAATCAATCATGCAACACAGGCACATGATTTTTTCCTCAAAAAATGGTACATATGTTCACAACACTCAGGAGAAGACTAAAAAGGACAAATTTAATAGGATAAAAAATTGCACAGATCTATTCATAACACAAACAATGCATGTAACCAATACACAAACAATATGGCAAGGCTGTAATTAAGAATGATGTATCCTTTAAAATGATTAAATAGCCATGCTTGTAAATTTGGACTTCAAGGTTTCAGGACATTTTATAACCATAGCACTTACTTGTCTTAGGATGTAATCATAACCTACACTTGCTGTCACATCTCTTGACATGTAGTTGTACATAAAGTCTGTTGCCAGTGAAACCTTAATGAAACAAACTCAGTGTAAGAATTATTTGTAGATAGTAATCTTATAGGTAGCAGCTACAGAAACTGGCTACCTTGTCAGAAACCTTCTGAACATAGCTCAGAGCAACCATTCCAGTGCTAGCAGCTTGGCCTGTGGCAACCTGGCGGCCAAAGTGCAGTTAAGAGAATTGTGAAAACACAAGCCACCATAATCAGGACTAACAATAAAAGAGAAAATTAGGCCTGAATTTATATTGAAAGAGAAAAATGCAAGGTCATTATCACATAAGCATGGTTTCTGCTCTCTACCAAAGCATGATGTCTCACTATTAAAACTACATCAAGACTAGATCTCTTTCATTGACACAGTTGAAAAATAGGTGATTCCAAGTTACATTACATATGCCTCTAAATTCTAGTAATCACTCCATTATTTCCTCTAACATCACAGTTCTCATTCAGCATTCAGTTCCTATTTGCAACATATCATGCACCATACTCCTACCTCAATTAAATGACTTTACTTTGTTGCTTTCTCCTTTGAGAATTTGAAATAAGATATTTGAATCTTTCAAGGCTATGAGAAGCACTCAGTGCCTCTCTGCAGCATTTTCAGACAAGAATCAAAGTGTACACTTTAGCTTTTTCACCAAAACAAGAGCTAAATACAAGAACAATTACATCACAATCAAACGTTAATGATAAACTATTTGGCCCAGGACGGGATAAAGTATGGAATTCAAGACAAATTACCATCTTATCTGTCTCATATCGAGCAGCGTATCCAATACCAGACTTTCGATGCTGACCGGCCCAAAATACTTCACCACCCAAAGACAACTGTGGCGTCACACTCTGCATCATATGGCAAAAACAGTGACTATTACATGGCTGTCTACCAAGAAAGAGAGAGATAGAAAGGGGGGTGGAAGTCATTCACTACATAGTCATAAAGCCTGGCCAGAGGTAACCCTATAATTAGTAGCATAAAACTGCACTTACTTATTTGATATATTTTTTATGCTTTATATCTTAAGATTTAAATATGCTTAGTGAAAAATGTTTTAAGTAAAAATTTTAAGACAAAAATTTAATTTAAGGAGAAAAAAAGAGAGAGAAAGATGGTTGCTGCAGCCAGGGCACAGGTTCAACAAGATTCGACCAGATCAACCCAGGTCAAAGATCTAGGTAGGCAATCTGAACAGGGGTCCACCTTTGATAACAATGATTCACAATTCACCGAGAAGCAAAAATAGATGCCTATTGCACAGATCAACCATGACAAAGCAAAAGTACACTTAAAAAAAGCAACAACAAAAAGGAAAAAGGATGAATATAGTTTATTCAACATAAATGATTCTTACTGAACAGAAGAGACTTAATGATGTTAACCACTTTAGGAACAAGGATCATGACAATGTTTATAAGCATTGCTTACTGTCCTCATCCAAATTTTTTATATGTAATAAGGACTAATGACATTTATTTACACTGGTCATGCCTAATAACATTATTGCTTTACCAGGTCTAAAAGCAGGCAAGGATAGCAATTACCCTGAAACTCTATCAAAAATGTACTAACCTTCGCATCGAACCCCTTTCACTACGATTATCTATTATTAGTTCTAATTTTTCTCAAAAACTATGCTCAATTCACACAATTGGCATCAAAATTAGAACCACAATCTCAATTCTAATTCTAAAGTAATTAAAATTGGGTCAGAATTCTAATTCTAGCATTTGGATAAGAAAAGCATGGTAATGTTGTGTTTCAATTTCATTGCCAAAGACCTTCATCAGCAGCAGCAATGTCACTGCCACCACTGATAGCACCACCAGCTGTGACTATTTCTGGTGATATCCCTATTACCCATCACTCTTGATGCCTGCATGTTGCAGTTGACAGCCACAAACAGTGGTGAAACTGCTGGCTACAGTCTATGCAATGGCTATAATGGTAATGAGTCAATTGAGTTAAATGTTAATAAAGAGGAATTGATAACCCTAAAGCCATTTGGATTCCTTGGAATCACCTAAGGAATTGTAATTCCAATTCCAAGTTACAACCAAACATCATAATTGGAAATAAACAGTCCAGCACCAATTCAATTCCAAATTTGGGTGCCTGAAACATCACATAATATTGTTAAACATAAAGAATATCTAATGGGTTCAATCAAAATATTTACCTGGATGTAACTGGCTCCAAATAAGGCCCCATTTCCTAGTTGTAATTGGGTCCTGTAGTCTTTACCCTGTATAAGGGAAGAGTATACTGTATAAGGCAATTCAAAAACATCACCAATAAACAATGAATAAACATTTATGTAACTAATTAAAAATCTCAAAGGTTACAGTTTTTCAAACATAGATGGAAAATGGAAAGCACTTATCCACCAATATATGATCATACTTCTGAGAAAGAGAAAATCCTGCAGTCATTTATATATACACACCCTCAGTAATATAATTTTGGTTTAATCTTCAAATTAAAATTGATTTTCACTTTTCATTGTTATTGAAAATTAAGAACTTTTAATCAAAAAACACAACTTTAACAAGTTAGAGAAACCCCAAAAAGCTTTGATGAATTGAAAAGCAATTAAAATATAGCTTAATATAATAAAGCAACACCAATAAACTTAGTCAATTGAAAAACAATAGCAAGAAGCTCAATTCCTGGCACTTGGTAGTTTTTCCTATGTTACAATGTGGAAACAAAGCAACACAGGTAAGTTGAGGGTAGGAAACACACATCAGGTGAGCAAGCAAAAGTCAGCTGCATCTTCTGCTAAGCAGTTGCTTAGGACATTCAAGTCAACTTCAGAATAAGAAATCAGCCTAGAAAATAATGTTTATTTGTAGGTCTCATCTTAGCTCACTTACTGCTTGTTGGTCCAGCTGCTTAGGACAGATCTGTAGTCTTCATCTCCATCTGCTGTCAACACTAAAACTGTCTCTCTTTTCCACTTTCTTTTTTTTTTTTTTTACATATTTATGCTCGTTTTTTCTTTTCCCATTTTTCTCCCAAATGCTTTTTTAAATATGTCTACCCAGACTTCTTTATGCATTTTAATAATCTCAAATGCTTGGATTTATACCTACAATACAATGCTGTTGTCCCCTAGCATTGGACATTAAACAAGTCAAAAACACAAATATATACTCATTCACAGCCCCCATGCTACTCACACCTCTAAGCAAGTGAACAAAAAAGCATGATGAAGACATTAAGTGTGAACTTGATGGCTTTTATAATCAAAAGCCAAGGGTAAGAAATTTTCTAATACCCAAATTTTATTTCATCCTCGATATTATTGTAAAAAGATAAACATCCACATACACAATAAGAAAGAATTAAGCCAGCAGTAAAATTTATTTCCAATGAAACAGTGATGGTAAAACCTAAGTGAATCTTTTATGACTTCTGAAGTAGATATGTTGACAAATTGATATAACATAGGAAATCATTGCTGCTGCTATATATTCCTCAATAATAAGTAGCCACATTGCAACAATTACATCTTGTATCATCAAAAAGTAAATTTTGCAAAAGTAAAAGCACATAAACTGATAAAGTGGGGATGAATGGACCTTGTAATCAAAGTTGAACATGGCATGGGACATATGAGGCTCACTTGTAAGCTGCATGGATAAGAGCAGAACAAGAATTAGCTCATATATGTGCCCAAGTTTCTATCTTTCAGAATTCAATACCAAAAGATAAATAGGGACACGAATAAAGAAGTCCAAAAGTAAGTGAAATAAGAATATGTTCTACCTGAGCATTAACCTTCAAAGTAAGATCATCAGTCAGGTCACATTTTACTCTTGCATTTAGTCTCCCATCAGTCAATACTCTCCCAAAGAGCATCAACTACAAAGAATCCATCAAACACTTAATAGTTTTGATTGGCAACAATGAACATATGACAATTCCCAATGGGTCAATTACTAAAAGGATAACTTAAAAAGACAAATATTCTACCGAATACCTACTTTCGGATCTATAAAATTCGCACCAAACTCATAATGAGCAGTAGGAATTTTGATAGTTTCAGAAGACTGTGAGGGAATTTCTGTAGGTCCCATGAAGACACTGAAGATGGTTGATAAAATAAATTATAATCAAGCATATATGAAAGAACAACTTGAAGTGAAGAACTTGAGGTTGAATGAAAAACAAGCGGTGACTGAACCGACCTGTGACTGAGTGAGAATTTCTGATTGAGTCCTTTGGTAAAATCAAAGCGCATCCCCTCAAAAAGCTCTGGCTTCAACGACACTGCCACGAAAATTTCAAGAAGTTCAAAACGCAAAAAACAAAAACAAAAGGGAAACAAAGACACTATCTAATCAACCTGCAGCATAAGAAAAGATGCAATTTATAAGAAGAAGGTGAAAAAAAATGGGGTCCGAAAATGAGGAACTGAACTAAGAGCTTCACGGTGGAGCTCTTCATAGGGAACAGGGCATGGAAGGTTCATGTAATCGACTTTCTTCTGTATTGCATCGATCTTCTTGGCCGTCGCCGCAGCCTCGCCTAACGTCGCCGCCGAGCCCGGAGGCACCATCCCCACCATGGCCGCTGCTTCTTTTGGCTTCGAATCAGGGGAAGTACAGCCGCCGCAAGGGAGGCCCAGAGGAGAGAGAGGGAATGGAGAGCAGCAGTGTGTGCGGTTTTCTGGGGCTGCGCCTATTTGCGGTTTAAGAAAGGGTTTTAAGCTGCCCTTCTCTTTTGCCGGTCAATGTATTTTCATTTTCGCTTCTTTCTCCCCTTCTTTTCAACTCCTCCTCTTTACATGAGGATTAAAAGTCAAAAAAAATATGACAATTATTTAATTACTTAATTTTGCATTAACTCGCACGAATCACTAAAATTTAATTAAAACATGTGTCCTGCCTGTTATTATTATTATTAATTGATGTTATTAATATTATTAATTCTATTGCATTTAATTAAAATAATTATTCAAAACATTTTATTTCTCTTTTATTACAATAAATACCTTTTTTTTTTTTAAATCTTTTTACTAGTTTGTTTTGTGCTCTTTTGCATGCAACCAAAAAAGATCCAAACTTGAGTGGGTCGTTTATACTTGTATTTGTCATTTAATAACACAATAAATGTAATGTAATATCTTAACCTATCAATGACTAAATAACATAAATAAATTAAGGGTTACAAGTTAATAATGTTTAATTCTACCATTAAAAAAGAAAATATAATTTCATTTTTTAATTTATTAAACTAGTAGCAATTTTATTGTGTACAACATCCATTTGAGTAGTCATGCTCACTTGATCACTTTCACCTCATTTGAGAAGATATCATATGACATATAATCTACATTTTAGTTGAATTTTGTAAATTTAAGATGTATTCCTATTTACTTTCAAATGTAATTATCCAACCTAAAAGTGTACATAAAATTATTTAATTTGACTAATTTAATTAAAATAAAATAAAATTTATTAAAATAAACATAAATAGATTAATTATAATTCATTATTTAAGTAAACTGCATTTAATTATTTTATTGAAATTTTTAAATTTTAAAAATTATTTAAAATAAATTGAATGTTGTATATTAAAAAGACTAAAAGTTATCTTATAAGAATATGAACTACACTTTAAAAAAAAAAAAAAAAAAGGTCACCCAATCTTTGCAACCCTTTCATATGGTCTAATATACTCATGCCTCAAATATCAATCCTAAAGAAATTATTTAACCTGGTAGTTCTTATTAAAATATATAATTATTAAAATAATTATTTATAAATTAAAAAAATTTAACTAAAAGATATATTTTTAATTATATTAATTAATAATTGATGAATATAGACTTACGACTATAACAATATAAAATTTGTAATACTAATTAAGTCTTCTAGTTTATAAAATAATATTTTTTTTTCAAAAACATACACTCATGGTCCACATGTTTCTCCTTTTATAGGTTAGATTAAGAACCATATCAATTATTAATATTTATCCAACTTCTTTTAGTCAAGATAAGTGATTGTAACTAATTTAACCTTATATTAGCTGTTATGATAATTAAATAATTATTTATTTAATTATCACCTTAAAAAATAAATATTTTTATATTTATCACTAATTATGTAGGTCATAATTTCAACATTCTCCTACTTAACCTACATGATTTCATATAAGTGATACTTTTAACAATTATCATCACATATATTACCTATGTCATCTAATCTAAATTATAATTTTCATAACTAGAAATTTCTATACATAAATCATAATAGTCATGTAACACTTATTGGAACATTTTCTTCCATGTATCATGATGATAGTGAATTTCTAATTATACACTTTATCATAATAAGATTTTATCAAACAAAAAAAACTTTGTCTCAATTTATATAAGTCCCAAGTAAACTTTATGTAAATAATTTTTATGTATATAAATAAACTTTTATTTGCAAATGATCAAAAGATCTCCAAAAATGCCAAAATATCAGAAAACATAGTCTAAAATAAATTTTAAACAAAGTTAACAATTTTCATACACTTAATTTGATCCCTATATGACTTAGCCAACAATTTTTAGTTATAGGATTATCACTCATAAGCTAAGTATTAAGGTGCTCTACTATAATTGCTTACTCTTTGACATAATTTTTGACAACTAAATATTTTATATCAATATGCTTGTTTCGACTTTTACTTTTATTGTTCTTTGAAAAGAATCATATAGTTAAATTTATTATAGTATATTTTCAATGGTCTAGAAATATAATCCATAATTTGCGATCATATGATATTCCTTAACCATAAAGTTTTTTTTATAGTCTCATGGTATGTAATGAATTCCACTTTCATAGTAGAAGAGGTAATAATAGTTTATTTAATACTTCTCTATAATGCAGCACCTTCAGCAAGTATAAAAATGTATTTAATGGTAGACTTTATTCTATCCACATAACCAACTTAATCAATATTTGACTACTTGACTACCTTTAAACAATTAGTATGTCTATATGTGAATCTATAATTCTTAAGTCCTTATAAATGCTTCATAACCTTTTTGACAACTTTTTTTGTTTTTGCTCAAAATTACTTTAATACCTATTTAACATTCTTATTACAAATGCAATATTTGGCTTAATGTAGACTTGTGCATACATGAGGTTACCAATTGTTGATGCATATGGTAGGCATTTCATTTAATCTCACTCCAAGTTATTTTCAAGACATTGTGCAAAACTGAATTTGGTCCCTTTAACTATAAGTGCTATAGTAAAAGAACATTTTTCCATCATAAATCTCTATAAAATTTTTTCAATATAGACCTTTTGAGATTGTCTTAATGTCTATTAGGATTTATCTTTATGAATTTCAATGCCAATGACATAAGAAGTTTCACCTATATCCTTCATTTCAAAGTTTTGAGAAACAAATGCCTTTATCTCATGTCGTAATCTCAAATCATTGCATTCAAGTAAAATATCATCTACATATAGAATTAAAATAATATATTTTCTCTCATTGACCTTAAGATATATATATTGATCTACA
Source organism: Ceriops tagal (assembly GCA_021533255.1). Classification (NCBI taxonomy): domain Eukaryota; kingdom Viridiplantae; phylum Streptophyta; class Magnoliopsida; order Malpighiales; family Rhizophoraceae; genus Ceriops; species Ceriops tagal. The sequence continues at coordinate 4,785,036 of CM038608.1, forward strand.
ATATTCTTTGTAAAGTCATATAAGACTATAATATTATGGAATTTTATATACTAAGTGACTTTCTTTATTAATATTAATACTTCAAGCTATCTTATGTATACCTTTTCCTTAAGATCCTCATTTAAAAAAATAGTTTTCATAAATATCTAATACATCTCTGAATCAAAATAAGTTACTAAATACATGATAGTTCTAAACGAATCCTTCCTTAAAATAAAAGAGAAGGTTTCGTAGTAATCAATACCCTTTTTTTATTTTAGTAAAACCTTTGTCACAAATTTAACCTTGTATCTCTTAATATCATGAAAAAAGTTCCTCTTGGTTTTATAAACCTATTTGCAACTAGTAGTTATAGCTCTTTTTGGTAATTCAATAAGGTCCCAAACTTGAATATTAGTCATGAATTTCATTTCTTCCTTTATGACATTATACTACAATTCAAACATTTCACTCTTTATAGCTTGTAAAAGCATGCAAGGATTATTCTTATGATTGACATTGACCTCTTGTAAGCATATAAAATACTTATCAAGAATTATAGGTCTCTTTAGTCTTGAGGATCTCTTAGGCCCTTCATTTTGTAAATTTTCATCATGTGATTCAAGTACCACAAAATCTACATTTGCTTATACTACATCAGACAATTGATTTTCATTTTGTTCTTCAAAATTATCATGCAAATTTTTTTGAACAATAACTAAACCTTTAAAATTTATGGAAATTTCAATAAAGCCTTTACTTTCCTCAAATCGCACATTTCAAGGAAACTTACTCTTACTAAACTCAAAATCTTAAGACATTTTGCATTCCTACCTTTAACAATTCTAAGCATATTTAAAAAATAATAAAATCTAAATCCCTTAAAGTTCATTGTATAGCCTATAAAAAATCCATTGGTTATTTTAAGATCTAATTTCCTTAATTAAGGATTATAAATCCTCACTTCAATAGGACAACCCTATATATGCACATGTTGTAGACTTGATTTCTACCTATTTCATAATTCAAATGGTATTTTGGAGATAACCTTCAATGGAATTTTATTTAAGATATACACTGTAATTTTTAAGGCTTCACTCCATAAATTTAACAATAGATTAGAATTACTAATCATACTTCTCACCATGTCCATAAATGTGTAGTTTCTTCTTTCAACTACACCATTTTGTTGAGGTATATTTAGAGTGGTATATTGTGCAATCATACTTTTCTCTTTAAGGAACTTAACAAATGAACCTTTTTGTTGTGTCATCTCTATATACCTTTCATAATATTTTTTACCTCTATCAAATCCTACAATTTGGATCTTTTTATTTTTTAGTTTTTCTACTTCAACGTTATTTGTTTTAAAAGTATCAATTGTTTCAACTTTATCAAATAATAAGTAAAAATACATAAATCTTGTATTGTCATTAATAAATAAGATAAAATATCTCTAACCATAAAATAAAGAGTGAAAAATGGTTCACAAATTTCTTTATATATAATCTCAAGAATTTCTAAACTTTTCTTAACACTTTTAGTGTTCTTGTTGGTTTACTTACCTTTTATACATTTTATACAAGTACTAAAATTTGTAAAGTCAAAAGTTGTTAAAACTCTATCATTTATAAGCTTTTTTATTCTCTCTTGAGAGATATAACCTAATCTTTTATACCATAATTGAAAAGATTATATAAACCAATACTATTAACAATGATTAAGGAGATTATTACTCATTAACAATACATCTTTTTATAGTAATACTATCATGCAATATAGTATTATATTCTTAAATGAGGTTTAAATTAAATTTATATAAACCATAAACCATATATTTAAAACCAACAATGATTTTATTTTGTAAAATGCTAAAATTATAATTCTTAAAAAAATGGATAACTAACATAAACTAATTTAAAAATAAAAATTAAATTTCTAAAAATGATGGAACATAAAAAGTACTTTAAAAATCTAAAACAAATCTAAATTTTCAAAATAAACGATAAGTCCCCATAATCTTAATATAAAAATGCATATGATGTCTCGAATAAATGTCTTCCTTATTTTTCTTCGACTTCCTTAGATCCAAAAAGCCCTATATAGTATTAACAACATGGATAGTAATACTAAACATAATCCACCATATGTTATTTGGAGTATCCACAAAAAGAGATTGATGACACCCTAAAGACATAAGAGTACTTTTTTATGTGTCATGTTTTCTATTATTGTTAGTTTTCTTCATCAACACATTTAAATTTTTCTTCCAATATGGAGTGCTCTTACTTTGTTTACCTTTTAAGATGAGTACTTTTTAAATTCTCGTGATTCATTCTTTTTGCCACTCAAACACATATAGTCAGAAGCTCATTAATTGACAATTTTTATTTATATGTGTTATATAATATCTTGAAAGGCATATATGTGGGAAAAAGAGAATTCAAGATAAAATTTACCAGAAAGGTCTTAAAATGTCAACCTCTAGGAACTTAAGTTGAGTAGCAATGTCTCTTATTTTCATAATGTGCTTATATACACCTTTAGAATTGTTAAAGTTCTTTCCTAAAAGTTTTTTCATTATGGTATTAGCTCATGTCTTATATGATTTCATAAATTGTTCTTTAATGGCTTTTATGAAATTTTTCGCTTTATCTTTACTAGGAATAGAGCCCTTAATGCTTTTACTGATGTAGAACTTAATAGTCATTAAACTTATATGATTAGATCGCTCTCACTTATCTTAAGTAACTTTTTGAGTTAACATGTTTGATTTCATAGGAATAAGTAGTTGATTCTTACAAAAGGACAAATCAATATCTATACACCCTATAGTCAAAAGGACATTTTCTTTTTAGTTCACAAAATTGTTACTAGATAACATTAAAATACAAGTAATATCATTATAATAAGTAGTAAGAACAACAACATTAATGAAGAAATATATATAAATTAATGTCATAAGAATAATGAGTCATCATAAATACAAACCTTCCTATGGACAAAGATTGTTACATGAATTGAATATATATATATATAATAAGACTAACAAATCAAATATTAAAACATAAATTTTTCATACTTGCAAGTGTAGGCAAATCTAATTTTAATGTCTAATTTAATATTTTATTCCAATTAATTCATTAAAATAAATACTTTCTTATAAGACCAAGTAATTTATTTTAAAGAATTAATCACAACTTTTATGTATCATTTATATTTTATTAACTATAATTTTTTATATAATTTCTTTGTAAATTATTAATATCATAATAATTTAAGATATTATAATCACTCTTAAATTATTATGATATTCCTTGGAATAACATCCATAAGACTAAATATAATTTACACTTACTAAATTTTAAAATAATATATGCATAGACCTTTTGTACTAAAATCATACATAAATATTTGGTATTATGCACATTATCTTAAATAAGAAAAAATAATTGAAAATGTGTAATATAATTCAATGGCAAAATAGTTCCATAATAAATCTAAAAATTTTGCCATTTAGCTTGATTGGTAAAGCAAATGACTATAATTTATATTGTAATCCTTAGGTTGTTGGTTTAAATTTGACAAGTCAGATATTTTTTTTTTCATTTGTCTTTTCTATCCTTTTCCTTTTTTTTTCAATGTTTTAATTTAAACTAAAAATATGTATAGATTATTCTTTTCCTTGTTAGCATGTAACAAGCAGAGGATGCTCAAAAGTAACTTTTGTTGTAATTTTGATCTAGCTTGATCCTTTATAGCCAAAAGTTTTTTTTTTCTTTACAAAATTTTGATGTTGTTTGAAAAATAACCCTATCAAGCCCTAAAAATGTCATTCTAAGCATTAACGATAATTAGCCATAATGAAAAGATAAAATTTTAAGTCTTAGCCAATTATAAGAGTATGACTTAAAAGATAGATAAAATGATACAATATAAACATAATCAATTATCTTAGTTTAAAAATTAAAACTCATGCTTTATAACTAAGTAAAAGGCTACAAGAATAAAATTATCAATAACCCAACAAGGAAGTAAGACCACTAATTTACCAAAATGTAAATATATAGTGCTTTTATAAATTTTTTATTATATTTGTATTGAAACAAATTAATTGGAGCAATATATATAACTATAAAAAATTAGATTTTAATTATTATCAATATAACTAAAGAGGTGGCTCTGATACTAATTAGAATATATAATCATGAAAATAATTATTTATAAACCAATATAAAATTAAGTAGTAGACATGTATTTAGCTATATTAATCAATAATTGATGGATATAAAATTATAGTTATAAAAATATAAATTTTGTAATACTAACTAAGTCTTCTAACTTATAATTTGATATTTTTTCATAAGTATACATTGATAGTTTATAGGCTTCTTTTTTTATAAACTAAACTAAAGACCATATATAATTTGTCAATTTTGGATATGCCAATTGAAAAAAATTGAATTTCAAAGTTATAAATCAAATTTGAAATTTTGAAATAAAAATAAAAATTCCCAAAACAATTTTTAATCTCATGGATTTAGATGTTTTCTCAAACACACATTTTTATATATTATTTTTAACCACACCAACGAATGAAAAAAGTCAAACTATAGTATGTGTTAAAATTTCACAATTGCCAAAAGTCTAGACAATGGTGATGCATAATGAGACTATTAAGTCCTTTAAAGATATCTCATGTCATTTGATTCTAAAAGAGGAGTGCCTAAAGACTGCCAAGTCTTTTGGTTAAGTGAATAAGGCTAAAGTTAAGACTAGTTCAAAGGATGTTTTTGGTTTGGAACATAAGTGACATTATAAGCATTATAAGAAAAGAAAAGGGAATGGGCAATCACAAAAGAAGAATAAGAGTGACCATCATAAGAAGCATGGTAGTAAGAAAAAGGATAAGATCAAAATAATATACTATAACTGTGACAAATTGGGTCATTTTACTCAGGAATGTACTGAGCTAAAGAAAACTAAGGGGCTACAAACCATGTAGCTAAAGATGTGATAAGGATCTTTTTATGTCTTATACTAAAAGGGAGAAGGAGTGAATTAGTGTGAAATGTTTGCTTTTTACAAATTTGTCTAGATTAACTTCTGTGACTTATTAGAGTCGATGATCCAATTTTTATCTTAGTTCTTTTGTGAAAGTGATCGTACGGATATCAATCAAACGCAAGCACCTAAGAACATACATCAATTTTTATGTGGTTCACCTATAATGTGTGAGCAACGTCCACGGTGTGACAAGATCATTCTTAAATCACACAATCCACTCTTGTTATCAAGGAATATAGTTATATTATGGAAGGATCACTCTTTAACTATTTACAATGATCTCCCAATCAGTAAGTTGATCTCTCGATCACTCAAATGTTTGATCTCTTGATCACTAGAAGAATTGATCTCCCAATCACTTAAAGGTTTGATCTCTCAATCACTAAATAAGATGATCTTCTGATCACTCCAAAGTTCTCCTACCCTTTTTCATAAAGTTTATAAAAAGGTTAGTAATTAACACTTTCCTAAGAAAGCTCACTTAATGTGCACAAACTGTTAATACAGAAAGCGAATCTTCTCCTTCCTCACTGCCAGTCTTTGTTCAAGCTTTACCGATCTCTTCTCTACAAGTTCTCTATGTCTGCAGGTTATCTCTGTTGCAGGTTCTCTTCCTCTGCTGCTAATGCTGCCTCACCTACTACCTTAGTAGGTTCTTTTTCTCTACTATTGGTGTTGCCTCTCTTGCTGCCTTGGCAGGTTTCTTCCCTTAGTACCGGTGTTACTTCAATAGCTACCTTGGTAGGTTTCTTCATCTGTTACCTTGGTAGGTTTTCTCCTCCTACTACTGGTGCTACTTGCCCTGCTACCAGGGCAAGTTTTCTCCTCTTACTGCTAGTGTTGCTTGCCTTGCTGCCGAGGCAAGTTTTCTCCTCTTACTGTTGGTGCTTCTTGCCCTGCAGTTGGGACATGTTTTTTTTTTTCTACTACTAATGCTTGCACTTGCTGCTTGCTGCTAATTATGCCTGCACTTATTGCCTACTACTGCAAGCTACTGGATGTGCCTGCACTTGTTGCCTGCTGCTGTAAGCGGCTAGTTATGCTTGCACTTGCTGCTTACTACTGGTTGTGCTTGCTACTAGTCATACTTGCACTTGTTGGTTATGTATGCATTTATTGCTATTGCTACTTGCCTTTGCTGTAATTGGTGGTTTCCTTGATTGGATTACCAGTTGCTACACCTTTCTTTGAGTGGTTTGCCAACTATTGCACCTTTCCTTAAGTGGTTATTACAACTTTTTTCTTGGGTGGTTGTTATAACTTCTTTCTTTTTTTGTTGTTGCACACCTTTTCCCTTGGTGTGGTGGATTGGTTGCTGTTGTACACCTCCTCTCTTTGGTGTGGCTACAGTACATTCTCTTTTAGTTTGGTATGACTGCTGCACATCTCTTCTAGTTTGGTATGGCTATTGCATGCCTTTTTCTCTAGTTCGATGTGGCTGTCAATTGTTGCAACTCCTTTTCCCTTTGGTATGATTGCCTTTATCTTTGGTGGTTGCTATCACCTCTTAATCGGCTACACCTTTCCTTGGTACTGTAACTCTCTTGGCTGGCTGCACCTCTCCTTAGTGCTCTCTTTTTATGTTCTCTCTTAATTTTTTTGCAACATATATATCATTCTCTCTTTATAACCTTTGCTGCCATTCTCTCTTTGCAACCCTTGTTGTTCTCTCAATTTTTCTATAGCCTACACATCGGTCTTGTAAGATACATGGAGGTATTTATAGTGCCTTGAATTAGGGTTGCACACTTATCAACAGTTAGCATTGATTCCTAAGGGTTGCCTTACAATCAACAATCACCTTTGATTCCTAAAATTTAGACTCAATGGTTAATATTGACTTCTTAAAATTTAGGGTTAATGGTCAAGGGTCAACGGTCAGCCTTAACCCCTAAAATTTAGGGTCAACAGTCAACATTGACTCATTAACTTTAGGGTTAACTTGTCATTACCGGTTTTACCCAATGACCTCTTTACATCTTAATGGCATTTAAAACATCACATAAACAACTATGTGAGATGTTGTTGACAACAAATTCAACATTAGTCATCAAAGATGAGCTCAATAATCTTCCCCTTTGGATTTGTTGGCAACACATTAAATTCAACATTCAATAATGCACATATAGTAACCTTTAACATTCACAGCTCCCTTTGAAACAAGCATCTCCCTTTTTGTATTTGAGCATTTAACTCCCCTTTTTTCCTATTTCTCCCTTTTGAGAATTTCTCTCCCTTTATTTATCAAGTTATTCTCCCTTTTAATCAGTACATACGCTCTTTGGACTTATACAAAATATCTCCCCCTTGGATAACAAATCCAAAGAATAATAAAAGAAGGAAGAGGATAAGGGTTAAAGGATACCTCAACCTCTAAGGGGTGGCTAAACACATAAATTCAGCCTTAACTTTTGGAACATCTCTCTTGGTAGAAGTTTGATGAATATATCTACAACTTGCTCCAATGGCTTCTTTGTTTGAATCTCCACATTTTTGTGGGTAGCATTCACCATTTTTATGGGTAGCAATTTGTTCTCTAAGATGTCTCAATCTCCTATGTCATAACAAATTCCTATCATTGGTCCTCATGTAACATATGTTTTTGCTTTTGAAAACTTGGTATAAGTTTCTATTTGTTCTTTCTCCCTTAGTAAAAACAGCATTATCATTTAATCTTTTTAATATGCAGTCACTCTTATTGAAAGTAACTTCATATCCATCATCACAAAGCTAGCTAACACTGATTAGATTGTGTTTCAGCCCTTCAACATACAACATTTTCTTTGATTTCAACTTTTTTGCACCAATTTCAGTAGCACAAACACCTTTAATCTTTAAGGCACTATCATTGCCAAATCTGATTGACCCTTTATCATATTTTGCTACTCCCCTTCCACAACCATAGTCGTTTCTCTTCCTCTTCTTCTTCTTTGGCTGAATGTAGGAGCATATGAATGATGGAAGCTATATTGTACCAGCTCAAATCAACAAGGAGTTGATACTTTGCAAAACCTTGGAGGACCAATGATAAAGGCAAGGTCAAAGAAAATAAAGGAAGTTCTTAATAACTTGTTGTGTGACTTTACTATCAGGAAGTTGCTATGTACTAGTTAAGGATGATGGAGGCTTTACTAGGGCTTGCAAATGTGTCATCTGTGGAGCAATTTGAGAACCATGGCCTTGGGAAGGAAGTTGGATTTGGAAGCCCATATTTGAGCATTTAAATGGATTATTTTCATGAGTTATATTGTTATGTAGTGGGTTGAATGAATTTCAGCATCTTAATAGGTTATTTTCATGGGTTTTATTATTATTTAGTGGGTTGGACGAATTTCCTTAATAAGCCCATCTTATTAGCTAAGGTTTTTAGGAGTTAGCATATAAAAAGGACAAAAAGGGTGGCTAAAGGAGATAGATCCATTTTCATGAGTGTATGAGCTATTTTCTCTGGTTTTTTGAGAACTAATTCTAAGCTTTCATACTTAAGTGTGTTGGTTCAATAAACTTATCTTCTTCAACGTTGTTGTTTTTAGGAGTGGCGTCTGAATCTTATAGTTCTGGTTCTTGGTTGTTTATAATCATTGGGTCAGAATTTCAAATCCCTTAACCTTTGTTAGAACGATCCTATACCAACATTAGTGTTGGGTTCTATTTACATATAATTGGAGTTCATATCATTTGGTATTAGAGCCTTGGCTATAACTCAAGTTAGTTATACTTTTGTTATCATATCTTTCGTGTGTTCTTCATTGTTACTTGAATAATCAAAAAAAGAAAACAAAAGAAAAGAAGAAATTCATGTGTTCTTGTGTTTAGCCGCTGCTATCATTCATTTTGTAGAAATACCCATCAATTAACCAAAAAAAAAAAGTAGTGTATTTCTTAGGTTGCCTTTCTGCTATTCATTCCTTCTATAGAAATACCAAAAAAAAAAAAAAGGCTTTATTGCTCAATTATTCATTTACTCAATTATATTTAATAATTGATTGTTGTCCGATTGCACTGCTCATATCATTGAATTCCTTGTCATTCTATTTACTTTATTGCTCATCTTTTTTGATCGTGTCACTTCTTTGAAGAGGTAGGTCTAGGATTGACATATTTAAGTTTTGTTTGTTTTGAATTTAGTTTGCTTAGAACTATTGAAAGAGCTCTTAGAGTTTTGCAATTCATTGTGTGAAACATGAGAGTTAAGGACTATTATAGTTGAGTGGAGAGGAAACACAAAAGGGAGTAAGTTTTATGAGGTATATTCTTTATTTAGTAATAATCTTGCTTGTATAATGTCTAATGCTAAAAAAGGCAGTTTCATACATGGAAAGGAGGAAGTAGTTTTCCAGATTTTAAATTGCTTATGAAATCCTTAAAGTAGAAATTTGATAGGATTGACCAAATGTTTTAGGAAGTGCGAGACAAAATGAATAAAATAAAAAAGGAATCGAATGTCAATCCTAAGAGGCCAGTTGGGAGGGGCGTGAAGGAGCAATTTGAACATGATTTTGGTGAAGATGGTGATGATTCTTATGATAACGGTGATAATGCTAGTAGAAACTTTAAAGGTGGATTTAGAGGAGGACGTGGTAATAGGAATGGTAGAGGAGTAAGAGGCAATGGAAATGTTTATGATAGGTACAATGGAGGTTAGGATAGTAGAAATAGAGTGGAGAAAGGAGTAGACAAAAATCTTAGTAGTATTAAAATGAAAATACCTTCTTTTTAAGGGAAAGCTGACCATGATGTCTATTTAGATTGGGAACGAAGGGTAGAATTAATATATGAGTGCCACAACTTCTCTAAAGAGAAGAAAGTGAAGTTAGCTATAGCAGAGTTCACTAATTATGTTATAGTATGGTAGGACAAACAAGTTACCACTAAAAGAAGAAATTTTGAGAGAACTGTAAAAACTTGGAATGAGTTGAAGACTATGATGAGAAGAAGATTTGTTCCTAACTCTTATTATAAGGATTTGTATACAAGTTGTAAAGCCTTACACAAGGTTTCAAGAGTGTGAAAGAGTACCATAAGAAGATGGAAATTGTTATGGTTAAAGCAAATGTAATGGAGGATATGGAGGTAACCATGGCTAGGTTCCTCCAAGGGTTGAATAGAAGCATAACTGATGTGGTAGAATTGCAACACTATGTAGAGCTTGAAGATATGGTACACATTTCCATAAAAGTTGAGAGGCAACTTAAGGGAAGGAGCACTTCTAGATATAATTAGAACTCAAGTTCATCTTTTTGGAAGTCGAACTGGGCGAAGAAGGAAGAGAAGATGACTTCTAAGCTTAAAATCAATTCATATAGACCCAAGACTAATGGGGGCAGCCTTGAAAGGGGCAAATTTGAAGAAAAACTTGAGGGCACCCAAGGAAAAACTAAAGACATCAAATGTTTTAAATCTCTGGGTAAGGGTCATGTGGCTTTATAATGTCCTAACAAAAGAATCATGTACCTTAAGGAGAATGATGACTATGTGTCTGGCAGTGATACTAGTGATGAAGACCAAATGCTGCCATTAGAGGATGCTAGTGATGTTGATGAAGGGATAGAGTATCTATAGTATGGTGGAAGGCTTTTAGTAGTAAGGAGAGCCCTTAGCATACAAGTTAAGGAGGAGGATGATGTTAAGATGCAGCGGGAAAATATTTTTCATACTTGATGTTTAGTTCAAGATAGATTCTGTTGCTTGATCATCGATGAAGGTAATTGTACTAATGTAGCAAGTACAGAGTTGGTGGAAAAATTGAACTTGCCTATAACCAAACATCCTAGGCCATATAATTTGCAATGGTTGAATAATAGTGGAGTGGTGAAAGTGACTAAACAAGTTGTGGTTCAATTTTCCATTTGTAGATATAAGGACAAGTTGTTTTGTGATGTTGTACTTATGTAGGCTGGGCATTTGTTATTGGGTCATCTTTGGCAATTTGATAAAAAAATTTTGCATGATGGTTACAAGAACCGCTATTCTTTCAATATGGATGGAAAACCATTCACACTTGTTCCATTGACTCCAAAACAGGTATATGAAGACCAAGTCAGACTTTATGAAAGTGAGCAAAAGAGAAGGAGTGAAAAGAAAGAGAAAGTCGAGAGAAAAGAAAGTGAAGGAGAGAAAAATAAGGTGAAAGCATTTGACAGTGCTAAGTATAAGAGTGGTTAGGTTCACAAGTGTTGTTCCCACAGCCTTGTATGGGTTGTAATTGTTGTCAACTAGCTTTACGTGTGCAAGTAAATTGAAGCCACATGGAAGGGCAAAAAGGTAAAACCACACGGAAGGGCAAGAAAGTAAATTCACCGCGTAAGCCCTATTAGGGTTTCATGGAGTAGAGTATATAATGGTCTTGAAAGACAAAGAACAGCGAGTCGGTAATATTGAACATTCAGCAAAACCTAGACAACCGACCAACCAAAGAGAACACCAAACCCTACACAGAAGAACACCACCCGGCAAGGACAAAGAGAGTGAATAGTGCAGTCGACGGACCAAAAGAGTGAACAATGTAGTCGTGAACAGTATCCGTCATGAACAATGCCGTTAAGTGAACAGTAACCACATAGTGAAGCCGTTGTCAGAGATAGGAGAGAAACGGATATAAGGGCGAGACGATCGGCGAGGAGACAACACGGCACACGGCAACCCTACACCATTGGTAGAAAAGAGAGACGATCGAAACGGCTGGTGAAGGGGGGCGACGGCAAAACGATACGGAAGAGAGAGAGAATCGTCGGGAAAAACAAAACCGTCGATAGAGAGAAAGAGTCGACAGGAAGGAGAGAAAGAGAAACCCGACGGCCAGAACAGAGGAGTTGACGGGAAGGAGAGAAAAGGAGCGAAGTTATGCAGCAAAACCGTGAACGAGACCAGATCAGGAATGGTTAAGAGAGATCCGGTGGCTAGACATTGGAAGAGAGAGAAACAGACGGTTGGAGAAACAGAGAAACCGGTCGACGAGAGAGAAAACCAGGAACGGGCGAATAAGGCTGGACGACGGGACGAAGAAAAGTAGACCACCGGTAGAAAAGGGAGGAAATCTGGCTAAGTGGGTGAACGGAAAAGTGAAATCCGACAGAAGAGAGAGAAATCCGGCGGTAGGAGAGAGAAATCCGGCTGGACAGTAAGAGAGAAAGAAACGGACAGGCGAGCCTGGAGACAGTGAGATCATAAGACAAGGAGACAGGTAAGACCGTATGACGGTAAAAGCAAGAATTGTGTGATACAACGTAGGAATTCAGCGAAGTATTGAATTCAACGTATTTTCAGACTTCTTCAAGAGAGGTTAGAGAGTGTTGCGGTGAACTTCTAAGCGGTAGTGAAGCAGCCTTTCAATTCAATAGAGGCAAGACAAGCTAAAAGAAGGGTAGACACAGTAAGTGACACTATTTGTATTGTACTTGCTTAGTAATTGCAATATTAAAAGGAGCAGAGAATTAAAGACATCCATTGTAACCTGTATTCACAAGTATAGTGGATAATCTTGGTAAGGGAGAGTCCCTACCACCGTGGATGTACGTCACGTTGACGGAACCACGTAAATCTCGTGTGTCCTTAATTTGCTTTACGTTCTGTGCTTTGAATTGAGTTGTGAACGCAGTTAAAGTATCAGCCAACCCATAACCTAACGAAGACCTAAACAAGAACATTCGTATTGTCTATTAGGCAAGGTGTCTGAAAGGTGACTTTGGGGACTATTGTGATTAGTAGGTAGCAATAGATCTACCTTAGTCGAGTCTGAGAAAGAGTTTGCTTTTAAGAAGAGATTTGCGAATTGCGAATTGTGGTGATACTGATTCACCCCCCTCTCAGTATCACAAACTAGTAGATCCTAAGGAGAAGTTGAGAACTTCAATTGGCATTAGAGTACAGGTTCACCAGTTTGAAACTTAACAGCTTAATGTATCTAAAAGTTTGACTTGTTCAGCATACTGAGAAATGGAAGCCAGTACCAACACTAGCACTACTTACAGCAAGAAGGTTCCAATCTTCAACGGAACCATCTACCATATGTGGAGAGCGAGAATGCAAGTGGTATTCGTAACCATGGGCTTGAATGTGGTGAAATGCATACAAGTGGGTTTTGTGGCTCCAGAAGAAAGTAAAGACCCAACCCTAGAGAAGTTAAGGCAGTTTGAGATAAATGGGAAGGCCTCAAACGTCATTATTTTAGCATTGACAGATGCTGAGTATGTTAAAGTTATAGACTGCAAATCTGCCAAGGAGATATGGGACAGATTGCAGAAAATCTATGAAGGTGATGGCAGAATGAAGGAGGCTAAACTTCAAGTGTTCAAGGAGAGATATGAATCTCTCAGAATGCAGAAAAATGAGATAGTCCAAAAGTTCTTCACCAGGGTTATTGATGCTATGAACGACTTGAAAAGTCATGGGAAGAACAAGAAGGACTCATCTGTTGTGAAGAAGATTCTGAGAATTCTGTCTGAAAGGTTTGCCTCAAAGGTAGCAGCCATAGAGGAGAGTAGAGATCTCAATTCTATGTCTCTGCATGATTTCCAATGCAATCTCATTGCATATAAGATGAGGATAAAGTCAGCTGAAAGCTCTGCAACAACAAATGTTTCAAAGGAGGCAGCTTTCAAAGCTATAAAGCACTTGAAGATAAAAGAAGAGAAAGAATCATCTAGTGAAGAGGAGGATAATGATGATGATGATGAAGAAAGTGAAGGTGAAGTATTGGCGTACTTCACAAGGAAATTCAAAAAGGGGTCTAAGAAAGGAAAAGGATAGTTATCCTTGAGATGTTATCATTGTGGGCAGACTAGACACTTTGCTTCTCAATGCAAAGTGAAACTTGATGATGAAGATGAGGGTGGTGATGATGAGTAGAATTCAAGATAGAGAAGATCATCATTCAAATCAAAGAAGTCCAGCAAGAAGACTGCCAACCCACAAATGAAAAAGAGAGCCTTATTCAAGAGCTATGTGAGTCAAATAAAAGAAGTTGATGAGGAGGAAGATGAAGACTTATCAGATGAGCACGTCTTTATGGCATCAGCACAAGGTGGTAGCTCAACCTTTGAAGAGGAAGAAGAGGTTGATGAAGAAGAACCAGATCTTGAAGCTAAGCTGGAAGCAGCTTCAAAGGAGATAATCAAAAAGGGCAAAACTATAAAAAGGTTGGAGGCTCACATAAAACAAGTTGAAGCAAAGTCTAAGGAAGCTGAAAGTCAAAAGGATGAAATAAGGACTGAACATATTGACTTGAAGAGAAGATTTGAAGAACAGATCAAAATATGTGAAGACCTTACTATAGAGCTTGGCTCAAGGACTTCAACAATAGAAGAAATGGAGATAGAGTTGTTAAGACTTCAGCAACAACTCAAAAAGAGTGAAAAGAATTTGCAGAAGTTTGAAGTGGTAGGAAAAACAAGCTTTGCAAGAGAAAAGAAAAATGAGACTTTGCCACAGAAGTTGAAAGAGAAAGCTGTAGCTCAGGTGAAGATAACTGAAGAAGAAAAGACAGTTATCAAACCAAAGCCAAGGTCAAAAATGATGGATGTGGTTATAGAGCAGCAGCCCATAGCTGTTACGTCTCAGAAAGAAAAGAAAGTCAGCCAGCAGAGGGCTACGGCTGAACAGAAGAAGGAGAAGAAGGTGACTGAAATGAAAGTCACACAAGCAAAGAAGCTACCTACTTTGCCTACACAGCAAGTGATGAATAGAAGAAGACAAGCTGTGATCAGACCCAAGAAGAGGCAGTTTCAAGGTCATTGCCTTTATTGTGGAGTTTGGGGTCATAAGGCAATTAACTGCTGGTGGAGAAGGCCAGTATATGTTTCCAACTTGAGAAGATATGATGTTGCATACAGGGGGAGACAATACAGAATCCAAAAGAGAACACCTGTCATGAGTTCTTGCACATATTGTAAAAGGCAAGGACATACTGATAAGGATTGTTGGTGGAAGCCCAAACCAGTAGCTTCAAAGAACAAGTTTGCTATATTGGCAGACTTGGAACAATGTGAAAAGTGCGAGCAGGATGACCATAATGCCAAGAGATGCATGACATTTATCCCTGAGCAAGAGAAGGCACTCAATGGCATAGTAAAGACAAGCGGTGCAGTCAAAGCTGTGAAAAAGAAGAAAGCTATCTTCCAACCAGTTCAGAAGAAGGAATACAGAGTAAAAAGGGAGGTAGCTAATATAACTGAAATTGCATTCAAGGCTAATTGCAAGGGTAAGCAGTGGATCCTTGATAGTGGATGCACTTTGTATATGACGGGAGACAAGAGTAAATTATCAAAGCTAAACAAATCAAAAGAAGGCAGAGTCAAGTTTGGCAATGATGATTCACTCAGCATCAGTGGTCAGGGGTTAGTGAATATTGGAAAAGGAAAGCTGAAAGATGTTCTGCACGTTGAAGGACTTAGATATAATCTAGCATCTGTCAGCCAATTATGCAATGATGACCACAAAGTGATATTTACAAAAACAGGTTGCTAGGTAAAAAGTTAAGCAACTAGGAAAAGAACAGCTGAAAATTTATATGTGATTGATGAGGACAAGACAAGTAGCTGTTTACTCACCAAAGAAGAAGAAAATCAACTCTGGCATAGGAGGCTGGGACACTTATCACAGAAGAACATGAGGAAGCTGACCACTACTTATGCAATCAAAGACATTCCCGACCTCAGGAGAGAGAGAAAGTATGTTTGCTCAGCATGCTCTAAAGGAAAACATGCCACAAAACAGTACAAGACCAAAGAGTTTAATTCTGAAGCAGTGCTTGACATTGTGCATACTGATTTGTGTGGACCAATGAGGACAAAAGGGTTGAAAGGTGAGAGGTACTTCATTTTGTTTGTTGATGATTATTCGAAAAGGACCTGCCTCATGCACCTTAAACACAAGTCAGAAGTTTTGAATTGCTTCAAGAGATACAGAAGATTGGCTGAAAATGAGAGTGGAAGAAAGATCAAAGTATTGAGGTCAGATCAACACATTAAATTTACAAATAAAGCTTTTGAAGATTATCTTGAGAAGCATGGAATTCATCATCAAATGGCAGCAGCAAGAACACCTTAACAGAACGGGGTGGTAGAGAGGAAAAATAGAGCTGTGGTTGAAATGGCAAGGACTCTACTGTTGGAATCCAAGCTTCACACAAGATTCTGAACAGAAGCAACATTTACAGCCGTGCATCTACTAAATAGAGTATTACTAAGGCCCAATACTGATAAGACTCCATATGAACTATGGAGTGGGAAAAAGACAACAGCCAAGTATCTCAGTCTTTGGCAACCCATGTTTTGTGAAGAACAAGGAGCAAAACTTGGGAAAATTCAACGCTAGGTCTGATGAAGGCATCTTTGTGGGATACTCAGAAAAGGCAAAAGGTTACAGAGTTTTCCTGTATAAGCTGGGAAAAGTGATTACTTCCAGTGATGTGAGAATAGATGAGAACTAGAAAACAATGCAGAATGGAGAAGCTGAGGACAAAGAAGAAGATGACTTCAATATGGGTAAGGAATCAGACCAAACTGAAGAAAAGGAACAAGAAGTAAGTTCAGACTCGGAGAAGAGTAAGTCTGAAGATGAAGAAAGAGATCCTCTTGCAACTAAGACGAGGCAAGGTAAAAGGACAAAGAAAACATGGATCAGTGCTAGTGCTCATCAAGAAGATCAGATCATAAGTGACCCATCAGCAGGAGTTACAACAAGAAGAAGAATTATGGGAGCTACTGTTTTACTCTCACAAGTTGAACCTAAATCTATTGAAGAGGTTATTTAAGACAAAGCCTGGGTTAAAGCTATCAATGAAGAGCTGGATCAAATTGAGAAGAATGATACATAGGAGCTAGTTTCAAGACCCACTAACAAAAATGTCATAGGAACGAAATGGGTGTTTAGGAATAAACACAATGAAGATGGCAAGGTGGTAAGGAACAAGGCCAGGCTGGTTTGCAAAGGCTACACGCAGATAGAAGGTGTAGATGTTAATGAAACTTTTGCACCAGTAACAAGGTTAAAAACTATCAGAATGTTCCTAGTTTTGGCAGCACATAAGAGGTATAAAGTCTATCAGATGGATGTGAAATCCGCCTTCCTGAATGGGCTCCTGAAAGAAGAGGTGTAATTGAACAACCCGATGGAGTACAAATCAGTGAGGATGAGAATCACGTGTGCAAGCTGAAGAAAGCCTTGTATGGTTTTAAGCAAGCCCCAAGAGCATGGTACAGTAGGCTGGATGCGTACTTGAGAAGGTTGAACTTCAGAAAAGGAACGGTTGATAATAACCTATATGTGTTCAACTCAGAGAAAGGCCAGTTGATAACCATAGTATATGTGGATGACATCATCTTTGGAGGGGATCACTCTGAGCTATGTCAAGATTTTGCACAGAAGATGAGTGAAGAATTTGAGATGTCATTGATTGGAGAAATGACATACTTTCTTGGATTACAGATAAAGCAGTGTGAAGAAGGTATCTTTATTTCTCAGACGAAATATGCCAAAGAGATGCTGAAAAAGTTTGGCATGGAGGATAGTAGACCTGTCAGTACCCCTATAACAGTGGGCTGTAAGTTAACAAAAGATTAGGAGGGAAGGAGTATAAGCCCTACAGAATACAGGAAGATGATGGGGAGCCTTCTGTACCTTACAGCATCAAGGTCTGATCTTATGCAAGCTGTGTGTGCTGCCAGCAGGTTCCAAGCTGATCTTAAGGAATCTCATGTGTTGGCAGTGAAAAGAATCCTAAGGTACCTCAAAGGAACACTGGAAATGGGTTTATGGTATCTAACCATGGATTCTGTTAAACTGCAAGCATACACTGATGCAGACTGGGCAGAAAGTATAAATGACAGAAAATCAACCAGTGGCTGCAACTTCTACTTGGGTTCAAAGTGTGTTGCATGTTAAGTAGAAAGCAGAACAGTGTTGCTTTGAGCATAGCTGAGGCGGAGTATATGGCTGCTTGTGCAGCATGTACACAGGTGATATGGATGCTAAGACAATTGGCAGACTTGGGTGTTGAAGTGAAGTTACCAGTGAGTGTACTTTGTGATAATTAAAGTGCTATTGATCTTAGCAAGAATCAAGTTCAACATTCGAGGAGCAAGCATATTGACATTCGATATCACTTCATCAAAGATCAAGTAGAACAGGGTACAATTCAATTGGAGTATGTTGGTACTAAAGATCAAATTTCAAATATTCTAACTAAACCTCTGTCCACAGAGTTGTTTGAAAAGCACAGATTGAGTCTATCTATGCAAATGCCTCCTCAAGCCAGAAGTTCAGGTGAATCCTCCATCTCTACTTTGCGAGTTTTTCAGATTTGTAATTGGTTGGCAAAGGGGGAGAGAAGCAACAGTGTAGGGGGAGTGCATATTTAGGGGGAGTTGAAGTTGCAATTGTTGCATAATGGCCTTTATTATGAGTGTTGCCAACAATTACAAAGGGGGAGATTGTTGTTCCCACAGCCTTGTATGGGTTGTAATTATTGTCAATTAGCTTTACGTGTGCAAGTAAATTGAAGCCACGTGGAAGGGCAAAAAGGTAAAACCACACGGAAGGGCAAGAAAGTAAATTCACCGCGTAAGCCCTATTAGGGTTTCATGGAGTAGAGTATATAATGGTCTTGAAAGATAAAGAACAGCGAGTCAGCAATATTGAACATTCAGTAAAACCTAGACAACCGACCAACCAAAGAGAACACCAAACTCTACATGGAAGAACACCACTCGGCAAGGACGAAGAGAGTGAACAGTGCAGTCGTGAACAGTATCCGTCGTGAACAGTGCCGTTGAGTGAACAGTAACCACACAGTGAAGCTATCGTCGGAGATAGGAGAGAAACGGATAAAACGGCGAGACGATCGACGAGGAGACAACACGGCACACGGCAACCCTACACCATCGATAGAAAAGAGAGATGATCGAAACGGCTAGTGAAGGGGGGCGACGGCAGAACGATATGGAAGAGAGAGAGAATCGTCGGCAAAAACAGAACCGTTGAGAGAGAGAAAGAGTCGACGGGAAGGAGAGAAAGGGAGCAAAGCTATGCAGCAAAACCGTGAACGAGACCAGATCGAGAATGGGTGAGAGAGATCCGGCGGCTAGACGTTGGAAGAGAGAGAAACAGATGGTCGGAAAAACAGAGAAACTGGTCGATGGGAGAGAAAACTGGGAACGGGCGAAGAAGGTTGGACGGCAGGACGAAGAAAAGTAGACCACTGGCAAAAAAGGGAGGAAATTCGGCCAAGTGGGTGAACGAAAAAGTGAAATCCAGTGAAGAGAGAGAAATCCGGTGAAGAGAGAGAAATCCGGCGGTAGGAGAGAGAAATCCGGCTGGACAGTAAGAGAGAGAGAAACCGATAGGTGAGCCAGGAGACAGTGAGATCGTGAGACAAGGAGACGGGTGAGACCGTATGACGGTGAAAGCAGGAATTGTGTGATACAACGTAGGAATTCAACGAAGCATTGAACTCAACGTATTTCCAGACTTCTTCAAGAGAGGTTAGAGAGTGTTGCAGTGAACTTCTAAGCGGCAGTGAAGCAGCCTTTCAATTCAACAGAGGCAAGACAAGCTAGAAGAAAGGTAGACATAATAAGTGACACTCTTTGTATTGTACTTGCTTAGTAATTACAATATTAAAAGGAGCAAAGAATTAAAGATATCCATTGTAACCTGTATTCACAAGTATAGTGGATAGTCTTGGTAAGGGAGAGTCCCTACCACCGTGGATGTACGTCATGTTGACGAAACCACGTAAATCTCGTGTGTCCTTAATTTGCTTTATGTTCTGTGCTTTGAATTGAGTTGTGAACGCAGCTAAAGTATTAGCCAACCCATAACCTAACGAGGACCTAAACAAGAACATCCGTATTGTCTATTAGGCAAGGTGTCTGAAAGGTGACTTTGGGGACTATTATGATTAGTAGGTAGCAATAGATCTACCTTAGTCGAGTCTGAGAAAGAGTTTGCTTTTAAGAAGAGATTGAAGTTGTTCACTTACCTGCAAATTGCGAATTGTGGTGATACTGATTCACCCCCCTCTTAGTATCACAAACTAGTAGATCCTAGGGAGAAGTCAGGAACTTCAACAAGAGTGAATATGAGAGAAAACAAGAGAGTGTGTTTGCAAAAGGAGCAGATGTTAGGGTTGCCTTCCAAACTAAGCAACAAATGATCTTGATCCTTTACAAGGATTCTTATTTCTCTAACACTAACCTTGATTCATCTTTGCCTAGTGCTATTTCATCTTTGTTATAGGATTATAATGATGTATTTCCTAAGGAGATGCCAAAAGGTTTACCACTAAGGAGAGGGATTGAACATCATATTGATCTTATTTTTAGAGCTCTCATTCCCAATAAGCCAGTGTATAAAAGTAATCCTGAGGAGATAAAGGAGCTTCAAAGACAAATTGATGAGTTGATGAAGAAGGGACATATAAAGGAGAGCATGAGTCCACGTGCAGTGCCAGTGTTGTTTGTGTCAAAGAAAGATGGATCTTAGAGGATGTGTGTTAATTGTAGAATTATCAACAAAATAACAGTTAAGTATCAACATCTTATACCTAAGTTTGATGATATGCTAGATGAATTACATAGTGCTTATTACTTCTTTAAAATTGACCTTAAGAGTGGGTATCATCAAATTAGGATAAGGGAAGGAGATGAATGAAAAACTGCATTCAAGACCAAGCATAGTTGTATGAATGGTTAGTTATGCCCTTTGATTTGACTAACACATCTAGTACTTTTATAAGATTAATGAATCATGTTTTGAGACCTTTCTTAGGAAAGTTTGTTGTGACTTATTTTAATGACATATTAGTAAACAATAGGAATTTAGAAGAGCATGTTGAACATTTACATTGTGTGCTTGATGTTTTGAGGAAAGAGAAATTGTATGCCAATTTAAAGAAATGTGATTTTTGCAAGGATCATGTCATTTTCTTGGGTTATGTTGTGTCTACTCATGGCATAAAGGTTGATAAAGAGAAGATTAAGGCAATTCAAGAATGGTCTACATCTAAGAGTGTGAGTGATGTGGGGAGTTTCCATGGTTTAGCTAGCTTTTATAGGAGGTTCATTAAGGATTTTAGTACCATAGTTGCACCATTGATTGAGGTGATTAAAAAGAATGTAGGTTTCAAGTGGAGTAAGGAACAACAAGATACCTTTGATTTGTTTAAGTTTAAGTTATGTAATACACCACTTCTTGCTTTGTCTAATTTTTCTAAGATCTTTGAAATTGAATGTGATGTATAGGCATTAGGATTGGGGGAGTTCTCATGCAAGAGAAATGACTTATTTCATTCTTTAGTGAGAAGTTGAGTGGGGCAACATTGAATTATCCAACTTATGATAAAGAAATGTATGCACTTGTTAGGACCTTAGAAACGTGACAACATTACCTTTGGTCTAAGGAGTTTGTAATTCATACTGATCATAAGTCTTTAAAATACTTAAAGGGGCGTAAGTTGAATAAGAGATATGTAAAATGGGTTGAGTTTATTAAAACTTTTCCTTATGTAATTCAATACAAATTAGGTAAGGAAAATGTTGTTGTTGACACATTGTCACGTAGGTACACATTGATTAGCACTTTGAGCGTTAAGTTGCTAGGCTTTAAGCACATTATTGATTTGTATGCTAATGATACTAACTTTAGTAACGTATATGTTGCATGTGAGAAAGCTGCCTTTGGTAAGTTCTATAGATATGAGGGGTATTTATTTAGAGTAAATAAGCTTTGTATTCCTCAAGGGTCTATGAGAGCATTACTTGTAAGAGAAGCTCATGGGGGTGGTTTAATAAGACACTTTGGCATTCAAAAGACTTTTGATATTTTAAATAAACATTTCTTTTGGCCACATATGAAAAGGGATGTTGAAAGAGTATGTGCCAAGTGTATTATGTATAAACAAGCTAAGTCTAGGATTTTGTCCCATTGTAAGTATATGCCTTTAGAAATTCCTTGTGAACCTTGGACCAACATTTCTATGGATTTTATTCTTGGGTTACCTAAGTCCAAGAAGCGCCAAGATTGTATTCTTGTTGTAGTTGACAAGTTTTTAAAGATGACACATTTCATTGCTTACACCAAAACGAATGATATTACACACACTGCAAACTTATTTTTTAGAAAGATTGTTCACCTATATGAAGTGCCGAAGAGTATTGTGTTAGACTGTGATGCAAAATTTTTGAGCTATTTTTAGAAGACATTGTGGGGTAAGTTTGGAATAAAGTTGTTTTCTATAACTTACCATCCATAAATTGATGGATAAACTGAGGTAGTAAATCGAACTCTTAGTACGTTGTTGTGTGCTGTTATTAGTAAGAACTCTAGAACCTGGGAAGAATGTTTGCCTTTTGTGGAGTTTGCCTATAATTGTGTTGTTCATAATGCTACAAGTTATTTTCGTTGTGAGCTTATTTATGGTTTTAATCCATTACTAGTACCATTGCCTATACAGGACAGGGTTAATTTAGATGGGAAAAAGAAGTCTGAAGTGGTTAAGCAACTTCATGAGAAAGCTAGGCTTAACATTGAGAGAAGAACCAAACATTATAAAACACAAGCCAACAAAAGTCGTAGGCATATCACTTTTGAACCTGGTGATTGGGTTTAGGAACATTTGCGGAAGGATAGATTTCCTATGCAAAGGAAATCAAAGTTACAACCAAGGGGAGATGGTCCTTTTTGAGTGGTGGCAAAAGTCAATGATAATGCATATAAACTTGACTTGCCAAATGAGTATAATATGAGTACAACATTTAATGTTTTTGACATTTTTCCTTTTCTCTTTAATGATATAGGTGCTAATTTAAGGACAAATCATTTTGAGGAGAGTGGGAATGATAAAAGCCATATTGTATTAGCTCAAATTAACAAGGAAGTTGATGCTTTGCAAAACCTTGAAGGACTAATGACAAGGGCAAGGTCAAAGAAAATAAAAAAAAGCTCTTAATAACTTATTGTGTGACATTTACTATCAGGAAGTTACTAAGTACTAGTTAAGGATGATGAAGGCTTCACCAAGGCTTACAAATGTGTCATCTGTGAAGGAATTCGAGAACCATGGCCTTGGGAAGGAAGTTGGATTTATGAGCCCATATTTGGGTATTTAAATAGATTATTTGTATGGGTTATATTGTTATGTAATGGGTTGAACAAATTTTAGCATATTAATGGGCTATTTTCATGGGTTTTTATTATTATTTAGTGGATTAGACGAATTTTCTTAATAAGCTCATCTTATTAGCTAGGGTTTTTGGGGGTTAGCATATAAAAAGGGCAAAAAAGGTGGCTAGAGGAGGTAAACCTATTTTCATGAGTGTATGAGCTATTTTCTCTGGTTCTTTGAGAACTAATTCTGAACTTTCATACTTAAATGTGTTGGTTCAATAGACTTATCTTCTTCAACATTGTTATTGTTAGGAGTGACATCTGAATCTTATAGTTCTGGTTCTTAGTTGTTTATAATCATTAAGTCAGAACTCCAAATCCCTTAACCTTTGTTAGAACGATCTTATACCAATATTGGTGTTAGGTTCCATTTACATATAATCAGAGTTCGTACCAATATATAGGTGTTCTCCTTTGTATTATTTGACCGGGCAGTAATGTCAAGCAATCCTTAATAGTGTGTATAGTTTTTTCGCATCTTTCACAAATTTCTCCCAACAAATTAAATTTGTTTCTTAATGGAATATGACTTCTTTTCACTTGAGACTATTTCCTTTCTTAATAGAGTCTCCCTCTAGATTCTTACCTCACATTCATTTTCATTATAGGTCCATTACTTTAGCACACATTAGTCTTGTGCCCATACTTACCACAGCTTTAGCAAAGTCCTTTAAATCTATATTTTTTTTTCATTCATTAAATTCATGTCTTCTATCTTTAACAATTGTTGTGGCAACCTTCTCTTTATCTTTGACAACCTGCCTCCTTTAGATGAGAGTTTTCACCACATCTTTCTTAACTCATTTTAGTTTGGGTTGGTTTTTCTTTTTTAAAATGTTATTATGCTTGTTTTCAAGTACAAACACAATTTTCTTCTTCTCTTTTATCTTTTTACTTGGCTTTTCAATATAGCCAAGTTCTTTCTTCCCTATGGAACGAGGCCTTTGTTTGCTTAGACACTCATCCAACTTTTTGGTAGCATCCTCCTTAATGGCATTTGTTGAAGACGACTCTCTTCTCATTTTTATGCCTTGCATAAAACTTTCTTCATACTTCCTCAGTTCGGACTCAGCTTTGTAGAGCGTAACTTGCAAAATCAACACGTCTTGCTCTTATGCAATCATTTTAGCATCGAGATCTTTGCGTATCTTACCTTACTTTACCTCAAGTACAATCAGCTCTTTAATTCTCTTCAAGTACTCCTTCTCTTTTATTTCAAACTCCTTTTCTTTCACCTGGAGATTAGATTCATCAATAGCAAAATTTTCATATACCTTCTTGAGATGCTTTACCTCTTTTTCCAGCTTGTTGTTTTTGTGTACACAAGTTTTCAATTCATTCTCATGTTGTTGCACTAACTCATTCATTCCTCTTCGATTGATTCCTTATAACTTAAAGATTTTTGCTTAACATCTGTTTCAGCAACCAGCATATTCTTTGCGGCATCATCATCGTAATCATCATCAACTTCTTCTTTAGAATCTTCTTTATCCAGCTTGCTCAAATAATTTCTTCTTTTGGATATGAAGAATTGTTTTTTCCCTTTGACACTTGAATTTCCAATTTTAAAATAGTTGAATTGCTTTGTTCTCCACCTTAGGACTGACTCATCATCATTATCATTGTTTGCTTCTCTTTTCTTTGGGTAGTTTACAACAAAGTGCCATGACTTTACATATATATATTTGTGCCCTATGTGACTTTTGGCCTTATTTTAAGGTTCAAAATATGATGTATGCTACTTTAGTATATTTTTTATGATCAAGAATGATTCAACCTTTTGTAATATATTTAAGAAAGTAGTTGTATTGTAGTTAAAGGACATAAGTGTGAAAGAAAGACTATTATTGTCTGATATCTTCTATATGTATTCATTGATTAATTAATTATATTTATTCATGATGAGTGAAACATAATTATGAATAAAATATAATTATTGATACATATGAAAAAAATAAAATTTAAATTAGCCCTAGAAAGATATTGTGAGTTAAGATTAATGCAATAAAAGATGCTTATGGTATGATAAGACATTTTTTTAAATAAGGCTCACAATTTTTTTTTAGTTGTAGCAACTATATGTCTTTAACAGGTATATAGAATATACCCCTAAATATATGTATGCTTATAGGTCACACAATCTATTTATTTATACGAATTACTTATAAAGAATTAAATATTAAGATTTTATTAATAATTTGGTTATTTCTACTCATCATATATGAGTAAGAAATGTAAATTATTTTAAGTTAGATAGGCCTGCCCTTGTGGACTAACTCAATCTATTAAAAGGATGTTAAAGGGAGTTAAAACTTTCTCCTCACTAAGAAAATATGTTAGTAATTATAATATATGTAAATAAAATAGTTTAATGTTTTCATAAAATAAAAAATTGACTAAAAAAATCATCTCTGGTACGTTAAATCAAGAGAAAAAAATCTCCATTAATTCTTGTTAACAAGAGATTCATGAGATATAAACAAAATGATAATTGGTACAATGATATCACTTTGATTGCAAAAAAAAAAAAAAAAATTATAGTGATCAATTTACTATTAATATTTAAAGTTATGTAGGGATAATTATAATTCTAACTGGTTTTGATTTTTGTCCTCACATACTTTTTGTTGTATCTTATCAATGGAAGATGAAGAAATGCCAACCTTTTAGTGCTTGCAGTTGCTCATCTCAAGGACTTTAGGCTTTTTATTAAAAGTGTAAATTTTTTCACTTTCATTATTTAAGTGGCCTGTCTCCCCTCCAACACCACTTTCACTTTCATTGCCAAGGCCACCACCTTCGCCAACATCGAAGCCAACACTTCCATTAACTCCTCCCTCAGCCCCCTCCTCCTTTCCTACGCGTATCCGCCTTCAAAGTGTGTAAACCGTTGCAAACAACAATTACGTAGCGGAGAGCACTTGCACTTGTAAAAATGTCTAGCGAGACGAAAAAACATGAATGCTAGGAACTAGAGTTAAATAAAAACCGAGATTAAACCAGGAAGGATGCAAAGTCTTTCCATAATCTTTTGACTACGGCTTCTGATACCATTTTGTGCAAAGGATGCAAAATCTTTGGAAGTCTTAGTAGATATTTTTAATATAGTCTCGCACGTTTTCAGTTCTCCAAAATAGTCTTTATTCCTTTTATTAGTTCCTGTGCTATCTAAGAACAGCATTACTGTGGTGGAAGGCCGTAATGTCAGAGGAGGAATCATTGTCTCAAGGGGGTGACAGTTGGTCAAACAGGTAGGTCCTACCGTGGGTCTCCCATTTGTGACCCTAAAAATGTCAGGCTAGGCTACGCGCACCGGCGGCGGTTTGTTAAATTTGGGTGGGTGGGTGGGTGGGTTTGCGCTCGCATTTTGAGCTCGGAATAGAAAGAGAGAAATCGAGCTACGGTTTACGGTTCAGGCTCGGCTATGGTTTTAAGTTTCCTTCTAACCCCATCTGATCCCGCGTAATTCAATTATTTATTATTATTATTATTTTTTTATAAAAAATAATATTTTAGAAATTTTTTTTATTAAAAAAGTAACATGCAAAATTATTAATATTGCTAAAGAGGCAATAAAAAAAATTATAAGAAAAGAAATTGCAAATGAAGAAAAAGTTTAAAAGAAGAAAGTTTAAATTTAATTCATACTTCTACTTAAACTTAGACATTTTTAAATAAATAAATAAAAAAAAAAATATATATATATATATAAAAGAATAAACAAATCAGTTTTTTTTTTTAATTTTTTCTTTTTTCTTTTTTTTTTAATAAAAGAGATTTAAAATGAGTGTAATTAGCACATTTTGTTTTCGTGTCTGTGGGCGCGCGGGTTGCGTGTGTTTGTGTGTGTGAGAGAGAGAGAGGGAAAGTGAGAGAGAGAGAGAGGGAGAGAGAGTGGGTGGCGAAACGCAGAAGAGAGAATGTATTCGGCGTCGGGGCACAGCAACGGCTACCATAGCCTCCAGCAGCAGCAGCAGCAGCAGCAGCAGCCAAGAGCGAAGAGAAGAGCCCGAGGCGGCGCCAGAAGGACTCGTGATTCTCACTCCATTGATGGGTTTAGGGTTTCTGTTGCCGGCGAACATCCGCAGCTGCTGCAGAATGGTAATAGCAACCCCAACCACCAGCACCAGCGGCAAATCACTGCTCCCCCTCCTCCTCCTCCTCCTACGGGCTTCGACATGGCCTACTTCCACTCCTACGCCCACGTCGGTATCCACCAAGAAATGATCAAGGTTCCTCTCTCTCTCTCTCTCTCTCTCTCTCTCTCTCTACACGCACAAGTTTATATTCTTATATGCATTTCCTGTGAACTATGAATTCCTCCTCCGGAATTTATCATCGAACTCAGATAGTAGTGGCATTCTATCTGTTTCTTCCATATTCGCACGCTTCTAAAAATACTTTCTAGAAATTGTCTCTTCAATTCTTTACCTATGTTTCTGCTTGCTTTCCCCTTATCATTTGTCTGTTGGGCCCTTGATTGTTAATTGATGCTTTGAACGTATGCATTGTCTAATTGTTAGAAATTAGAAAGGGTAATAGATAGTTTGGCCCAGGGAATAGGAAGGTCCGAAATTGCTTGGCATATCTTGTTCATGTGGATGCCTACCTGTTCCAGAACTCGGTGAACTGACTTAGGAATGGAATATCCAGGTTTTCATTCTCCAAAATTTGAATGAAAAAGTCACTCTTATTGCATGTTCTTGTCCAAGTTTACACAATTGTGTCTCACTTTTATTGGCTAAGCATATTTCTTACATGTTGTTTCCAAGGAGAAACGTAATGGAGTTGGAGATGCAAGACAGGGAAGGGTTTCTTGGAGATAAATACCCTGATATTTGTTTCATATATGCAGGATCATGTGCGCACAGAAACTTATAGAGCAGCAATCATGCAGCATCAGAGTTATATTGAAGGCAAAGTAATATAATTGTTTTTTCACTTGAGAGTGTTTTTTTTTTTAAATTATTATCATTTGTATTGACAGAAAACTTATTTTAAGGTCTTTTCTTCATTGTAGAGACAATGTGTTAAGTTTCTTATAATTCATTTGGAACTGTTCCATAGCTTAATATTGAATGTTTGATAAACGTAGTATGTCACATGTTTCTTAAATTAGTGAAGTGTATATGTCATATTATGATGTGAATGCACCCTAATGGAGCTCCAAAATCATATTTGCTTTGGGAAATAATAATACTCTGCCGATTTTAAGAAATGTTAGTCATATACTTACAGTTTTGTATATGCAGTTTGGCTGCTCATTGTGATTATATGTCCAGGTTGTTTTGGATGTTGGTTGTGGAACAGGAATCCTTTCTATATTTTGTGTGCAAGCTGGTGCAAAGCGGGTAAGATATCTCGGGGCTAAAAAGTTTGAAGCTTTGCTGTTGTTTAGTTGGTTCCATTGTCAATTTCTTCAACAAAAATACCTTGGACAAAATGTAGTGGCAGAATTAATATGTCTTGAAACGGCTCCCTGTCCGAAAATAAACAAAGTTACCTGGAATTGCATCCTGGTGGTTGTACACAGTGTTGCATAAATTTGCCTGGTAGGCAGAGTAATAAATATCAATCAAACTATGAATTACAGTTCTATAGCTCGAAAATTTTGAGGGTGCTAAACTTGTCCAGAAAATTGCTCTATGTTTATAGTCTGCTGTCTTGTACCATGGCAAAGGTTTTTAAGACCTAGCTTAATGCAGTCACTTAACAATGTTTCATTTTGATGAAATTCTTTGGTATACCTTTTTCCAAAGTCCTGAAATCTAATTTAGTTGGTAGATTTTTATCTTGTCTTATTTGTGATTGTACCTGCTAATTATTATTTTGAAGCAATACTTTATTGAAAAGAAGAACTTTATGATTCTTCACAATTTAAATTTTTGGCTCTTACTTTATGTTGTGATTCTTTATCCGAAGTATCTAATTTTATCATTATTCTTGCTCCAGTTTAAGCCTGCATTTAGTTCCTTTTTCCCCCTTATGCACTTTGTATTAATGATTTTGTTTCACTAGGTATATGCTGTGGATGCTAGTGATATTGCAGTTCAGGTACTTCAGTATTGCAATGCTTATATTTGGGTTGCATATGCCACATTTACTTTAACAGTTTGACTGCTTCTGTCCATATTTTTTACTATTTTGTGTTCTCATAGTAGCCAATGCCATTTCATAGGCAATGCAAATCTCTCTCTGTGTCTTGTGTTTTTGGTGTCTGTGGGCATCAGAAGCAGTAGCTTATTCTCTAATTGCAGTTGGCAAGTTGTGATTTTGTTAATTATCTTAGTTTGTAAAGGAAAAATGTGATTAGAGAAAGAAAAAGATGTTGCTTGCATCTAGTAAGTCTAACTTGATACTTGTCATCAAACACATCTAATAAACACGGAAGCGATATCAGATGATGCAGAGAGCAATTAACAGACAAGAGCAATAGAGAGAGAGAGGGGAAGAAAAGGGAAGAAAGGGTAGGAAAATAGAGGGGAAAGACAGAGAGACTTGGGGGAAATGCGATTTTCAGTTTCACTATCAATATCAGTATTCAAAGTCTTATATCTTTCACTAAATAACATAGCTTATAGACTACCAACCCTAAACGCATAAAAAAAGAAAAAAAACATAAAAGGAAAACAAATAATCAATGATTTCAAAATATAATATACAAGTCAATTGTCAAAGTTCTGCCCAATGCATAAATCTTGAGAAACCTTTTTTTTTTCCTTGCATTTCTTTGCTGCTATAGAAGCAGTAATTCATGACTTTGGTCTAGTTTTGTTGTACTCAAGTAACTGGACACGTTTGTGGTGTAAATGCTTATTGTTGCACGAGGGTTTTGTGGAGGACAGGGAAAGAGAGAGGGAAATATGGGAAGAGAAGGGATGAAAGAGGAAGAAGCATAGAGGAAATTAGGGGAGAACAAGAGAAGCAGGAAGGGAATGAGAATAGAAGGGCGGAAAAACGAAGGAGAACAAGAGAAAGAACTTAAGGAACTTTAACAAATCTCAATCTTTATTTGTCTGGTTTGCTAATTACATAGAAAAGGTCCTTATTTGTTGTTATGAAGCTAGCTAACAAATAGGAATATTTAAATTCCTAATTAAATGCAGCATACTACCTAATACTGATTGAATGAAGGAGAGATTCTAAGAAGATATCCTAGCTAATGCATGTAGCCTTTGGAAGGTCCCAAACATGCAAATTATTATGTTCTTCTCATTCTTCATTGTTCTGCTAAGCTTAGGAAAAGTTTACCTCAAGTTTTGGACCGTTGAAGTAGCACAAAGAGCATACTTCTTTCTACTATTGGCCACCCTTCATGAACATGGGTGCATGATATTCTCGATTTACTTAATGAAAATGGATGGAATGATGAAATTGGTTCCTTGAACATGCTGCTCTAACCTCACATGAAATATGATGCTGGCCAATGCTTGAATAACCATCTGAATAATTAATTGGCTGCTCTTTAGTTTCCACTAGCTCATATGCCTGCAATGTGGTTGCTCTCAGTGCAATGCTTCCTTGTTTCCTCAAGACTCAACATATTATTCAGTTTCGCTGATGATTTTTCTTCAATTTCTTATCTTTATTGGATAGATACTCTAAGACTGCTGTATATTTTGAAGGCTTGTTTTGTCAGAAAAGGATTGATTGGGTTGTTCTTAAAGCACAGCTAGTCTTATCAAATTTCCAGATTTTTAATTAATTTCTTAAACTTTTCAGCTCTGTCCTTCCTCAAGTAGATATTATGGAATGGTCTCATATCTTTGCATTCTATAACACAGACAGTGAGAATAGGGATGTGGAACCCTAATTCTGGTTACAGGAGACTATAAGGATACAAATTGTCATGCTTGTGCATCCATGGAATTTTTGTTACCTCTACCCGTTTTCTTTAGTTTCCCTTTTCTTTTCCCTGTTTTGTTGGCCAGTGAGGTTAGTGTGGTGTCAATTCTTGATAGTTTACACATAAATATTTGTGAATGCTATCAATTATGTGAAATCTTGTAAGCCATGGTTAATATTTCTGGTGTTAATTTTATTGGTTTTTAGGCCAAGGTTTTATTTTCAGTTGATCTTATTGTTATTCTGAGCAGGCAAATGAGGTTGTGAAGGCAAATAATTTGTCTGACAAGGTCATTGTGTTACACGGACGGGTTGAGGTAGACTCACTAATTCACTTTTATGCATTTACTTAACTGAAGTATCTGCAATTTTTGATGATCTGAATTAGTTGTGTACTCAATGGCTATGGAAGGAGTGACTCTAGTTTATTTGTATGTTTACACCAACTAGATTACATTTCAAGCAATTGTTCTCTCCCCCCACCCCCCTAGGGCAAAAAACATGTTTGTATTTGTGTATAAATCTTACTTTTCTTCTGCACATGTATTCTCGATTTCAGAGACCATAATTTGTGTGGCCTTTTTTCTTTTTTTTTTAAAATATTGCATGTCATATTTTGGTCAATGCTTGGTAGGATATGGTGGAATAACATCATTGGCATTTCTGTTTGGATAATGATAGCTTGTGCCAGATGTGGCACTGTGCAGTTGCTTTCTTATCTATTGGTGTCAGTTGACATTGTATTGACACTTATGGTTTTGGGGTTCATTTCTCAACTTCTTGTCAATTAGCTGATATGAATGATCTGAGGTAGCCAGGGAAATATGTCTTACTAGCAAATCTTGTAAATTTATTTTATTCATTTAATGAAGGATGTTAAATATGAAAATGTGACAATTGGAATGGCTGGTAAGTATTCACAGCCTGCTTGCTGGAGCAATATTAAAACCATTGATGGTGTAATGTACAGTTTCCGAGGTGAAGGTCTGCAATATTTGAGATGGGCCACATAAAGGATGATGTTTGATGTCCCTTGATTCTTTGTTTGGCTTGGTAAGCCAGACTAATCCAAATGAATAAGTTGGACCATGCACAACAAAGATATCTTTAGTAAGATGTGCTGATAAGCTGTCAAAAGCTCTATTCCATGTTTCCAGGCACAAAACCAGGGCACAGATTGAAATTGTTTCTTTTTCCTCTGATATATTTTAATTTTGCGAGCCAGATGAATCATTTTAATTTTTTCTTTTCTGGTCCATTGAATCATTTTACTTTTATTTGTGTAGGATGTTGAAATTGATGAAGGGGTTGATGTCATAATATCAGAGTGGATGGGCTATATGCTATTGTATGAGGTGATTATTGCATTCCTCCTTTTAATTAGATGCATGTTTGTACTTGACTTTGCACATCTATTCATCTTAACCAAGGTGAGAAAGTGTAATAACGACAACAAGGAAAAGGAGAATGTGACATTCCTTTTGATGAGGAAATTAAACAAGATATAAGACTTTTATCAACTAAAGCCTCTAATCACTGTACAGAGTGCAAAATGAATGTTGAAAAAAGCAAATTAGTCTTGTGAAAACTGATCCTTCTACATTTTAGCATGTCACCAAAATCAAATCCACCAAAATGAAAAGTAAACTCTGCACAATTTCAATTATTTTTGGAAACATATCAATCAGTAAAACTGTTGACAAAAGAAAGAGATGTTTTACATGAATGAGAAACTGCACTAGCTTCTTTGCTTCCTTTTCCTTTTCCTTTTTCTTTTTGTTTCTTTTTCAAATGCCCTAATTAATGACAAGTGACCTGTTCTTGATAATTTTGTAAAGAAAAAAAATAAATTTATTTAAATGGACAAAGAAATAATCAGTACCAAAATGTTGTTATAAAAGTAAATTTATCTTGTGGAATTGAAGAGGTGAAAATTTATTCAAATACAATTTAGCTTGTCTTTCAAATGAATCCACTGGAAAATATACTTTACTAGATACAGTGGTCTCCTTGCTGCCTTTCCTTTTCTTTTTATTTTACTTTGCTTCATACACCTAGTAGTCAATAAGTGAATTATACTTGAAATTTGTGGAACTAATTCATCACTTGCTCATGCACTTCATAATCCTATTTAAATTTACTAAGAAATGAAGATGCAAAAATAGATGAGAAGGGGGCTTCGATCACGAAAGTGCTGCACACTTTCCTACAAAGATAACTTGTTAGGTTGCCTTACATCAGGTAAGGTGTGTACACTGTCAATGACCATCGAGTGGTCAAAGCTGAAGGCAAATGTTGCAAAGGAAGATTGGATACTTTTGGTTTATTGAATCAATAGTAAATTAAAGGACAATGGGAAGAAAATTGGTTACCCTAGGCTATTGAATCAGTAGTAAATAAAAGATTTGAAAGAAGACTACCTTGGAACATCTGCAGATGTGCAATTTATCTGTCTGATCACGAATCTTTTTGGATATTAGACACCAAATGCAAGATAAAAATCATATACATGGCTCTATGTAATGAAATTTGTCTTTATTATTCAGTTTTTGTGGGTTATTTTTTGTTTCAAGCTTTCGACTGGGCTTTTAGATTTAAGTTCTTATCCAAAATAAATGTTTTTTTTTTAATGTTTTCCGTCTAGTGTCTTAGACATTTAATTCAAGGTTCCTTGAATCTGTTCAAATTTCTATGAGTGAATCGAAAAAGAGCCTTTTAATTAGAGCAGGCAAGGTAAAGAATAGTTGTGGACTGAAGTAATGAACTGTTAATGATATAATAACAGTTAGCTTTTATACCACCTCTCCATCATGGCCACCCTGGTATGCACTCCTCTTTTATGAGTAATTTTTTTATTTTCTTCTCTTTTTCTCTTTTTGCTTTGTTGGATTGTAGAGCATGCTAGGAAGTGTCATTACTGCCAGGGATCGCTGGCTAAAACCTGGAGGTCTGATTCTTCCATCAAATGCAGCGGTAAATTTTCCATCACACTTCCCTAGCTCTGTTATTGATAGTCATGGTCTTTGCAACTGTACTATGAAGGTGTCTCAATCCAGTTTATGCCATGACGACATTCAAATGTATGTTGGTCTTTAGACTTGCAAAGTTTCATGACCCAAAGGTGTATGCCAGTTGTGCTTTAAACATATTGATTCTAGCAGTAATCTTTCTTCCATGCAGCTGTACATGGCACCTGTCACTCATCCTGAAAGATACAGTGAAAGCATTGATTTCTGGCGCAATGTTTATGGAATTGATAGTGAGTGTTAATTTACATGGAAGCCTTCAACCATGATTAACTGTTTTTATATGCATTTTGTGTTTATGCGTCCAGATATGGACTTGGGATGCTATGAGGAAGTCTATTGCTGTTGTTGTTGGTTGCAGTGTCTGCCATGTTGCCTTTAGCAAAACAGTGTGCATTTGAAGAGCCCTCTGTGGAGACGATATCAGGCGAGAATGTTTTGACGTGGCCACATGTGGTCAGTATCTTCATGGTCATAGAGTGCAGTCATTTTTATTTTCGGAAGAACAAGTACCTAAGGAGAATTTAATAACATGGAATAATGTTTTTGGTTTTGTTACATGTCACTCAGACTTATGGTGTGGGCACAGTTAGTCATGTGTGTATTGCATATGCCTCTTTGTATATGTATGCAGAGTGAGAGAGAGATTGCATTATGTAGATTTATGAGACCTCAGTTTGTGATACAAACTCTCATCAATATTCTAGTGTATGAAGAAATGAGATATCTCCTAATTAACTCAAATCTCCTAATAAGTTAAATTTATAACCTAGTAATTATTAAATGCTAAAAGATTACAAATATTATCACATCAATATAGAATCTCAAAATATTCATAATTATTTTAAGATCTTCTTTTCCTTCCATCATTGGGTTTCTTCTTAAATTCCATGAAGTTGAAAGTACAAGGGCTGGTCTCATCAATGTCAAAGGATTTTAATTTGATTGCTGTTTGCAGGTTAAGCATGTGGATTGCTATACGATTCAAATTTATGAACTACAATCCCTTACAACAAGCTTTAAGTTCAAGTCAATGATGAGGGGTATATTCTCTCTATTCTATCAATTCTGCCCTTTTTCTTCTTTAAGGGGGTCTCTTGGGCTTTAACTTTTCCATTTATCATTTGTCAAGCAACAAATTTCTTTGAATGTGTCAAGCTATTAATCTCAAACTCAATGCTATTTTTGAACAATGGGCCTCTATTAGAGTTTAATATATCATCCATTCATGAGCCTTACCCAACAATTTAAGTTTTTGAGTTGAATAGTTTCTTGACATGATATCAGAGCTTTTATGACCAAGAGTTCTTCTATTCAAACCACACTACCCTCACATCTAATTGTGAATTTCTATAGGTAAAGTGGGTTTGTGCTTTAGTTCATGCTTCTAATCCAATGGGTTTTTGTGTGAGGGCGTATGTTAGAGTTTAATATATGATCTATTCCTAGGTCTTACCCAACAACTTTAGCTCTTGGATTGAATGGTTTCTTAACAGCCTAAATCTCTTGCTAGGCATCTAGAGGTTTAAATAAAGGAATTCATGCTTGGTAGTGTTGAACAATCTTCGACCCTGAAAATTTAGGACATCACAACATGTGCAATTCACTTCTTCTCACATCCTTCAGATTTGAGATGCTTCTCATACATGTTCAGTTTCAGGTCAAATCTGCTACTTGTATTTGACAAAATGTTGCTACTTTTCCAGCTCCCCTGCATGGATTTGCATTTTGGTTTGATGTTGAATTCAGTGGTCCTGCGACATCTTCCAATGGTTGTGCACCATCCTTACCATCAGGGTTTCCAAACAATCCTGCAATGGATGGAATTCACTGGAAGAGAAGGAAACATTCAAATGATGCACTTGTGTTGTCCACTGCACCGGAGGATCCTCCAACACATTGGCAACAGGTATCAAAATTACCATTCTTCAGTGCTAGTTTGTGTGATCTTGCTTCTGTGGTTGGATTCATGAGCACAAGAACACATTTCCACCTGCATTATCATAATTTAATTTACACTTCCCATGATTTGATGTATTGTAGCGAAACATATGACAATTGTTACAAGTTTGGAAGTTAATTCCAGCTATAAGTATGTTCAATTGACTACTACAAGAGGACATGAAAAGATTTCCTGTTTATAAAGATGGAATGGATTCCAAAACTTGCATGTATGAGGGATTGCATTAATACACTCCATAAAGTTCTTTAAATACCCTTGTCAGATTCAAATATACCATATTTGTTAGGTAGGAATATTGGGGCTGGCCTAATATATTGATGTACCTTCTGCATGACCATGTTCTTTACATCCTTCACTTCTTCTGTGGAACTGTTTGATTGCTGACTGTGGCCTGAATAATTTTGCTTCTTGTGCATACTCGTGCAAAATGTTTCTCTTGTGCTGAAACTAACTGTTGGTGAAGCCTTAATGAATGTCTCCCATTTTTCACACGGACCCATAAGACTAGTTATTATTGCATGAAGATGGAGTTGATGACAGAAAAGTCAACTTTAGACTGTACTTAGCTCCCTTGTGTGAAAGAGAGAAAATAAATAAGCAAAGATACGTAAGAATACCTTGTACAAAGCCTGTTCTTTTGTATGATTGCATATTGCCAATCTGTTTGCTGAATGTTTTGTGCAGACATTGATCTACTTCTATGACCCAATCGATGTTGAGCAAGATCAACTGATTGAAGGCTTAGTAACACTATCACAAAGCAAAGAAAACTCTCGATTTATGAATATTCACCTGGAATACACGTGAGTTGGATGATTGATTGAAGCCAAGTAACCACTCTTTGGTCAAATTAAATTTTACCTGTAGATTCTTCTAACTGATCCTTATATTTTCACTCTTGCAGTTCTGGCAGCCGGTCCTTTGTGAAAGAGTCTGTAATGAGATGACACTAGTTTTCTTTGTTTATTACAAGAATCAATATTAATTTGACAGTAAGAAATTATCGAGTTTATTGAGTCATTTTGTTGCTCAATTGTGGCTGGCTTGCTTTCAATACCCAGAACCATTTAGAGCTCATCTTTCCTTTCTGATCATGGGGATGAAAATTAACCACACATATTTATGTACAACTTAGAAAATAGATGTTAACCTGACTAGTGACTAAGTTTATTGTTCTATTTGCAGGCGATTAATTAAAGGGGTTGTCCATTAAGCAAACTGCATGCTCTTTTCTTGTGATTGCATCATTGTGAGCACAGATTTAGAATAGTATATTGAATTTCAGAGTAGTTTGTATACTCATTTGTATTTATAGTTCTTAATCTTTAACAAAATCTTAGTATACATTTTTCTGATCCAGTTTATTTACATTTTCCTTATTTGTTCCTTGGTTCATCTTTTCATTGTTGCTAGTTTTGTTCATTATCTTGGCTGAATGGTCATTAAATATGTATGCATTCGGTAGGTCATCTATGTGCCTTCTAGCAAGTGTCTCAAAGAAGTGTCAACTTTCAGGGTTAGCAATCCGTTGTCACGAAGTTTTTGAGGCTAGCACATTTTAGATTTATTAGGACTATAAATGTTGAAAGTTTCAGTTACCATACCTCGAATGTGAAGTAGACAGACGATGTGCTGTGGATGATTTAGAATTTAAGTTACCTTTGTGAAAATTAATAATTTCCTGGCCATATTATTTGGGATTCTGTTCTACTTGGAAAACCTGAAATAATTGGAAACCATGAAGGTTGGTTTGGTGGCATTATAGGGAGACTGACCCCTGATTTTAGGAGACTTTTGGACGATGGTAGGTGATGTTCTATTCCCTTACCGTCCTTGTTCTGTACTGAATTCAGTCACGTTCCTGCTTGTTCAGTGATGCATGCTTTCTCCGTTGATAGGTTATTTAATGCTGGAAAATTTGGTAAATTTTGGGAATAGAAAGCATGCTTTGTTTTTTCTGTTTGGTTGGGACAATGTGCAAGTAGTGTGTACTGCTGTCAACATCTTATATCCCTGACAGTTTGAATGAAATGCCAGTGTTGGGAAATGAGAAAGGCGTAATTGGCTACTTTGATCAGTGGCCATTTGGGTTTTAGGATACGCTGCTTGCAATCATGGAATTCCATCCAATTACCAGATTGGTATTCTCACATGTATCGTGGAATTCCCAACCAATGAACAAATGGTGTTTTCACTTGTCTCATTACGTATCTTTATTATGTGTTATCTCAAACGGAAATCTTGCATTAATCTTTGGGGCATACCGCAGCATGTAGTGTTACACGATGAGAGGGAGGGGTTGGGGGGGAAGCAGCCATGGGAAGTGATGTTTTATCTGATAAACTGATAATAGTCTCAAGCTGTTCTCGAGGCAGAAACTTGCGGATGGATGGTAAATCGATAAAGATTGAGATTTTTGGTGAATGTCGAAGCAAACCTTTTTGTCAAGAATTAACAGGTTCATATTTTATGACTAGAAGCAAATTGTGCACTGTGCATGAGGAATTATTCCTGTGGTTAGCCTCCTTTTCAATGGTTCAAAGTTATTTGAGCATTCACAACCCCAGTAAGATCTGAACATCTATATTGCACTCCTTGCATTTTTGTGGGGAACTTATTTCAGATCTATGGATCTGCGTGGGATTGTCACATTACTTTTTATCTTTTCGGTTGGTAAATCAGCTTCACATTCCCCTGGGCTTCTTCTCTCGTTTAGAAACCCTCCATTGATAGGGCTCTAGCGCTACAATAAGTGCTTTGTTAGGTGTGGAACTCTCAGCTAAGGGCACCTTTTTTCTTTTTCATTCACTTGGCCTTTTTAAAATTGTACACATTCTGGGGTCCCATGACGTGTCAACTTTCAGCAATTTTTGTGGTGGAAACTTTGGAGGAAATTCTAATTCTGAATTTGAAAATTTTGGAATATATTTTGAGAATCGAAATGTTTTATATTAGGATAAAAATTAACATTTTTTACATCAAAATAAAAATTAAGATCACAATATTACAATATTTTAAATAAAAAAGTGGTCATTTTTGAAATTTTATTTTATTTCTATAATTTAGTAATTTAATTATAGAAACATCTTTTTATATGTATATATGTGTGTGTGTGTGTGTGTATCATATGAGAATTCTTTTTAGATTTTTTCTATATCAAAGCCACTGCTCCTTGTGACTAGCATCCAATGAAAGAAATGACTTGCTTTGTTTAAATCTTCAAATCTCAAGTAATGGTGGAAAACCTGCCAACACTGCAAGAAGCCATGGTCAAATTATCCACAATTAGTTCATCCTCTACAAGTATCCAATCAACTTTTATTATTTCTTCCACCTTTGATAGCCACTCTTTACAAATTACTTAGCATAAATTGAATGAATTTTTTTCTTTTTTCCTTTTTCTTTTCGAGAATGGTTTTAAGCGGTTTTACTGGTAATCAAAGGCAAAGAGAAGATAAGCTATCTTACAAGAGCAACTTGTATGCTCGAGGCAACAGTAGCAAACTTAGGGACTCGGAATGCCAAAAATTTAATTGTTATTGCATGGCTTATCAATGCCATGAGGTCCAAGATTGGAAGGACCTACCTTTTTTACAAGATTGCTAAAGAAATTTGGGAAGCAATACAAGAACTCTACTCAGGCATGGAAAATAAAGCACAATATTTTGAAGTCCGATCTATAATTTGGACAACACAGCAAGGTAGCAAGACAATTATAGAGTACTACAACATTATTATCGAGTTATGATAAGGCATGAAT
This sequence comes from Ceriops tagal, assembly GCA_021533255.1. Classification (NCBI taxonomy): domain Eukaryota; kingdom Viridiplantae; phylum Streptophyta; class Magnoliopsida; order Malpighiales; family Rhizophoraceae; genus Ceriops; species Ceriops tagal. Next base: position 4,824,841 of record CM038608.1, read on the forward strand.
ATGTTCCACGAAATTAAATGGGACAATCCCAATGACGGTGTAAAATATGCCAAGATGGTAAAAAAAGAACGTGTATTTAATTTTTTTTCAACCTATCGCTCAGAGAGGTTTTTGCTAAAGTTAAAGTCAGAGAAAAGTCATAGAAATGTAATGCTTAATCCCTCTTCAAAAATGAGAGATTACTACGCCTCCATCTTGGGATTAGATGTCTAGGGATAAATGGTGTTGTGATCATTGTAATAAACCCTACCACACAAGGGAGATATATGTTGGAAGATACATGAGAAACCAGCAAATTGGAAGCATAAGGCCAAAGAGGTGGCAATTAATCAGTCAATGCAGCAGAATTTGAAACCAAAAGGCCAAACCTCAACTTGTCAACATAACAGATTACAGGTTCTCAACAAACTTTAAATCATACCAAAATCTCACAAGCAACCGACCCACTAGATTCCCCCACACATGTAGCATTGGTTGCACATAGAGGAAATATAAAGCACTCCTTGGTATCTCAAAAGCTTACACAAAAATTATGGATTGTAGACAGGCGCATCAGACAACATGACAAGACCACGTACACCTTGTCTACCTATAAGAAATGTGGTCACGAGATTTATGTTATCATTGCAGATGGTACAATGTCTCTATCAATACGGCGAGGAATAATTTATTTATCAGATTTAACATTAGAATTTGTTCCAAGTCCCTAACTTGAAATGCAATATGTTGTCTATTAGGAAGTTGACTAGTGACACTATGAATTTCAGGACTTGTCTCTAGGAAAGATGATTGGCAATCTCGCGTAGAAGGATGACCTTTACTACATTTCAAGAACTTTTCGTTCCCTTAAATGTAGGTAATTTAATTGTTTTCCCTTTCCAACAACTTTTGGTGTTGATGTTATATTATGGCATCAACATTTGGGATGTCCTAACTTTCATTATCTAAAAGTATTGTACCCTCATCTTTTTATAAATAAAGACACTAGTTTATTTTAGTGTGAGTATTGTATTTTTGCCAAATAATTTTGAAATAACTATCCCATAAACTGGTACAAACCTTCTAAACCATTGCATTTAATTTATATTGATATTTGGAGACCAACATGAATACTTGGTTTAACTAGTAATCAATAATTTATTACTTTTATTGAAGTTAGTTATGTTTACCTCATGGAAGACAACTTTGATGTAAGTACAATTTTCAAACAATTTTATAACCTTGCCCTGAATCTTTTTTAATCTTGGATTTTTCATATTGACAAAGACAAAGAATATTTCTCCATTGAATTTAACTAATATCTTTTTGAAAATGATATTTTTCATCAAAGCTTTTGTTCATAAATGTCTCAATAAAATGGAGTAGCAAAAAAAAAAAAAAATCACCGCTTGTTAGAAGTTGCTTGTTTAATAAATTCTTCTTGGGGAGGGGGGAAGTAGTCCTTATAGCTTCCTACCTAATCAGTCATCTACCATCCAAGGTACTTGATTTTTAGACTCCTATAAATGTCTTACCTGACCTTTTCCCTTATACTAAATCCTAAACTCATTGTCTTTAAAGATTTTAGTTGCATTGCATTCATCCATACTAATAATCCTAGCCATAGCAAATTTGAATCAAGAGCCATAAAATGTGTGTTTGTATGATATTCTCGAACATAAAGAGTGTTGAGCCCATCTTTGATGGCTAATGTTAGATTTGTTGTCAACATCTCATAGATTTGTCAAAATGTGTTTGCTGCCCACAGGTGCATTTTGTATTCATTAAGGAGCTTAAAATGTAGAGAGATCGTTAGTCAAAACCATTGATGATAGTTCAACCTTAAAGTCAATAAGTCAATGTTGACCGTTAACCATAAACTTTATGAGTTAATATTGACCGTTGACCTTAAATTTTAGGAATCAATGTTGACCATTGATTGTAGGCAACCCTTGGAAATCAAAACTGACTGTTGATTATATGGCAACTTTTGGAAATCAATGCTAACCTTTGATGATAGAGCAACCCTAAACTTAAGGTTTATAAATATATTCATGTAGCTGCCAAGAGGTGTGTGTTTTGCAAAAAATTAGAGAGAGAATAACAAGAGAGATTGTTGCATAAACAGAAGAGAGGACAAGAGAGAGTGCTGCAAAAATGAGTTCTGCAGAAAGGAAAAAAGAGCTGCAAAAACGTGTCCTACAGAAGAGAAAAGAGAGTTGCAAAAATGTATCCTGCAAAAAATAAATGGGAGTTGTAAAAACGTAAGTTGCAAAAAAGAGAGTGCAACAACATATAGGAGGAAAAACAGTAGTAGCATCCAGAAGGAGAGAGTGCAGTAGTAGCAAGGAAAAGGCAGCAGGTGTAGCAAGAAGGAGAAAGCCTCCAGCAGTAGAAGAGAAAGAGAGAGTACAACAATATCTAGGAGGAAAGAGTGTAGTAGCATCCAAAAGGAAAGACAACAGTAGCATTGGGGGGGAAAGAGTGCAGCGGTAGCAAGGAGAAGGCAGTAGCTACACTAAGAAGGAGAAGGCCTCCAATAACAGAAGAGAAAGAGGGAGTGCACGATAGAAAGAAGTATCTTGTAGCAGCAGAAGGAGAAACCTACAGAGAGCTTAAAGTGGAAAGTAGTTATCATAGAGGAGATGAAAGCCATGATTGAAAATGATAAATGGGATATTATTGAGATGCTTCAAAGTAAAAAGTAGTTGGAAGCAAGTGGGTGTTCACGCTTAAATACAAAGTTGATGGAAGCATTGAAAGGTATAAGGTAAGGTTAGTAGCTTAAGGCTTCACTCAAATTTATGAAATAAATTATGGCTAGACTTTTGCTTCAGTTGCCAAGTTAAAATTTTATTAGAGTTTTCTTATTTTATTACTAATTTATATTGGAAACTTTATTAACTTGATGTGAAAAATGCTTTTCTTGATGGAGAATTAGAGGAGGAGGTTTACATTAAAATACATCCTAAACTTAAGACATGGGCACAGAAAGGAAAAATGTGCAAATTGAAGAAATCATTTTAGAGGCTTAAGTAATCTCCAAAAGCATAGAAATCTTTCTATGGGCTTAAGAAATCATTCTATATGCAAACTTTGGTTTACATATTGTTTATAAGACATTAAGGGGATGGGAAAAAAGTAATACTGATTATATATATAGATGATATTACACTCATAAGTGATGACAATTAAAAAATGCAGAATCTCAAGAAAGAGTTTGAAGTTAAAGACTTCAGGAAATTAAGATACTCTCTCAAAATGGAAGTAGTAAATAGAGTATTTTCATATCCAAATAAAAGTAAACTTTAAAACTCTTAAAGGATATTGATAATCTTGAATGTAAGCTAGTTGGAACACCTTTGGAAAAAGGTTAAAAAAAAGGAGAGTGTGGGAATAATTAGGTTGTTGATAAAGAGACATATTAAAGGTTAGTTAGTAAACTTATCTCGTTATCTCTCACTCACCCTAATATAGCTTACATAATAAGTTTAGTGAGTTAGTACATGTATTCTCCTACTTAAAAACACTTTAAGGATATAACTTATAACTTGAGATCCCTAAAGGAGATATTAAGTCATCAAGTAAAGAACCCTTATTCCAAAAAAAAAAAAAAAAAAAAACAAAAAAGGAGTTGTTGGGTATGTTGAATTAAATTGGGTGGGCTTTTATAAAGATTGCAAGTTTACCTCTAGTTATTGTACCAAGTTGTGGGACAATTCAATAACTTGGGGAAGTAAAAAATAATAAATAGTTACTTGTAGCAACACTGAAGTAGAATATAGGGTCATTGCTTAAGGAATTTATGAAGAAATTTGGTTAGAGAAACTCATGGAAGACTTGTAAATACCTTTTTCTAGTTTCAACAACATTATATAGTGACAACAAATTAGCAATTAGCATTGCTAATAATCTAGTCTAACATGATTGGATGAAGTAAATGTTAATAAACCAAAGTTTTATCAAATAGGAAATAAAAAATGGAGGAATCAACTTGTCTTACATTCCTACCAAGTTATAAGAAGCAAATGTCCTCACCAAAACGATGTCAAAGCTAGAATTTGAATTAAACATAAGCAAGTTAGAAGTTATAAATATCTATGCACCAACTTGAAGAGCAACATGGGAAATCAAAATCTTGGATTTGCAAAGATTAAAATAATTTTATAAGGATTAGAATATTTTACATTAAGATAAAAATCAGAATAAAAATATTTCAAATTAGGAAAGCTATTAATTTTTGTTTCTTTCATTTTGTTTTTGTGATTTAGTAACCTAATTATTGGAAAATCTCTTACACATAAATGTGTTATTATAAATGAATAAGGTATGAGAATTCTGTTGAGCCCATTTTTTATGGTTAATGTTGGATTTGTTATCAACACAATCTTATATTGTTGTTTGTGTTGATTGAATGTTATGAATGCCGTTGAGATGCAGAGTGGTCATTAGGCAAAATCATTAATGGTAGGTCAGAGTCAATGTTGATTGTCGACTTTAAATTTTAAGGGTCAAGGTTGATAGTTGACCCTTGACCATTGACCTTAAATTTTAGGAAGTCAATGTTGACCATTGACCCTAAAGTTTAGGAATTAAATATGGTCTTTGATTGTAGGACAATCTTTAGGAATCAATGCTAGTTGTTGATAAGTGTGCAACCCTAATTTCAAGACTCTATAAATATCTCCATGCATCATGTAAGACAATGCGTGTGGTATAGAATTTTGAGAAAGCTGAACAAAAGAGAGAGAATGGTAAACCTAAAGGAAAGGAAAGGGTGAACAATAAAGAAAGAGGCAGCCACCAAAGGAGAGAGTGATTGGCCAAGGCAAAAAAGGTAGCCACCAAGGGAGGTGCAGTTGGCCAAGAAGAAGGCAGCAAATAGCCAAGGAGAGAGCAGCAGGCCAAGGAACGTGCAGTAGCAGTTGGCCAAAGAAAAGGTTACAACAACCACCAAAGGAGGCAGCCATACCAATCGAAGGAGGAGTTGCAATAGCTGGTAGTCACATTAAAGGAAGAAGGAGGCAGCCTTACCAAAGGGAGAACAAGGTGTAGTAGCTAGCAGCCACACTAAACTAGTAAAAAAAAATGTGTAGTAGCCACACCAAGGAGAGTGCAGTAACTAGCCATCAAGGAGAGTGTAGTAGCTAGCCACCAAGAAAAGTGTAGCAGCTAGCTAATAAGGAGAGTTTAGCAGCTGGTTATCATAGAGAGTGCAACAGCCGAAAACTAAGGAGAGTGCAGTAGTCGATAGCCACACCAAACCAACAAAGGAGAAGTTGTGCAGTAACCACACCAAAGAAAGAAAAAGGTAATAGCTAGCCAAACCAAATGGAGAAGGAACTTATTGTAGTAAGGGCAGATATCTATACTAGTAGTAGCCTGTAACACCATCTACAGCTTGCAATTTTAGCAATTGCAGCATGTCCAGAAGGCAATCCTAGTAATTGTAGCATGTCTAGTAGGCAATCCTAGCAATTACAGTAAGTTTAGCAGACAATCCCAGTAATTATAGTATGTCCAGAAGGCAATCCTAACAATTATAGCATGTCTAATAAGCAATCCTAACAATTGTAGCACATCCAATAAGTTATATTAGTAATTACTACACAGGTAGCAATAGTAGCATATGCATGTGCAGGCAGTAATAATAGCACGTGCAGCAGTGACAGCAGAACATATAGGCAGCAATAGCAAAATGTGTGCAGCGATAACAGAATGTGTAGGTAGTGACGGTAGAATGTGCAGGCAACGATAGCAGCACATGTAGGCAGTAATACTAGCAAGCATAATTAACAATTGTAGCTTGCAAGCATAACCAGTAGCAAGCACAACCAGCAGCATGTCCCAGTAGTAAGGCAAGAAACACAACCAATAATAGGAGGAGAGAACCTGCCAAGGCAATAGGTGAGGTAGCACCAACAGCAGGGGAAGAGAAACTGTCAAGGCCGAAGGAGGTAACACCGGCAGTAGGAGGAGAGAACTTACCAAGGTAGCACTAGCAACAAAGGAGAGATCTTGTTGAGGCAGTAGGTGAAGCACTATCGACAACAGGGGGAGAGAACCTATAGAGGAGAGAAATGACAACAATGATAACCTGTAGTGGAGATTACCTACAGAGAAGAGACTGGTAAAGCCTGAGCAAAAATCAGTAGTGAGGAAGGACAAGATTTGTTTTCTGCAACAGCAGCTTGTGCACATCGAGTGATTTTTCTCAAGAAAGTTTTAGTCCAAACTCTTTATGTATTTCTTTAAAAAGGGTGGAAGACCTTTGGAGTGATAAGGAAATCAGTCATTTAAGTGATCAGGAGATCAAACCTTAGAGTGATTGGGAGATTGACTCTTCTAGTAATCGAGAGATCAACTCATCAAGTGATCGGGAGATCATTGTAAATGGTTAAGGAGTGATCCTTCCACACCATAACTATGTCCCTTGATAACAAGAGTGGATTGTGTGATATAAGAGTGATTCTATTACACCATGGATGTAGTTCATACATTGTGGGTGAACCATGTAAAAATTGCCATGCGTTCTTCGGTGCTTGCGTTTGATTGATATTCATTTGGCTGCTTTTATATAAAAAAGAAAGATAAAAATTGGATCATTGACTTTAACAAGTCACAAAGGTTAAATCCAAAAAGATTTATAAAAAGCGAGCATATCACACTAATTCATCCCCTTCCCCCTCCCCTTTTCAATGTGAGACCTAAGAAGGTCCTTATCAAAATCTTCCTAAATTGCTTTTATTCTTAAACTAACCTCTTTTTAAACACAATTGAACTAAATTGTAATTTTACTTTTGTTTATTTCCTTTAAAAGCCATAATGAAGCCTTTGGCAAAAGTGTGTCAAATTGTTGATTAATTGGTTAGTGTCTTTTGCTTTAATAATGTTAATCTTATCATGTGTTTGTCAATTTAACATTAATCTTTACTAATGAGTCTTAGGTTGGAAGCTTTAATGTTTCCTAGTCTAATGATGGAGGCTTGTAAGATAAGCAAACTAGGGTTAGATACGTTTTTTGACATTAGCACTTTGAAACTCAAGTCAATTTTTTAAAAAAAGTTAGAGAGAGAGCCTTATTTGGGAGTTATGTAGGATGAATTTCTTTCCTTGCTTTAAGGCCTACTAGGTCTTTTATATTGTCCTTATTGAATGTGGAAGTATGAGCCTTTTGTGTTTATGCAATGCCATATGGTTCTAACAAGACTTGAGCTTTTGTTTGAATTTGGGACAAATAGTAAGCATAGCCTTAAGTATGGACCTAAGCTTGAACTCCTTAATAAAGGGAAAGCTTATGATTTAGCCCTATATGGTGGATGGTGATAGGCCTTACTGTTAGTTTGGGGTTAGGTTAAGGCTCCAAAAGAGATAGATTAGTTCTTATTACTTGCCTCCTTTTTAAAGAGGAGATGTGTTTTTGCCTTTATACAATTAATGAATCTATTGAGCCCATCTCTGATGGCTAATGTTGGATTTGTTGTTAATAACATCTTACATATTTGTCCATATTGATTTGATGTTGTAAGTACTGTTAAGATGTGTTTATTGCATTTATAAAGTGTTGGCAGCTAATTCATTCAAGGGTTAAGGAAGAAGGCATTAGTGGAATTTGATGAGAACGATAAGAGAAAGCAAGGCTGAAATCAGGATGCTACTAGCCCCACCTTGCGTTGCCAAAAACAACGAGTTAATTTAAATTGTTGGTGGTGTTTTGACTATAAAGAAAGCATTAGTTGTTGTAACTGGTTGTTTGTAAGATTGCCCTTTATATGACATAGATGAAATTTCTTTGACAAAATATGTGTTGTTGTTGCCTCTAGGATTATGTTTAGCAGTGGCACTACAAGTCAATGCTGACCGTTGACCTTAAATTTAGGGAGTTAATGCTGATCATTGACCCTAAATTCAAAGAGTTAATACTGACCATTGACCTTAATTTCAAGGAATCAATGTTGATTGTTGATTGTAAGGCAACTCTTAGGAATCGATGCTAACTATTGATTGTAGGACAATCATAAACTTAAGGCTTATAAACACCCATGTAGCTACCAAAAGAGAGCTAGGGCAGGACAGAAAGATAGAAAAAGTGCAGAGAACGTAAGAGGTAAAGAGAATAACAGCTGGAGAAAAATAACCAAAAGAGAGTAGTGGAAGAAAAACGGCTAAGAGAGTTGTGCCTTAAAAACAAAAAGAAAAGGGGAGCATTTAATGGAAGAAAAAGAAAAGAGAGTAGTGGTAGGTGAACAAAAAGAATGCACTAGTAGAGAATGATATAAAGAATTGCTACAGTAGAGAACAATACAGAGAATTGCAATAAAAGAAAATTGGCAGAGAGTTAAAAACCTGCAGAGGAGAGAAACGCGACAGAGGTAGAGAGAAACCTTGCAAAGGTAGGAGAGAAACCTTGTAGAGGTAGGAGAGATAGCAGCAGTGGCAGAATAAAAGAGCATCTAGTAATAGAAAAGAAAAAGTCTCTAACAGTAGAAAATAAAAAGCCTCAAGTTGCAAAAATAGAAAGAAAGAGGAGAGAACCTGTAGAGAGGAGAGAATCTGCAAAGAAGAGAACTACTAGAGGAGAGAACTTGTATAAGAGAGAACCTACAAAAGAAAGAACTTGTAGAGAAGAGAACTTGTAGAGGAGAGAACCTATAAAAGAGAGAACTTGCAGAGGAGAGAACTTATAAAAGAGAGAACTTGTAGATGAGAGAACCTATAGATGAGAGAACCTATAGAGAAGAGAACCTATAGAGGAGAGAATCTATTAAGGAGAGAACTTGCAAAAGAGAGAACCTACAGAGGAGAGAATTAGTATAGTAGAGCAAAATCTGCAAAGGAGAAAATTGGCAGAGAGAGCTGTAAAAATAAGCAGAAAGAGTTACAAAAACAGGTAGAGAGAGCTACAGAAATAAGTAAAGAGAGTTGCAAAAACAGGTAAAAACAGTTATAGAAACAAGCATAAAAAACTGTAGAAACAAGCAGAAAGAGTTGCAAAAATAGGCAAAGAGAGTTGTAAAAATAGATAAAGAGAAACCTGACAGAGGCAGAGAAAAAGCTATGAAACACGGTAGAGAGAGAGTAGGGAGCACAGCAAAGAAAAAGCTGTGAAACCAACAGTGAAGAAAGAGAGATCGATAGAGCTTGAGTAGACATCGACAGTGAAGAAGGAGAGAATGGCAAAAAGCTTGAGTAGAGATTAGCAGTGAGAAAGGAGAAGATCAGTTTTCTATAACAGTAGCCTGTGCACATGGAGAGATCTTTCTCATGGAAGTTTTTGTTATACTCTTTTTATACAACTTCTTGAAAAAGGGTAGGAAACCTTTGGAGTGATCAAGAGATCATTGTAAGTGGTTAAGGAGAGATCCTTCCACAAAATTAGTTATATCCCTTGATAACATGAGTGGATTGTATGGTCTAGGAGTGATGTTATCACACCGTGGATATAGCTCACACATTATGGATAAACCATATAAAAATTCTATGTGTTCTCGGGTGCTTGTGCTTGTTTGATATCCATATAGCCATTCTCACATAAAGAAGCAAGATAAAATTAGATTATAGACTTTAATAGGTTTCAGAGGTTTAATCTAGACAGATTTGTAAAAAGTAAATATCTTACATTGATTTACCCCTCCCTTTTTGTATGAGACACAAAAAGGTCCTTATTAAAATCTTTAACATTTTTAAAGTGACTTTTGGGCAACCCTATCAGTGATAGTTGTATTCTTTTACTTTGCACATATTCCAAAGAGTCGATCAATTTGAGATTTTTGCATTTTTGTGGAATTTAGAGAGACTTTAGTTTTATAATACTCTTTATTTTTATTCTTTTGCTCATAGTTATTTGAAAGCCTTTTCTTTTACCCTTCTCTCCATCTTACTTAATGCTCTTAGTCTTATTGACTATAATGGAACAAGTAGTAGACCACCAATCTACTTTTTATGGAAGAAGAGATTGCAATGTTAAGTAATGTGCCTCATAGATCACTAGAGCCTTTGTTGAGAACATAGGGAAGGTTATCCCTTCGAAGTATGAAATCATTATCCCAACAGATATAAAGTAGGCCTATTATGTGTCATCTAGTTTTTAACTTTTTTTTTTTTTTATAATGAGTTCATGGTAGACATGAGCTTTTCCTTGTGTAAGCCTTTTTTAGGATTTTTATACTATTATAGATTGACATTTAAATAGATTAGTCTAAATAGTAGACAACTCTTAATGGGACTTATTGTACTTTATAAGTGATATGGTTTACATCTAAAAATTGCTATGATGACATTCATGGTTTACATCATGAATGTCACCTTGGTTAAAATGAAAAACAAAATGGCAAGCTTTGCTTATGTGGCTACTTATGGTGATTATAGAGTTAACGAAAAGATCTAGAAAGGTCTCCTTAGGAAAGTGGCAAATTATAAGGTGGATTTTATGTGCCTTTTTCTTTAGCTAGCCTTTAATTTTTCCTTTTAAGTGTCCACTAAAGAAGTAATATTCTAATTTGCCTTTTTTTTTTTAACTAATAAGGATGTATATTTATTCCATGTGATAAGTGAATTAAAAAGTTGTCTCAAGGAAAAGGAGACTATTTATAATGTAGCTATATTAGAGTTATTGCGTTAGCTTGTAGATTGAGGCTTTAGACTTTGAGGAAGAAAGGGAAATTATAAGGGAAGTGAGTGAGGCTATAGGGGAGGTAGGGAAAGAGTAGGAAAAGGGCTTTTTAAATGTTTAGAATGCACTTAAAGAGCCTTAATCCCTATTTTTGATGATAAGCTTATCATAGAGGCCTTGAATGGTTTAAGTGACAAACTTTCTCTTAAAAGGCAGCAAACTAAGGAGAAACCAGTAGCTTGTAGGCATAACTAGCAGCAAGCAATAGCAGCAAGGTAGGTAACAAACCAAGGAGAAACTAGCAGCTTGCAAGCATAACCTGTAATAGCACATCTAGTAGCTTGCAGTAGCATATCTAGTAGTTTGCAGCAGTATAACTTGCAGCAGCATATGCAGCAGATTGCAGTAGGCAGCAATAACAGCAAATGCAAGCACAACTAGGAAGGGTAGGCAGCACTAGCAGCAGGAAGAGAAAACTTGTCTCAACAGCAAGTCTAGTAGCCTACAGCAGCAAAGGAGAAAACATTCCTTGGCTGCAAGTCCGATAACTTATAGTAGCAAAGGAGGCAACTTTAAAGTGTTTAGAAGCCTGTGTCTTATCAAAGTCAAAGGCAAGCATCTTGAAAAATTTGATAAGAAGGCTGATAAAGGCATATTCTTGGGCTATGTACCAAATGGAAGAGGCTTCAGATGCTTAACAAAAGGTTGTTGAAAATGGTGGACAACATTTTTGTTAAAGTGATTAAAGATGGTTTTACAATGCAATCACAACATAAGGAAGCTGAAGATGTCATGTATGACAACCAAAAAGAGTCTGAAAGTAATGAATCTGAGGCCATTTAGCATGAGGAAGACGTTGATTCTTAAGTTACAAGTGATAAAGAAAAAGAATCAAGGCATTCCCAAACTCATAGAAGAGTTAGAGCTGAAGTTAAGGTTAAAAACATTATTGGCAGTAAAGAGGACTCTATGTAGACTAGGAGGAGACTAAGAGGTGGTGAACAAACCTCATTGATCTCCGAGGTTAAATTCAAGTTAGTGGAAGAAGTACTAAAGCATAAGGAATGGTTGTGTGCTATGAATGAAGAGCTTGATCAAATTGAAAAGAATAACACTTGGTGTTTAGTACTTAAACCTAAAGGGAAAAACATCATTAGAACTAAGTGGGTTTTCAGAAATAAGCTTAATGAAAAAGGTGAGGTGGTAAGAAATAAGGCAAGACTTGTTTGCAAATGCTACTTACAAGTAGAAGGTATTGACTTTGAAGAGACTTTTGCTCCTGTGGCCAAGGCTTGAAGCAATCAAATTATTCATGGCCATTGTTGCTTAAAGAAACTACAAAGTTTATTAGATGGATGTGTAGTCTGCATTTCAACTTAAAGAAGAGGTATTTATGAAACAACCTTATGGTTTTATACTTGATCATGATGATTTAAGTGTGTGCAAATTGAATAAGGCTCTATACGGCTTAAAGCAAGCTCCGAAGCATGGTATTCCAAGCTAGATACATGCTTAAAAATATGAAGTTTTGAAAAAGGAATGTGGACAACAACTTATACATAAAGGAAGAAAAGTAAGGCCAATTAATTGTTGTGGTTTATGTTGATGAAATAATCTTTGCTGATGAAAAGGAAGCCCTTTGCACTGCTTTTATTGATCAGATGAAGAAGAAGTTTAAGATGTTCATGCTAGGTGAAATGAAATTCTTTTTAGGGCTATAGGTTTTGCAAAACAAGGTTAGAATTTTTCTCTCCCAAGAAAAGTATACTTGTGAGCTATTAAAAAGGTTTGAGATGGAGACCTCTAAAGAAGCAAACACTCCCATCACAGTTGGAACAAAGTTAAGCGAAGATAAGGAAGGCAACATGGTTGATTAGAAGGATTATAGAAAGTTGATTTAAAGCTTGTTATATTTGACAGCATCAAGGCCTAATCTTGTTTTTACAGTAACACTTTGTACTAGACTTCAAAGTGTGCCCAAGGAATCTCATCTTGTGGTTGCTAAGAGAATTCTAAGATATGTGAAGGTCACAACAAATTATGGGTTGCTTTATGACAGAAGTGGATAGCTTAATTTGTATAGGTATATAGATGCTGATTGGGTTAGAAATTGTGATGACAGAAGGTTTACATCAGGTGGTGTATTTTATTTGTGCAGTAGATGTGTTTCATGGTATAGCAAGAAGCAAAATTTAGTGACTGTAAGTACTGTAGAGGCTAAATATGTGGCAATTACTCAAACGTGTATTTAACTGCTATGGATGAAACAATAGCTTGAAGATATGAAGGTGGATATGCAGTTGCCACTATTGATTGGTTGTGACAACCAAAGTGCTATCAATTTATCAAAGAATCCTGTCTAACACTTCAAAACTAAACATATTGAAATCAAGTACCATTTTATTAAAGAAAAAGTGGAGAAAAATGAAGTAAAGCTAAAGTACGTGCTTACTGCGGAGCAAGTTGCCAATATATTCACCAAACCTTTATCGAGAGAGATGTTCTAGAAGTTAAGATTGACTTTATGTGCTTAGTCATCTCCTAGAGGTCAAGGTATGTCTCTAACCGCTCTCCCATTCCCTTTTCTATTATTCTTTAGATTTGTTGTCAAATGGGGAGATATTTTGCATAAATACAAAGAGAGTATATACTGATCAAAAGAGGGAGTAGCTTGATGAATAAAGGGGGAGAAATTGTCAAGGAGGAAAAGTAGATTGTAGGTATAACCAGTAGCTAGCAATAGCAGCAAAGGTCAGTAACAAACCAAGGAGAAACCAGTAACTTGCAAGCACAACCAATAACAGCAAGGGTAGACAGTAAACCAAGGAGAAACTAGCAACTTGCAAGCACAACTAGCAATAAGAAATAGTAGCAAGGGTAGGTAGCAAATCAAGGAGAAACCAGCAACTTGCAAGCATAACTTACAGCAACACATCTAGCACAACCTACAACAACACATTCAGCAACCTACAACAGCATAACCTGTAACAACACATCTAGCAGCTTACAGTAGCACAACCTGCAGCAGCATATCCAATAGATTGTAGTAGGCAGTAATAACAGCAAAGGTAGGCGACATTAATAGTAAGAGGAGAAAAGTTGCCCTAGCAGCAAGTTCGACAACTTGTAGCAGTAAAGGAGAAAACATGCCTTGGCTACAAGTTTGGCAGCATGTAGTAGCCAAGGAGGTAAGCCAAGATAGCAAGTAAGATAGCACCAGCAGCAAACAAAGGAGAAAATTTTTGTACTAACATTCTGTGCACATTGAGTGACTTTTCTTAGGAAAGTGTTAGTTATAAACCTTTTGATAAACTTGTTGAAAAAGGGTGGGATACCCTTAAAGTGATCAGGAGATCTACCTTTTGATCGAGAAATCATTGTAAGTGATTAAGGAGTGATCTTTTCACAAGTGGTTAAGAGGTAATCCTTCCATAACATAATTACATCCCTTGATAACAAGAGTGGATTATGTGATTTAAGAGTGATTTTATCACACCGTAGATATAGCTCACACATTGTGGGTGAACCACATAAAAATTACTATGTATTCTTGGGTGCTTACATTTGATTGATATTTGTATAGCTATTCTTACATAAAGAAGAAAGATAAGCATTGGATTATCGACTTTAACAAGTCATAGAGGTTAATCTAGAAAGATTTATAAAAGTGAGTATCTTATATTGATTCACCTCTCCCCTTTTTAGTGTGAGACCTAAGAAGGTCTTTATCAAATAGGCAAGGGCTATGATCTTGAGCCTTGTGCTTAAAATGCAGTGGGTGATTCTTCTCCATATGTTGAGTTTTATCATTCCTTACATAAAAGAGGAGAAAATATTATAAGAACTCCCTCTTAATCTGTCTTTTAATAAGAGAACTTGAGTTTATCACTCCTTTTTTGTGTGAATACTTTGTAACAAAAGTGCTTGAGGATGTCTTAGTTAGGAATTCACACGGAGTTATTAAGTTAGACAAAGACATGACAATGACCCTTGCTAGCATGATTTATCTTCCTTATGTTTACAACACTAGTTATCACTTTTCCTTTAAGGCATTGTTAAAGGAGTCCATTTATACTACTATTCACCTCCTCAATCTGTTGTGTAGCCAAAGCAATTCAATTGAGACTTATGCAAAGATTGATAAAAATCTCATTACGTGTATCTAAAAGTTTGAACAACTAAATCTCTTTGCGATAATTGTCAAGTTAGAGAATTAGCTGAAGGAGGTTGAGTCATTTTAAGTGAAGCATAAAAAGCCCATTAATGAATTAGAGAAGGCAACTAAGAAAGTGGAGGAATTAAAAGAGCTAGACTTCTAGTTGGGCTAAACTTTTCAGTTAATCTTTCACAAGCCAAAGAAGCTCCGCGTTAAGAATGTTGAGTTGAATAAGGCATTGCTTGTGAATTTAAAGGCTTCCCACATTAGTCTTATGCACTTTACTCTTAAGAATTTCAAGAGTCTAGAGAAGAAGAATGTTGATTGTATGGATAAATCATAGTTTGCTCTAGCTAACCTTAAGGAGGTTTATGCAAAGGGTGTTTATGCTACTCTTATAGTTGAGGGAGCTAAAGAACATGTCTCTATATGTGATCTATTTTAGGTGATCAAGGCTAGTCAGGTTAAAGTAAGGAAGGAGCTAAGATCTAAAATGAAAGGGTTCATGCATAAGGTTCTTAAGTAAGGTTGAGACAAGGGTTATGCTTGGGCTGAGGTTAGAATTATTAAAATGTCTTTATTGTTTGCTTTATCACTTGTAAACTATAAAAGGAGAAGTGGCATTTAAGACTTGGTGTTTGTTATAGCTCTTCTTTTATATATTATTTCTTATTGTACATTTATTTTCTTAATTTTAAATAAAACATTACTATACTTTGTGATTTCCACTTTTTTTAATTTTTTATTTGATTTTATTTTCTATTTGCTTTATATCATTATCTTTGCATTCACCACTTTGCCCTTTTAGGTTAGTTTTAAAATTTAAATTCATGTTTAACTGGCCTTCAATGTTTCTTCAAATTTTGTCTATACCTAATGTCAACCTCTTTCATGATTATAGTTGCATTTGATGTTAGGATGTTTACCAGTAGACGGAGATTGAACAATTTGTCCCTTTATAAAGGTTCTTATTCTTGATTAGGCCTAACCATCATTGGATGGTACATAGAGAGTATGCATATGCTACTTTATCACAACCTTTTGCATTAAGGCTAACAAATGCTTTTGCTCTTAAGGAACTTCATTGTTAATAGAGAGCATATTAAACTTGTACTCTAGTAAAACCTTATTGAAGGCAAGGGGTAGTTTAACCCTTTAATCCTAAGGAACTTTGTTGATAGTAAGGGCATTTTTCAGTCTTTAACAAGAGCGTAATCGACCTTGTTGATACCTCCTTAAAAACCTCTCCTATAATTCTTTCAAAGTCCAACTCTTTGTCCTTATGATCCACTCTTATGCCAAAATAAACAAAAATTAGTATAAAATTCACAAAATCTTAAGAAACTTAAAATAATAGAATTAATTAATTCATTTACCTTTTTAAGCTTAGGAATTACCTTAACATAGTAACACCTTTATTATATAGACTCATTTAAGTTTGAGAAAAGATTATGAAATTTGTCCACCTTCATATATGATACTCTTAAATGCTCACCACCATTCTTGAACAAAATAGAAGGATGAAGTTCAATAGCCTTTTTTATCATGATTAACCCACAACTCATTTATCCCTCGTTCATTGCTAAATCGACAAGGTTTTTAAATTGACTTAATCATGGGATGTAATTTAAGTAGCTAATTAACATCAATAATACCTTCAATTAGTTTGGCTTGAATATATCGATCCCTAACAATTTTCTCAAACCATAAAAGGGCTTTAAGTTCTAATCATATTAAAAGATAACATCACTTAAGAACTTTACAAAGAAGAAATTGAGAAAAAAAAAAAAAACCTTAATAGGTAGTGGCTTGCCTTCTAGTTTCTTTAAAATATTGGAAAAATACTTGTAAGGCTCTAACTAGTGTAAGCTAAATTTGAGAGTGGGTCTTAAAGAACAAATCAAGGAACATGGGTCTAGCATAACCCTTATAATCCATAAAAGAGCTTGTATAAATAACATGAGTGGGCCAATTAGGGGATGACATTTGGCTAGTAACAATTGTGCTAAAAGATGACTAGGATACATAAAAACTTCTGTAGTGATAGTGAGCTTCAACTTGGTAATGAATTGCTTGCAATAGAGAGTTGTGTATCTGATGAGAGGAGAGCATGCTCTTTCCTTAAAGAGAGGAGCCAATAAGTCATACCTTTTAGGTGATACAATAATCCCTATGAAAATTTTCATTTAAATGATTTTATTTAATGCACAAAGAGTAAGTGTTCATTCAATAGTCTCAATAAATATAGGTGGGGTCAAAAGGTGGACACTTCCCTAAAGCTAAGGAGCTTATTGTCAAAAGACTAAACACTTGACCCTTAAAAGAGAGTCTTGTTGGGTCTCAACAAGGTTGAGAAGCAACACCATTCTAAGCATAGTTATGCCCTTATGAAGCATACTTACTATATAGAACCAAAGAAGAAATGAATCTTCCTCTTATACCTTTCAATCCCTTTAATCTAGAATAGGTTGCATAATCTCTTAAAGGGAATGACTCCTATAAGGAAGTGGAAATGACAACATAATGAAAACATTTTTGAAAAGAGTAAAAAAAGGGCATTAAATTGTTCTTAAAACCTTTATAGTAATTTTGAGAAGCCTAAAAGGCACCTTAATAATGACTAATATATGGCATGGTCTCTACTATTTATTTCAAAACTATGTCATTCCCTTTTTTGTAGTGTACATGATAAATTTTGTTCAAGTCTTAAAATGCAAAATAGATATAAGGGCTTGCTAATAGTAAATTAAACTTACCAATTATTGATTTGGTGTTTAATTTTTAAATAACAATTATACATTCTCACCTTATCTTTCTCCTTCCTTTAGCTTTAGTTTACTCCCCTAAATTTCTTTACGTCCTATTAACCATGGCCTTTGCATTAGTTTTTATATTTAATTAGTTTATGCTACTTTTAAAGGTAGAAATTGTCCTAGTTTAATAAAAGAAATAATTAATGGTTACTACAACCCCATGTAAACCATATTATAAATTCTATAATGCCTTTATAAAAGATGAAAAATGAGTTATTTTATTTAATCAACATTAAACAAGTATTCTCAATTTAGTCATAAAAAAAATATAATAGTCTTAATAATCTAATATACTTGCCATAGTTACAATATCATAACTAAAAACAAAATTAAAAGCTAACCTAATTTAGAAAAAAAAAAAAAGAGATATTCACTAACAGATTGAACAAGATTTTTACATGTGGAAGTAACAAGCAAAAACACAAGTTTTAAACATGTAACACAACAATCATTTCTTTCAAGACAATACTAAACTAAAACCAAATTAAAAGCAAAAGTTCTTTTCACGGATAAATCACTATTATTCATTCTATAATTATAGAGATGCAAAAAAATTGTAGAGTACTTGTTATATGAATAGAACTTCTTTTCCCTTAATGTCAATATAACATGCATGTTGCTTGCTCTCTCTCTCTCTCTCTCTCTCACACACACACACACACACACACACACACACACACACACACACACACACATAAGTATGTACACTTCTTTCTTCTTTTTATCGAGTGATTATTTAAACTTAAAAGAACATTACAAATGATACTTATAATAGTTCCTAATGCAATCTAGAAAGAAGGTTGAATTGGGCTTAAATGGCTAAGGTCACTTAATGCTTCCCTAATCCTAACTCCAACATATCAAACATAATAATAAGAGATAAACAAATATAATCATGAAGTTCCCGACTTCTCCTTAGGATCTACTAGTTTATGATACTGAGAGGGGGGGTGAATCAGTATTACCACAATTTGCAATTCATAGGTAAGTGAACTTCAACCTCTTCTTAAAAGTGAACTCTTTTTCAGACTCGACTAAGGTAGATCTATTGCTACCTACTAATCATAATAGTCCCCAAAGTCACCTTTTAGACACCTTGCCTAATAGACAATTCGGATGTTCTTGTTTAGGTCTTCGTTAGGTTATAGGTTGGCTAATATTTTAGCTGCGTTCACAACTCAATTTAAAACACAGAACGTAAAGCAAATTAAGGACACAGGAGATTTACGTGGTTCTATCAACATGACGTACATCCACGGTGGTAGGGACTCTCCCTTACCGAGACTATCCACTATACTTAAGAATTCCAGTTACAATTGATGTCTTAATCCTCTGCTACTTTCAATATTGCAATTACTAAGCAAGTACAATACAAAGAGTGTCACATACTGTGTCTACCCTTCTTCTAACTTGTCTTGCCTCTGTTGAATTAAAAGGCTACTCCACTGCCACTTAGAAGTTCACCGCAATGCTCTCTAACCTCTCTTGAAGAAATTTAGAAATACGTTGAGTTCTTTCCAATGCTTCACCGAATTCCTTCTTTAGGTTGTCTCACACAACTCCTACTTTCACCGTCTCACGGTCTCACCTGTCTCCTTGTCTCACGGCTCGCCTCACGTTTCTGGTTTGCTGTTCCACATCTCATGGCCTGCCTCACGTTTTTGGTTTGGCGTTACATGTCTCACGCACATTTCTGGTTTGCACCCTTTGCTGGTCACACGCCTCACACACAGTTCTGGTTTGGTGTTTCACATCCCACGTATGTTTCTGGTTTGCACGCCTTGCTGGTCACACACCTTACCACTGTTTCTGGTTTGCACTTGTCCGTTTCACACCTTCGGACAGCTTGGTTTACTCTCTCGGTGGTTTCTTCTTTCACGGTTTCTCCTCTCTTCCCTTACGGACGGTGTGCTATCTTCTCTCTTACGTGAGTCACACGGTTTTCTCCAGCCATCACACGGTTTCCCTTGCTGTCCAAGGTATCCCTTGGTGCTATCTCCTTTTGTCGTGTGTTGTCTCCTTACCGTGCTGTCTCCTAGCTGTCCACCACGCTTTGGTTGTCCACTCTTAGTTAGCCATTCTCCTCCTTGCTGTCCACACCTATTTGGCCGTTCACCTCTTTGCTTGGCTGTGTAGGTTGGTTGGACGTCCTCTCTCTTTCAGCCGATGGTGGTCTTACCATCTAGCACTTGCTGTCCAGCCGTTCCTCCCTTGTTTTTCTCTCTTTGGCCAGTCACACACTAGGTTTTCCTCTCTTTGGACGGTTTTGCTCTCTTTGGATGGTTTTCCTCTTTGGCTTTGGGCGGTTGCTCTAGGTTTTGGCCGACTCCTCTTGCTTTGCTTTGTCTCTTTGGCCGACCAGCATCTGTTTTTTGCCGTGTATACTCTTTTGGCCGGTCACACTAGGTTTTCCGTTCACCTTTGGTTGCTGTCCAGCCATGTCTTCTCCTTATTGCCGTTCACCTTGGCTTGGCCGTTCTCCTCCTTGCCTGGTCGTCCACCCCTTTGCCGTTGGTTGTGCTTTGCTGTGTAGGGTTGTATGGATGCTCACCTTGTTTGGCCTGTTGTCTCCTTGCTTAGACAATTTCTCCTTTGTGTTTGGCTAGTTGTCTCCTTGCTTGGACATCTCTTCTCTTTGGTCGGTCGATTGCTCCCTCTTCTTGTTTGCCGAATGGTTTTGCTTTAGGTTTGTACCATTTTTGCTCAATTGCCAACTCTCTTTCCTTCCGCCGGTCTACTCCGATTTGCTCAATTTTCTTTTTCTCTCCTTCTTCCGACGTCTTGCCTATTTGCTCTCTTATGTTGGCCTTTATATACTCCTCCATGAAACCCTAATAGGGCGAATTTATTGTCTTGCCCTTCTATGTGACTTTTACATTCTTGCCCCTCCATGTGGCTTTTATATTCTTGCCCCTCCATGTGGCTTTTACCTTCTTGCCCTTCCATGTGGCTTTACTTTCTTACACACTTAAACCTATTTGACAATAATTACAACCTATACAAGGCTGTGGGAACAACAAATCACAAGCAACATAAATGTAGAAAGTAAATAAAAAAAGTTAAGAGGAAAGAATACATAAACATTTATAGTATTTTGACTCAACCATGAGCCTGTATCCACTCATTAAGGGTTTTTCCTAAATAATTCAATTAACTATCATTTTTTTTAATGGATGAACAAAACTCATGCACATTTGGTCCCTTAACCTTTAATCACACTAAGCTTCCATAAAGCTTTACACATGGACATAATCCTTCTCAAATTTATAGCACACTTTCAAACTCTTTTCACTAGAACACTTTTCCTGTTAATCAGTTTTAGTTGATCATACTTGCTCTTTTTTTCTTTTTATTACATGGTAAAGTTCTCAAGCTGTTTTTTTTTTCTTTTGTTGTTCAAGGTGTCTAATCTTAAACTAACTTTTATGATTGAGATCTCTTTCTATAAAGAAAGTAAATCAAAATATGAGACCAAAATCTACAAAGTTCTTCATTTAAGGCATTAGTTGACTTTAGCACTTTGATTAGTTGATCATTCAAAACTCTCAGCCAAACACTAGTCTTTTGCACTTTATGCTTTTTTATCACATTAATTGACTATAACATGTACTCCTATTAACCAATCCAAATTGTCTATCAAAAACAACTTTTTATAGCTAAATACTTTTTTGCTCATTCAATTAGACACAATGATTGGTTTGGTTGTTCAATTGAAATTTTCAAGACAAATTTGTCTTTCTTATGTTTTATTTTTTTTTTTCTAAGATGTCTGGTTATCCATAGTAAAAGGTTTGGTTGATCAATTCAAGCATTCTACCCAAATTTTGAATTTCTAAATTTATTCCATCTTGCCTTGAGATTTCTTAAAATCTCATTCAATATTCTTTCTAAAGAAGAGATAGAATACTATAAGATTTTTGACCAATAGGTAGCTTATTTTAAATTCAAATATAAGATTCAAAAATCTTAACATATATATATTATATAATCAAAGATAATATATCAAGTTTTGCTTATATGTCAATATTGTTCTTTTGGGGCCAATCATAAAAGTTAATATCTTTGAAAAATGGCATATGGATTTTATTTAGGATTGATTTTACCTAGAAGTAACCTTTGTAGTTGACAAATAATGAATAAGGCTTATGTTTTGTAATTGCCCTCATAAGAAAGGTTACCCTTTGCCACATTATCCTATTCATTACTAGGCATCTTGGATTATAGGTGAGTTTAATGTTGGTGGGTGAATAGCTAACTTTCTTGGCTTGCTTATTTTTATTGTCACTTATGAGGTTTTAAGTTTAGCCTTCTCCACCTAAAGACTGCCTTACTTGGCAATTGGGGTATAAACTTTGACCAAAAGTTTTTCTGTTATGGTTAGCTAAGGTTAGAATTGAGGTTAGTTGCTTGAGCTAACTCACATAGGGCATGCACTTGAGCGTAATTGAGAGAGGACAAATGGAGCTTAGCCATTTCTTCATCATGGCTCCTACTCATTTAGTTATAGTCATTATAATTCATGTAATTGCTTTTATTGATCTTGTAAACTTAGCTTGTTTCTTTGATTATAATTCTTTGTTTTTATTCATTTTTTGCTTTTAAGTATTCTGTATATGCAATTAATAAATAATATTTTCTATTTTTATGTAAACTTGCCTTTTGTTTGTTGTTGTTCTCACAGCCTTGTATGGGTTGTAATTGTTGTCAACTAGGTTTAAATGTACAAGAAAGTAAAGCCATATGGAGGGGCAAGAAAGTAAATCCACCGCATAAGGGGAAGAACGTAAATCTGCCACGTAAGCCCTATTAGGGTTTCATAGAGGAGTATATAAAGGCTATTGGAAGATAACAAATAAAGAGGTCAGCAATTGAGCAAAAATGGCAAAACCTAAAGGAAAACCATTCGGCAAACAAGAAGAGGGAGCAATTGGCCGACCAAAGAAAAGAGATGTCCATGCAAGGAGACAACAGGCCAAACACAAAGAAGAGACGTCTAAGCAAGGAAACAACTGACCAAACACAAAGGAGAAATTGTCTAAGCAAAGAGACAACCGGCCAAACAAGGTGAGCGTCCATACAACCCTACACGGCAAAGTATAACCAACGGCAAAGGGGTGGACGGCCAGGCAAGGAGGAGAACAGCCAAGGCAAGGTGAACGGCAATAAGGAGAAGACACGGCTGGACAGCAACCAAAGGTGAATGGAAAACCTAGTGTGACCGGCAAAAAGAGTATACACGGCAGAAAACAAGTGCTGGTTAGCCAAGAGACAAAGCAAAGCAAGAGGAGTCAGCCAAAACCTAGAGCAACCATCCAAAGCCAAAGAGGAAAACCGTCCAAAGAGAGGAAAGTCGTCGGACAAAGAGAGAGAAAAAAAAGAAGCCGTCGCCAGAAGAAGGAGAGAGAACACCGATGGCAAGAGAATGGCAGAATAGGGGTTTGCAAAAGAGAAGAAATGATTGGCAAAAATAGACAACCGGCAGAAACTCAAGAACGGCAGAATAGGGGTTGGATGCCAAAATAGACCAGCCGTTGGAAGAAGGAGAAAAATCATATACAACCAGATCGGAGACCATTGGCAGAAAGAGGAGTTGACGGCAGAACGATACACAACAAAGGGGGCTGAACGGCAGAATAGAGTGATACCACCAGAAGAGCAAAACGGCAAAGTTTTTGGAAGAGAGAGATAAATCATATACGGTAAAATTAGAGTGGACGGTGAAGGAGGAAAAACCCGATGGCCAAATAGGGAAAGGAGATACGGCTAAAAGGGATACCACCTACAGAATAGAGAGAGAGAGAGAGAGATGACCGAAAAAGTGAGACAAACGGATGACATGCCAAGGAGAGAACCGTGAAACGGATAAAAAGAGAGACACCACCAGCGGAAGGAGAGAGAAACCCAATGGCCAAACAGGGGAAGGAGAGAAAAACCCAAGACAGCCAAATAGGGGTGGACGGTTGAAGAACAGTGACCGACAGAAAAAGGAGAAAATCTGATACGGCCAAAGGAGGTGTGAAACAGACAAGGGCAGACCAGAACATGCGATGACGTGACAGACCAGAAGCGTGAGGGCAGGCCGTGAAACAGTAATACCGTGGAACCAGGAGACTAGTGAGACCATGAGATGGTGAAAGCAGGAGTTGTGTGAAATAACGTAGAGAAGGAATTCAGCGAAGCATTGAAGAACTCAACATATATCCAGATTTCTTCAAAAGAGGTTAAAGAGCGTTGCGGTGAACGTCAACGTCTAAGGGGTAGTGGAGTAGCCTTTCAATTCAATAGAGGTAAGACAAGCAGACAAGCTAGAAGAAGGGTAAACACAGTAAGTGACACTCTTTGTATTATACTTGCTTAGTAATTACAATAGTGAAAGGAGCAGAGGATTAAGACATCCATTGTAATTGGAATTCTTAAGTATAGTGGATAGTCTTAGTAAAGGAGAGTCCCTACCACTGTGGATGTATGTCATGTTGACGGAACTACGTAAATCTTGTGTGTCCTTAATTTGCTTTACATTATGTGTTTTGAATTGAGTTGTGAACGCAGCTAAAGTATCAGCCAACCCATAACCTAACAAAGACCTAAACAAGAACATCCGAATTGTCTATTAGGCAAGGTGTCTAAAAGGTGACTTTAGGGACTATTGTGATTAGTAGGTAACAATAGATCCACCTCAGTCGAGTCTGAGAAAAAGTTTGCTTTTAAGAAAAGGTTGAAGTTGTTCACTTACCTGTGAATTGCGAATTGTGGTGATACTGATTCACCCCTCTCTCAGTATCACAAACTAGTAAATCCTAGGGAGAAGTCGGAAACTTCATTTGTATTTCTACATTTTCATTCTTTGTCTTATTTCTTAACCTTTCCTTACAAAATAGGTCATTAATGTTAATACTTTTGCTTTGCAACTAGCAAGCTTGCTTTTGGAAAAAGTTATTTAGTGATGTGTTTCTTCAATTTTTTATGCATTCTCTATTTAAGCAAGCTAGTAATTTAGGTCGACAATCTTTGTTTTTTTTAGTGAGTTTGCTTTCAAAGTGAGCAAGTACCTTAAAGATGCATGCTTTAAGTTTATGACGTGTTCTTTTCTACTAAGCTTGCTTACAGAGTGAGCAAGTTGTCTAGTGACCCGTATTTTTAGTTCATAATAAGTTCTCTTTTTAATGAGCTTGCTTTTAAAGTGAGTAAGCTATCCAAAGATGCATGCTTTTAGTTTATGACATGTTCTTTCTTTAGTGAGATTGCTTTTAGAGTAAACAAGTTGTTTAACTATGCATGATTTTAGCTCACAATGAGTTCTTTTAACAAGCTTACTTTTAGATTGAACAAGTTGTATAAAGACATGTGCTTTTAGTTTATGACCTATTGTCCCTAATCTTTTTCAAGTAGTTGGCCTTTAAGCAATCTAGCTATTTAGGTGGATTGACTTTAGGTCTATTAAGCGTCTATTGTGCTAACTCTTTGTTAATTGAGAGAGGACGAATGGAGCTTAGCCATTTCTTCATCATGGCTCCTATTCATTTAGTTATAGTCATTATAATTCATGTAATTGCTTTTATTGATCTTGTAAACCTAGCTTGTTTCTTTGATTATAATTCTTTGTTTTGATTCATTTTTTGCTTTTAAATATTTTGTATATGCAATCAATAAATAATATTTTTTATTTTTATGTAAACTTGCCTTTTGTTTGTATTTCTACATTTTCATTCTTTGTCTTATTTCTTAACCTTTCCTTACAAAATAGGTCATTAATGTTAATACTTTTGCTTTGTAACTAGCAAGCTTGCTTTTGGAACAAGTTATTTAGTGACTGTACACATTGAGTGATCATTCTCCAAGAAAGGTTCCACTATAAACTCTTAATAAATTGCCTGAATAAGGGTGGGATACCCTTGGAGTGATCTGGAGATCATTATAAGTGGTTATGGAGTAATCCTTCTACAAGTGGTTAAGGAGTGATCTTTCCACAACCAAATTGTATCCCTTTATAACAAGAGTGGATAGTGTAATTTAAGAGTGATCCTATTATACCATGGACGTAGCTCATACATTGTGGGTGAACCATGTAAAAATTATCGCGTGCTTGGGTGCTTACACATTAATTTCTATTTGTATGATCATGTTCACATAAAGAAGAAAAATAAAAAGTTGGATCATTGACTTTAATAAGTCGTAGAGGTTAAATCTGGATTAATTTGTAAATAGAGTATATCTCATATTGATTCACCCCCCTTGTGAGTGTGAGACCTAAAACAGTCCTCATCATCATCCATAGGAACAATGGTAATGTCTAGCTTACCGTGCCAATCGCCAATTTGGACAGCTACTCCTTCCGCTATGCCATGAATTGGCTTTGCCTCGGAATTGACTGCCTTAATAGTGTTAACTCCTTTTGTAAGTTTGAAGCCTAGACGTTTGGCCTCTTGTACATCCATGAAATTGTGTGTGGCTCTCGTGTCTAGCATAGCACATACAACATTACTTTCAATGTCCATATCGACATATCGAGAAGATAGTTGTAGTGTGCTAGGATAGCAGCAATGGCGCGAGAAAATAGCTATAGCGTGCGAGGATAGCAATAGTGGTGCGAGAAGATAGTCGTAGTGTGCTTGGATAGTAGGAACAGCATATGTGGACAGCAGCCGCAACATGTGCAAACCGCAGTAATGCATGTGGATAGAAGCAACAGTGCGCGTAAACAGCAGGAGCAACACTTGCGAACAGCTAGAACAGCGTGTGTGGTAAGCAGCCGTAGTGTGTGTAGATAACAAGAACAGTGCGTGTGGAGTGCGTACAGACAGTAATAGTAATGCAAGTGGACAGCAGCAGTTGCGTATGCAGACAGTAATAGAGCAGGTGGATAACAATAGCAGCATGAGTAGATAGCAGCAGCATGCTTAAATAGCAGGAACAACGCATGTGGATAGCAGCTGTAGCACATGCAAACAACATCAACGCGTGCGGATAGAAGCAGTAGTGCATGCGAACTGTTGGAGCAGCATGCATGGATAGCAGGAACAATGTGTGTGGTAAACAATCGTAATGTGTGTGGACAGTAGGAGTAACGCGTGCGGAGTGTGTGTAAATAGTAGTAGCAGCGCAAGTGGACAATAGGAGTAGCGTGTATAGATAGCAGCAGCAGTGCGTGTGAACAACATTAGCAGCACGCACAGACAGTAATGACACCATGCATAGATAGCAGGAGTAGTGCATAGGAATATCAATTACAGCGTGCATGGAAAACATTAGCAGTGCACGTGGATAGCAACGGCAACGCGTATTAACAGCATTAGCATTGCTTGCAGCACCGGCAACGAAGGAAGGAGAATATCCATATTCTGTTCTAGCAGTTTTTACACATTGAGTGATCGTTCTCCAAGAAAGGTTTCACTATAAACTCTTAATAAAATGCTTAAATAAGGATGGGATACCGTTAGAGTGATCGGGAAATCATTGTAAGTGGTTAAGGAGTGATCCTTCCGCAACCAAATTGTATCCCTTGATAACAAGAGTGGATTATGTGATTTAGGAGTGATCCTATGACATCATGGACATAGCGCTCACACATTGTGGGTGAACCACATAAAAATTATCATGTGTGCTTGGGTGCTTAAGCATTAATTTATATTTGTACGATCATATTCACATAAAGAAGAAAAATAAAAAATTAGATCATTGACTTCAACAAGTCACAAAGGTTAAATCCAGATCGATTTGTAAAAAGAGTATATCTCACACTGATTCACCCCCCTTCTCAGTGTGAGACCTAAAACTGTCCTCATTATCATCCATAAGAACAATGGTAAAGTCTAGCTTACCGTGCCAATCGCTAATTTGGACAGTTACTCCTTCTACTATGCCATGAATTGGCTTTGCCTTAGAATTGACTGCCTTGATAGTGCCAACTCCCTTTGTAAGTTTGAGGCCTAGACATTTGGCCTTTTATACATTCATAAAGTTATGTGTGGCTCTCATGTTTATTATAGCACACACAACTTTACTTTCAATGTCCATATCAACATATAATAAGCCTTTCTCGTTGGAGAGAAAAGCTTGGAGAGAGTACCCAAGTGTTAAATAGCTCGTAAATTAGCTTGAGGTTTCTCTTTAGGTTTTCCTTGTTGAGCTCTACCATAATGGCATTCATTGCCTTGCAATTAGGGCAATCCCTAACCCAATGTAGTTTGTCACAAATAAAGCACGACTTTGGAGGTCCGTTGGCTTTACACTTGCCCGAAGAATTCTTGGCTTGCCACTTGAGGATTTTTGGTGTCCACCCTCCGTATGGCTTGCTTCTCTTTTCTGTCTGCTCTTCTTTACCCCACTTTTGTTAGATTTAGGCTTTTTGCTCTTATAATAGGTAAAGTAATTGATGAGCGTTTTAGCGACAACAATGGCATCGTCCAAAGTCTACACATTACGCTTATCTAGTTTTACTCTTACCTAATCCTTTAAGACATCTTGAAAATGGAAGAGGAAGTCTTTATCAGACAGATCATTGATCTCAAGCATGAGATTAGTCAATTCCTTAATGTAGTCAGAAACGCTACTTGTTTGCCTGAGGTGACGAAACTTCCCTTTAACTTTTCTATCCCCATTGTGAGGGACGAAGTGTTTGCACAATTCAAGCTTAAATTGCTCCCAGGTGTTGATCACACACAGGCCTTTCTCCCATTTGGAATGCTTCCTTCTCCACCATAGTTGAGCGGCATCCCTGAAGAAGATCGAGGCATTGCTTATCCTAGTAATGTCATCAATAATTCCCATGGCCTTAAAGTATTTTTTAATGCTAAAAAGAAAGTTTTCCATAACAGTGGCATTGCAAATGCCATTGTACATGGCAAGCTTGGGAACTTTCAGACTATGCACAGTAGTAGTACTACTCGTACTAGCAGTACTTGTCAAAGGTGGACTACTTTGACAAAGTGAATCCATCTCTCTACAAAGGTTGTGAATCTCTCCTTCAACGAACTTCCATAGGTCAGACAGCTCTTAGTTAAGGGAGTTTAGTTCTCTCTTAAAGGTGTAGCTGAATTCTTTGATCATGGACTTAGTAGCCCTGGTGATTTCAGCATTCTGATAGATCAAATTATCAATTTGATTGCTTAGTTCCCCCATTAAGGAGCTCATATCCTTGATGCTCCTTTCTAGGACAGCAACATGAGACTCTGTAGGTTCTTTTGTTGGGGCCTTAGACTTCCCACATTTGGCTGGAACACGCTGCTCTTCTTGCCTATGAGCTTGAAGCTTGATTTGTTGCCTCTCAATGGCAGCAGTAACAATTCCTTCCTCCTTTGCCATACTCACAACTTAAGTCAAAACTAGGTTGTACCTAGGATTCAACCATTGCTTTGATACCACCTGTCATGGAGTTAGACTTGGATCTTGCTAACTCGCATGACACTTAGACACCTTGTGAGAAAATATGAACTAAGTAAGTCCTAGAGAGTTTGAGTGATTTGGCTTGGAGCCGAAAAGGGCTAGAAAACTGAAGGTACGAGAGAGCTTTGCAAAGGAGAGAATTTTCAATTTAATGGTGTGTCTTACAAATAAGAGGAGTGGGTTATTTATAGTGGTTCCACCTCCTTAATGTATGGCTAGAATTGCTTGTTCCAGATTTTTATGAAACCCTTTAGATCAAGACTATTCTAAAATAGTTTAGATATTTATAAGGGAGAATTCTAAAGACTTGATACATATACATGCATCTTGAATGTTTGGCCAAGTCTTTAGGCATCAATCAAGTTAGGCCTCTAACGGGCCTAGTTTAACAATGCTTTTGGGACAGTCCATGACATAGTAAAGCGGCCAAATTGTAGGAATTGAGTCAACCTTTGTTTCCTTTGTCCCAACAGCTGGTATCATTAGATACCAACATTTATGTCACAAGATTTAATTGGAAAACTGCAACATTAACCAACCAATATTATATTTTAACTTTTGAAATAATTACTATTATTTGGATTCATTATACCATTGAAAGTTATTTCACCAACACACCCTTCTACAACGACACAACCATTAAAGCATGCAAAACTAAACTGACTTACAAAAAACCCCAACATTTAAGAAAGAAAAATGAATGTTACTACATTATGCATTTATTAGGCCACAATTAAGAATCTATAAATTCTTCTTGGCCATAATTCATAATCATTTCAAGAGGTCCATTGCAAGAGTTCAACACAAAGCGTGCACAACAATTACTAACAAATGGCTAGGCTTAATAACATTTCAATCCTTACAGCTATGTTCTTAGTCAGCAAAATAATAATGATGATATCGCTGACCCCTGCAACAGCCAAATCGTGGCTGGGTACACCAGCTCCACTACCTGAACCGAGGCCCGGATATTTCAAGTTTCTCCAACAATGCATTCAAAAGACTCCTACAACATGTGCGAAGGAGATCTTCGCTGCAATATTTATAACTGGGTCTATCAGTGATAAATGTTGTCTTGATCTTATACTGATTGGGAATACTTGTCATGGTGAAATAGTCAATTACATTGCTCATGGACCAGATTTTAAAGCAAGTTTGTCCGAGTACTTGATGAAAAGTAGACAGGTGTACAATAGCTGTGCTTCTGTAGTGGATCCTCCGTACAGTGCCTAATAAGCTCTACGTGGACTTTGTATGTAATAAGAATCAATAATGGAATAAAAGCAAACAAATTTTCATGCGCTTAATCATTTTTTTTAATTTTTATTTTGGACACATTCTTTTGCTTAGAAACGTAAATTGATCAATGAGAACATATTTCATATATATATTAAAAGAAAAACTAAGCAAGAAGTGTTTGAATGTTAGTTGAATAAGAATGAAGTTATGCACATTATCGATTGAGCCCGTTGATCAACACTTTGGTGATGTTGCATAGCTTGGCTAAATCCTTAATTTCGTTCTTAGTGTTAATAACCACTTCATGAAGAAAAGAGTAAGTCTTGGTAAACGTAATTATTGAAGGCATTATTTCTTTTATTTTTATTTAAAAAAAATTATGGCAAATTTTTTTTCCATTTTAAGACATCTAATTTTTCAACTAATTAATATGTTGTTTCCAACTACAAAGTCCAATGTAAAATAGTTTTTAATGTGCAAAATTCATTATTTCAAAGACTATATGAGAAAATAATTTTTTAATTTAAATTAGAGACTACGAAGGTATGAATCAATCTAAAGCACAATCCTTCCAACTTGAAAAATATACCTAATTTTATGCCATACAAACAAAATTTTTTAGTTAGAGAATCTTGATCCAAATTGAAATTATTTTACCAACGAACCAATATAGTCTGAGAAGAGTATCAATAAGACAAATTAATTAATGATTTGAAAAGTGCATCAATGGATAATAATCTAAAAAAGTGCACCAACATGCCAAATTAATTCTTGATTTGAATAGTCATTCATGTGACAATGCAATCTTTAAAGTACATCGACATGGCAAATGAATAACATGGACCTTTACTAAGTTTGTCATCCTTGATCTTGTGACTAAGGAAATCCACCTCTTACTTCACAAAAGAACACATCTCCTTCTTAACGTATAACTCATTTTTGCAGAGAACGTGAATGACTTGTTTAAGGTGATCTTTATGCTCCTCGAGAGTATTGCTATAGACCACTATGTTATTTAAGTAAACCACCACAAATTTGTCAAGGAAAGGATACAGTACCTTATTCATCATTGTGCAAAATGTAGCAGGGGCATTGGTGAGACCAAAGGGTATAACTAGGAACTCAACAGCTCCATAACGCATCACACAAGTGATCTTTGGTTCATCACTAGGTGCTATGCAAACTTGATAGTACTTCGACCTTAGGTCCAACTTTATGAAGTACCTCGCCTGGCCCAATTGATCAAATTGGTCAGTTATCAAAGGAATTGGGTACTTGTTCTTGATGGTCACTTTGTTCAAGGCTTAGTAGTCGATGCATATTCGCAGCAATCCATTCTTTTTCTTTTCAAATAGCATTAGAGCACTATAAGGAGCTGTTGAAGATTGAATTTTGCTGGAGTCAAGCAAATCTTGAAGTTGCTTCATCAGTTTTGCACGTTCGGGAGGTGTCATGCGATAAGGGGCTAGAACATGGGGCTTGGCACTGGGTTTTAACTCGATGTGATAATCTATATCTCGCCTAGGAGGAAGTTTCTTGGGCAACTCCAAAGGCATCACTTCCTTAAACTCATTAAGGACAGCTTGAATGGGTTACAGCAGCAAAGGAGTAGACTTTGCTATGTCTTCCACATCCCTTAATTCCCTTATCGTGGCAACATAACTTGGATCAACCTTAAGACCCCATTTAAATTGCATGGCAGAAATCATTGATGTTCTAGACTTCTCTATGCTTTTGAAAGGAATCACTTGGATCTTATGATTATCAAGAATGACTAAAGTTTGATGCAAGAACGGGAAAAGCTAAAGCTTTACAGAAGAAAGCAAGACCTAAAACCATTTTAAAATCATCTATTAAGCTCATTTTTAATGACTAATGTTGAATTTGTTGTCAACACCATCTCACATTAGCACATCTATGAGGCTTTCCAGCAGACCAGTAGCGTGCACAGATAGTAGGAGCAGTGCATGTGGACTGCATTAGCAGTGCACATATATAGGAGCAGCACTATGCGCAGACAGCAGGAGTAGCGCACACGAACAATAGCGACAGCGGCGTGGACAATATTAGCAGTGCACGCAGACATTAATGGCAACATGTATGGACAGCATTAGCATCGCGTGCAACATTAGTAGCGAAGAAAGAAGAAGATCCATATTCTGCTCTAGTAGACTGTACACATTGAGTGATCGTAGTTTTCTTTAAGAATGAGTTGGCTTTATAAAGAGACTCGCTTGTACTTTGGTTAAGAGAGATGTTATGAAGAGGACAAAAGTAGATTTCTTTAATCTCTTCAAAATATATGTATATGGTGAAGAGTGAGTTATAATGACTGCAATGTAGATTTCTTTCATCTCTTCAAAATATATGTACATGATAAAGAGTGAGTTACAATAAATGGAAAAAATATGAATACATTTGAAGGCTGGCACAATTCCATGTTTCTTGAATAAGCAATTTGTACAGTTATTCTAACTTATAACTCCTTAAGATAATTTGTTTGGTTATGTGGTAAGGTCCTTCTAAATTTAATGCAAGTTTACTTATTCCTTTGTCAATCTTATTGGCATTTATTGTCTGTGTATTAGGTTTGCCTTTTCAAAAAGACATTCTTTAACTCTTTTGTTATGGTATTGGGTCATTTGCTTCTAATGTATTGATGCTTAGATAAATGTTTGTTCATATTGCTCTTTGAGAGTCCAAGTTGTCTTTATATAATGAGTTATTATTTTCCTCATTAAAGTATAGGTGTTTGTAATGAGTTATTGACATTTGTTGAATACACTAAAATTATCTATATCATTCAATTAATAAGTTTGTAATTAAGGTAAGTATAGATCAAATCCATAGAAACTGAGTTTTGATTAATCAGTTAATTAATGATTTTAGTCTTATTAAGTTCATACAAATAATTTAGTAAAGGGAAAAGAATTTGATTATTTAAATTAATGAAAATCAAAATAGAAAACACTTTGTAAATAAAATGAATAGGTAAACACACCTTCAACTATAAGGATATTTATATCATTGACACTAATGATCATTAATTCCTTAATTAATATTTAACTTAGAATAATGACCAGTTTTATTATATTAAATCTTTCTTTAGTTTATTATTAATTTAGATAAGCTCTTTAGTTAATCTCTTATTAATTAAAATACTTAGGATAGACTCTCCAGATATAATTTATTGATAATATTAAGATAAGAAAGATAATCAAATTTAAACAACAAATTCATAAGTTAATTTGTTTAATTTTAGACCATGTTCTCCATAGAAATTAGATAAAAACTTGATCATAATTATCAATTTCTATTTACTACTTAACATTAAAATTATTAAACAATTCCAAACTTGAATTATAAACTAGTATTAGATCATAAAGTATACTTATTTAATATGTATCTTAGCAATCAAACAATAAAATTATAAACAATGATAATAAAAAAACATGAGAATTCAAAGTAAAGAATCATATAAAAAATTAAAACTAATAAGTGTTATAACACTTTCTTTAAAAACTTTAATTCTTATAATAAAAAATAAAATCCTAGCCTTACATATTGTAGGCATGCATACAAGAAAAAAGAAAAGAAGGGTTTTTTGGGATTTTTGGTGGAAGTCATTTATTAAGGAATTCTATAGTGAAATTAAGAATAGGCCTAATATGGAAGAGATTCACATTTGAGGGAGAAATTATTTGAATTTCAATTATGAGTTGTATGGTTAAGGAATCTTGCATTGAAAGTGAGAGGGAGAAGTAATATATAAATAAGAAGAATCCATAAACCCAATGTCTTAAGGTTTTGGGTTAAGAAATGATGTCAAATTAGTGAGTTTATTGCTTACTTAGACTTTACTTAGATTTTTCCTTGGTTTAAGTTCTTATGTCTCAATAAGTGGTATTAAATTGATGGTTTTAAGTTACTTATGAATTGAGGGACTTTATCATAAATGTTAATCTTCACATTATAAATGGCTTGAAATAGGAGTATTCAAAGCACTTTAATTTTTCCTAAAGATCATCTTTTCATGAAAACTTTCGTTTTTTCCTTGTAAATTCTAAAGCTTTCATAAGCATTTGTTGAGCCTATCTTTGATGGCTAATGTTAGATTTGTTGTTAGCACCATCTCACACGGTTATATGTGTTGATTTGATATTATGAATGCCATTGAGATGTAGTGAGGTCATTAGGAGAAATCGGTGATGACAAGTCAACCTTGGTGTTAAGAAGTCAATATTGATTGTGACCTTAAATTTTAGGGGTCAAGATTGATTGTTGATCGTTAACCATTAATCCTAAATTTTAGGACTTAGATCTGGCCATTAATTGTAAAGTAACATGTGGGAATTAATGATGATCGTTAATGATCATGTAGCCCTAATCTTAAGGCTCTATAAATACCCCTATACATCTTGCAAGAAGGTTGTGAGCTGTAGAAAATTGAGAGTTGGCCAAAAAGAGAGGTGAGCAGTAAACCTAGGGAAAAAAAGAGGTGAACGGCAAAAAAGAAGGCAACTACCAAGCAAGGTGCAACCAGCCAAGAAGGAGAGAAAGAGAGCAACCCAAGGAGAGTGCAGTAGCCACCAAAGAGAAGTAGCAAGGTGCAACCAGCCAAGAAGGAAAGAAAGAGAGTAAGGTAGCCGGCCACCCACACCAGCAAACCCTTACCAAGGCAGCCACCGTACTAGCAAGCCCTCATAAAGGTAACAACAGTAGCTGGCCACCACATTAGTACATCCAGGATGCTTTCCAATAGACCAGTAGCATGTCCCTGCACATCTAGCAGGGTATACTAGCAACAATAGACATCCTTGCAGGTCCAGGAGGGTATACTAGCAATAGCAGCATATTCCTACATGTCCAAGAGGGTATACTAGCAGCAGTAGATGTCCCTACAGCTCTAGGAGGGTATAATAGCACGAGCAGCACATCTTTACATGTCTAGGAGACTTCCTAGCAATAGTAGCACGTCTAGGAGGCTTCCCAAAAGCTGCAGTGTGCAGGGAAAGCAACAGCAGCACAAGAAAACAGTTGTAATGCACGGGAAGAGCAATAGCAGCGCAAGTAGATAGCAGTAGCACAGGCTGATAATAGCAGTGAGGTGAGCGGATAGCAGTAGCACAAGTGGATAGTAGCAGTGGTGCAAATAGACAGCAACAGTGTGCTTGGATGACAAGAATAGCACGTGTGGACAATAGCAACGCATGCAGACATAAGCAACAATGTGCACAGACAACAAGAGCAGCATGTGCAAACAGTTGAAACAGTGTGAGGAGTGCGCACAGACAGCAGTAGCAGCATGTGTAGACAACATTAGCGACGCACATGGACATCAGCGGTAGTGCGTATGGACAACAGGCATAATGTGTGCAAATAGCAGGTAGAGCTTGTGCGGATAGCTAGATAGCAGGCACAAAGAGCGCAGACAGTGGGTGCATAGCACGCATAAATAGTGGGTGCAGAGTGCACATGTACAGCAGGTGTAGAACGCGTGTGGACAACAAGCACAGAGCATGCAGGTAGCGGGCATAGCGTGTACAGACAACAAGTGTAGAGTGTATGGACAGCAGCAACAGCGTGTACAGACAGTATTAATAGCGCACGCAGACAATAGCAGATAGATATGGCAATGCGTACGGACGACATTAACAGCACACGCGGATAGAAGTGGATAAACGCAACAGTGCGTGCACAAATGGACAACATTAATAGCGCACGTAAGCAGTAGCTGCAACACATAGAAACAGCAGTGGTAGCGTGTAGGTAGCACTGGTAACGAGTGAGATAACACCAACAGTGAAGGAAGGAGAAGATCCATATTCTACTCTAGTAGACTGTACAAAGTGAGTGATCATTCTCCTGGAAAGGTTTTTCTATAAACTCTTGATAGATTTGTTGAAAATAAGGTAGAATACCCTTGTAGTGATTAGAAGATTAACTCTTTGATTGGGAGATCATTGTAAGTAGTTAAGGAGTGATCTTTCCATAACCAAACTGTATCCCTTGATAACAAGAATGGATTGTGTGATTTAGGAGAGATCTTATCACACTGTGGACATAGCTCAAAAATTGTGGGTGACCCACGTAAAAATTGTCATGTGTGCTTGGGTGTTTATGCATTAATTTATATTCGTATAGTCATGCTCACATAAAGGAGAAAGTTAAAAATTGGATCATTAGTTCTAACAAGCCACAAAGGTTAAATCCAGATCAATATGTAAAAAGAGGATATCTCACACTGATTCACCCCTCTTTTCAGTGTGAGACCTACAACGGTCCTCATCAGCATCATTGTGAATTTCCTTAAGCTATTGTAATTGAAATTTCTAATGTTCACCCATTTCATCTCTCTTTTATTTTGCATTTCTTGATAGCCTAATATGCTTTGTTCTCTAGTTCATCAAAATGATGACATAACTTGCAAGACACCAATTAATAGGGTGACATGCCAATAGGTGTTTTGTAAGTTATGAGATAAGCCTATAGTGTATCATTAAGTTATATGCTTTAATCCTTTCTATTATGATTCACCATTTTCTTAAGTATACTCTTAATTTTCTGATTGCAAACCCTAACTTGTCCATTTGTTTATAGTTAGTATGCACTTGACACCTTGTAAGTGATATAATATTTTCTTAACAAAGCCTTTATCATTCGATTGAAAAAAATGCATGCCTCCATCATTGATCAAAGCTCTTGGTGTTTCATACCTAAAAAAATTGTAAGACTTCACAAAATCTTCAACAACTATAGAATCATCAGTCTTCATGGCTTTACCTTCCACCTTCATGGAAACATAATTGATGACAAAAAGAATATAAACATGACCGAAAGAAGAAGGAAAAGGTCCCATGAAACCAATGCCTTAAACATAAAAAATTTCACAAACTAGTTTGAGGGGTTAATGACATTTGATCTTTATAAGATAAGTTATTTGTTCTTTGACAGTGTTTATAAGTCTTACAAAACATATAAGAATCATGAAATAATAATGACTAAAAGAAACCACACTTAAGTACCTTTTTTGCTGTATTTTTCAGTCTAGTGTCATCCACAAACATAAGAATGATAGAATGTGAGAATTTAATAAACTTAATTTCAAGTACACACTTTCTTATTACTTGATCTAAGCAATGCTTCAACAAGTATGGCTTATCTGATACATAGTATTTTGCATCACTCTTGATCTTCTCCTTTTGACCTTTCATCAAGTCATTTGGACAAGTCCTTGTGACCAAGTAGTTGACAACATCTATATACCATTGGGCACTTGTCTTAATTATAAGCAATTGTTCATATGGAAAGAGTTCTTTCAAAGGCAATGCATCCTCTTCCTTAGCCACATGGCTTAGATGATCTGTAGCTAGGTTCTTCATGCCTTTCTTATATTTGATCTCCAAATTGAACTCTTATAGTCCAAGAATCCATTAAATTAAACTTGACTTAACATCTTTTTTCGATATTGTTGTTTCCACAGCCTTATATGGGTTGTAATTGTTGTCAACCAGATTTAAGTGTGCAAGCAAAAGTGGCTCATTCAAGCATTCAAGGGATGAGTTTTTCAGTAGAAAGAAAAGAGCAAGAAAAATAAATTGAGGATAATGCTGAATTTTGAATGGAATAGTAATATGAAGCCACATTGAGGGGTAAGAAAGGAAATTCACCGTGACTCCAATAAACCCTACTAGGTTTTGCATAGAAGGGAGTATATAAACCAAGACTTATCTCTTTAATGAGAAATACACCACCGGGAGAGCAAAT
Organism: Ceriops tagal; assembly: GCA_021533255.1. Classification (NCBI taxonomy): domain Eukaryota; kingdom Viridiplantae; phylum Streptophyta; class Magnoliopsida; order Malpighiales; family Rhizophoraceae; genus Ceriops; species Ceriops tagal. Next base: position 4,862,789 of record CM038608.1, read on the forward strand.
CAGAAACGCACCACTTGCAAGAGAATAAATCAGAAACGTACCAACCCGTAAGAGGAGACAGTAGACCTGGTATCCATGAGACCACCCGTAAGAGAAGACAGCAGAACTAGTATCTGTAAGACCACCCAAGAGAGAAGCCAGCAGACTAGAAACATAAGGTAGGCCGAGAAACATGAAACCGCAAAACTAGAAACATAAGGTAGGCCGAGAAACATGAAACCGCAAAACTAGAAGCAAGAGGCAGGCCAAGAAACGTGAACCAGTAGACTAGAAATGTGAGGCAAGCCAAGAAACATGAACCAGTAAAACCAAAAGTGTGAGGCAGGCCAAGAAACGTGAACCAGAAGACCAGGAGTGTGGTGTAGGCCAAGAGACGTGAAACGGCAGACCAGAAGCGTGGTGCAGGCTGAGAGACGTGAAATGGTAGACCAGAAGTATGAGGTAGTTCATGAGACGTGAAACGCCAGACTAGTAGCGTGAGGCAGGCTGTGAGATGTGAAATGGCAAACTTGAAGCGTGAGTGCAGGCCATGAGACGGTGAGACTAGGAGTTGGGTGAAACAACCTAAAGAAGAAATTTGGTGTAGCATTTGAGAGAACTCAACATATTTTCAGATTTCTTCAAGAGAGGTTAGAGAGAATTTTGGTAATCTTCCAAGTGGCAGTGAAGCAGCCTATTCAAATCACACGGAGGCAACACAAGTTAGAAGAAAGGTAGACACAGTAAGTGACACTCTTTGTATTGTGATTGCTTTGTATTTGCAATAATGAAAGGAGTAGAAGATTAAGACATCCATTGTAATCATAGGGGATACCACACTAATGTTCTCAAGTATAATGAATTGTCTCGGTAGAGAAAGAATCCCTATAACCATGGAGTACATCACATTGACGGAACCACATAAATCACTTGTGTCCTTCCTTTGAATTCATATTCTGTGTTTTGAATTGAGTTGTGAACACAGCTAAAGAATCATCAAACCCATAACCTAAAGGGAGAGCTAATCAAGAACAACCAATCTGTTTAATAGGCAAGGTGTCTGAAAGGTCACTTTAGGGACTATTGTGACTAATAGGTAACAATAGATCTACCTTAGTTGAATATGAGAAAGAGTTCATTTCTGAGAAGAGTTTGAAGTTGTTCACCTATCAATTAAAAATAAGGGGTGTAATACTGATTCACCCCCCTCTTAATATTATAGATTAGTAGATCCTAGGGTAAAGTAGGGAACTTCAATTGGTATTAGAACAAGGTTTACTAGTTTAAAGCTTAACAGTTTGGTGTACTAGTTTGAAGGGTTTCAGAAGTTTTAACTTGTTCAGCATATTGAGAAATGAATATCAATATTAGCACCAGCACTACTTACAGCAAGAAGGTTCCAATCTTTAATGGAACCAACTACCATATATGGAGAGCGAGAATGCAGGTGGTATTTGCAACCATAGGCATGAACGTGGTGAAATTTGTACATGAGGGTTTTGAGCCTCCAGAAGAAGGTGAAGACCTAATCCCAGAGGAATTAAGGCAGTTTGAGATAAATGGGAAGACCTCAAACGTCATCATTTCAGCATTGACAGATGTTAAATATGCTAAAGTTATGGATTGCAAATCTACTAAGGAGATATGGGACAGATTGTAGAAAGTCTATGAAGGTGATGATAGAATAAAGGAGGCTAAGCTTTAAATTTTCGAGGAGAGATATGAATCTCTAAGAATGTAGAAAAATGAGACAGTTTAAGAGTTCTTCACCAGGATAATTGATGTTGTAAACGATCTCAGAAGTCATGGGAAAAACGAGAAGGACTCATCTATTGTGAAGAAAATTCTGAGAATTCTGCCTGAGAGGTTTGCCTCAAAGGTGGCGGTCATAGAGGAAAGTAGAGATCTCAATTCTATGTCTCTGCATGATCTTCAGTGCAATCTCATTGCATATGAGATGAGAATAAAGTCAACTGAAAGCTCCTCAACATCAAAGTTATCAAAGGAGGCAGCTTTCAAAGCTATGAAACACTTGAAGATAAGAGAAGAGGAAGAATCATCCAGTGAGGATGATGATGATGATCAAGAAGAAAGTGAAGGTCAAGTGTTGGCTTACTTCACAAGGAAATTTAAAAAAAGGGTCTAAGAAGGGAAAAGGACAGTTGTCCTTAAGATGTTATCGTTATGGGCAGACTGGACACTTTGCTTCTCAGTGCAAAGTGAAACTTGATGATAAAGATGAGGATGGTGATGATGAACAGAATTCAAAATGGAGAAGACCATCATTCAAGTCAAGGAAGTCCAGCAATAAGACTCCCAACCCACAGAAGAAAAAGAGAGGCTCATTCAAGAGTTACGTGAGCCAGACAAAAGAAGTCAACGAAGAGGATGATGTAGACTCATTAGATAAGCATGCCTTTATGGCATCAGCTCGATGTGGTAGTTTAACCTTTGAAGAGGAAGAGGACATTGATGAAGAAGAACCAGATCTTGAAGCTGAGTTAAAAGCAGCTTCAAAGGAGATAATCAGAAGGGGCAGAACCATAAAAAGGTTGGAGGCCCTTATAAAACAAGTTGAAGCAAAGATTGAGGAAGTAGAAAGTCAAAAGGATGAAATAAGGGCTGAACATATTGACTTGAAGAGAAGATTTAAAGAACAGATCAAAATATGTGAAGACCTTACTATGGAGCTTGGCTCAAGGACATCAACAATTGAAGAAATAGAGATAGAGTTACTGAGAATTTAGCAACAACTCAAAAAGAGTAAAGAGAACTTGCAGAAGTTTGAAGTGATAGGAGAAACAAGCTCTACAAAAGAAAAGAAGAATGAAGAAAAAGTGCAGCAATCTGAGGCTGCACTACCTAAAGAGAATAAGACTTTGTCACAGAAGTTAAAAGAGAAGGCTGTGACTCAGGAAAAGATAACTGAAGAAGAGAAGATAGTTATCAAACCAAAGCCAAGGCCAAAAATGATGTATGTAGTTAAAAAGTAGCAACCCATAGCTGTTATGTCTCAGAAAGAAAAGACTGATCAGCCAGGAATAGTGAAGGCTGAAAATAAAGAAGATTTGAAGAAGCAACCTAGGGTTGCAAACAAAATTAAAGAAAAGAAAGTCAGCCAGCCAAGGGCAATGGCTGAACAAAAGAAGGTGGCTGAAATGAAAGCCACACAAGCAAAGAAGCCAGCAACCTTGCCTACACAACAAGTAATGAACAAAAGAAAACAAGCTGTGATTAGACCCAAGAAGAGGCAATTTCAAGGTTACTGTCTTTATTATGAAGTTTGGGGTCATAAGGCCAGTAAATGCTGGTGGAAAAGGCCAATATATGTCTCCAACTTGAGAAGATATGATGCTGCATACAAAGGGAGACAATATAAAATTTAGAGGAGAACACCTGTCGTGAGTTCTTGCACTTACTGTAAAAAGCAAGGACATATTGACAAGGAGTGTTAGTGGAAGCCCAAACCAGTGGTTTCAAAGAACAAGTTTGCTATATTGGCAGACTTGGAATAGTGTGAAAGGTGCGGGCAGGATGGCCATAATGCCAAGAGATGCATGACACTTCTCCCTGAGCAAGAGAAGGCACTCAATGGCACAGTAAAACCAATTGGTATAGTCAAAGTTGAGAAAAAGGAGAAAGCTATCATCAAGCCAGTTCAAAAGAAGGAATATAAAGCTAAAAAGGAGGTGGTTAATATAGCTGAAATTGCACTAAAGGCTGACTACAAGGATAAATAATGGATCCTTGATAGTGGATGCACTTCACACATGACAGGAGACAAGAGTAAATTATCAAAGCTGAACAAGTCAAAAGAAGGCAGATTTAAGTTTGACAATGATGATTCACTCAACATCAGTGGTCAAGGGTCAATAAATATTGAAAAAGGAAAGCTAAAAGATGTTCTATACGTTGAAGGACTCAGATATAATCTAGTATCTGTCAGCCAACTATGCAATGAAGACCATAAAGTGATATTCATAAAAATAGGTTGCCAAGTAAAGAGTAAAGAAGGCAATACTGTTGCAACCAAGAAGAGAATAGCTAGAAATTTATATGTGATTGATGAGGACAAGACAAACAATTGTTTACTCACAAAAGAATAAGAAAATCAACTTTGGCATAACAAGCTGGGACACTTAACACAGAAGAATATAAGGAAGCTCACCACTACTCATGCAATCAGAGACATTCCAGACCTTAAGAGAGAGAGAGAGAGAGTATGTCTACTTAGATGCTCTAAAGGAAAACAAGTCAGAAAGTAGTATAAGACCAAGGAGTTCAGCTTTGAAGCAGTGCTTGACATTGTACTTACTGATTTGTGTGGGCCGATGAGAACAAAAGGGTTAAATGGTGAAAGGTACTTCATCTTGTTTGTTGATGATTATTCCAAAAGGACCTGCATCATACACCTCAAACACAAGTCAGAAGTTTTAAAATGCTTCAAGAGATACAAAAGACTGGCTGAAAATGAGAGTGGAAAGAAGATCAAAGTATTGAGGTCAAATCAAGGCACTGAATTTACAAATGAAACTTTGAAGATTACCTTGAGAAGCATGGTATCCACCATCAGATGGCAGCAGCAAGAACACCTCGATAGAATAGGGTGGTAGAGAGGAAAAATAGAGCTATGGTTGAAATGGCAAGAACTTTACTGCTAGAATCTAAGTTTCACACAAGATTTTGGATAGAAGCAACATTTACAGCCGTGCACCTACTGAATAGAGTTTTACTAAGGCCTAATACTGATAAGACTCCATATAAGTTATGGAGTGGGAAGAAGACAATAGCCAAGTATCTTAGAATCTTTAGCAGCCCATGTTTTGTGAAGAACAAGCAAAACTTGGGAAAATTCCATGCTAGGTCAAATGAAGGCATCTTTGTGGGATACTCAGCAAAGACAAAAGGTTACAGAGTCTTTCTGCATAAACTGGGAAAAGTGGTCACTTCCAGTGATGTGAGAATAGATGAAAACTGGAAAACAATACATAATGGAGAAGCTGAGGACAGTGAAAAAGATGACTTCAAGATAGATGAAGAATCAGACCAACATGAAGAAGAGGGAAAAGAAGTACATTCAGACTCAAAGAAAAGTGAGTCTAAAGATGAAGAAAGAGATTCTCTTGCAACTGAGACTGTGCAAGAGAGAAAGACAAAGAAAACATGGACCAGTGCTCATCAAGAAAATCATATCATAGGTGACCCATCAGCAAGAGTTACAACAAGAAGAAGAATTGTGGGAGCTACTGCTTTACTCTCACAAGTTGAACCTAAATCTATTGAAGAGGCTACATAAGACAAAGACTGGGTCAAAGCTATCAACGAGGAGCTGGATCAAATCGAGAAGAATGAAACATAGGAGCTAGTTCCAAGACCCACTAACAATAATGTCATAGGAACAAAATGGGTGTTTAGAAATAAACACAATGAAGATGGCAAGTTGGTGAGGAACAAGGCTAGGTTGGTTTGCAAAGGCTATACTCAGATAGAAGGAGTAAATGTTGATGAAACTTTTGCACCAGTAGCAAGGTTGGAAACTATTAGAATATTCTTAGCTTTGGCAGCACATAAGAGGTATACAGTTTATCAAATGGATGTGAAATCAGTCTTTCTGAATGGGCTCTTGAAAGAAGAAGTGTACATTGAACAACCCAATGAAGTGAAATTAGTGAGGATGATACACACGTGTGCAAGCCGAAGAAAGCCTTATATGGCCTTAAACAAGCCCCAAGAGCATGGTAGAACAAGCTGGATGCGTATTTGAGAAGGTTGAACTTCAGAAGAGGAACAGTTGATAATAACCTATATGTGTTCAACTCAGAGAAAGGCTAGCTGATAACTATAATATATGTAGATGACATCATCTTTGGAGGGGATCACTCTGAGCTATGCCAAGAATTTGCACAGAAGATGAGTGAGGAATTTGAGATGTCATTAATTGGAGAAATGACTTACTTTCTTGGCTTACAGGTAAAACAATGTAAAGAAGGTATTTTTATTTCTCAGACAAAATATGCCAAAGAGATGCTGAAAATGTTTGGCATGAAGGATAATAAACCTGTCAGTACCCCTATGTCAGTGGGCTGCAAGTTAACAAAAGATCAGGAAGGAAGGAGTACAAGCCCTACAAAATACAAGAAGATGATAGGAGCCCTTCTGTACCTTACAGCATCAAGGCCTGATCTCATGCAAGCTATGTGCATTACCAGTAGATTCTAAGCTGATCCTAAGGAATCTCATGTATTAGCAGTGAAAAGAATCTTAAGATACCTCAAAGGGACACTGGAAATGGGTTTATGGTATCCTGTCATGGATTTTGTAAAACTACAAGCATACACTGATGCAGACTAGGTAGGAAGTATAAATGATAGAAAATCAACTAGTGGCTGCAGCTTCTACTTGGGTTCAAAGTGTGTAGCATGGTGAAGTAAAAAGCAAAATAGTGGTACTTTGAGCATAGCTGAGGCTGAGTATATGGCTGCTTATGCAGTATGTACTCAAGTGATAGGGATGCAAAGACAATTGGCCAATTTGGGTGTTGAAGTAAAGTTACCAGTGAGTGTACTTTGTGATAATCAAAGTGCAATTGATCTCAATAAGAATCCAATTCAACATTCAAGGAGCAAGCATATTGACATCCGATATCACTTTATCAAGGATCAAGTGGAAGAGGGCACAATTCAGTTGAAGTATGTCGGTACTAAAGATTAAATCTCAGATATTTTAAGTAAACCTCTGTCCACAGAGCTGTTTGAAAAGCACAAAATGAGTCTGTCTGTGCAAATGCCTCCTCAAGCCTAAAGTTCAGGTGAATCCCCCATCTTTACTTTGTGGGTTTTTCACATTTGTAATTGGTTTGCAAAGGGGAAGAGAAGCAACAGTGTAGGGGGAGTTGTTAAGGAAGAGGGAGTGCATATTTAGGAGGAGTTGTAATCCATCTGCTTCTGGATTATTACTCTAAGAAGATTATAAAGGACTGCTGCATAATGGCTTTCGTTGTAAATGTTGCCAACAATTACAAAGGGGGAGATTGTTGTTCCCACAGCCTTGTATGGCTTGTAATTGTTGTCAACCAAATTTAAGTGTGTAAGTAGAAGTGGCTCATTCAAGCATTCAAAGGATGAGTTTTTCAGTAGAAAGAAAAGAGCAAGAAAAATAAATTAAAAAGGAGGATAATGCTGAATTTTGAATGGAACAGTAATATGAAGCCACATGGAGGGACAAGAAAGGAAATTCGTCGTGGCTCCAGTAAACCCTACTAGGGTTTGCATAGAAGGGAGTATATAAACCAAGACTTATCTTTTTGATGAAAAATACACCACCGGGAGAGCAAATCAGAAACGCACCACCTACAAGAGAAGAAATCAGAAATGTACTAACCCGTAAAAGGAGACAACAGACCTGGTATCCGTGAGATCATTCGTAAGAGGAGACAACAAACTTGGTATCCGTGAGACCACCCGTAAGAGAAGACAACAGACTTGGTATCCCTGAGACCACCCGAAAGAGAAGACAACAGATTTGGTATCTGTGAGACCACCTAGAAGAGAAGCCAGCAGACCAGAAATATGAGACAAGCCGAGAAACGTGAACCAACAAAACCATAAGCATGAGGTAGGCCGAGAAACGTGAACCAGCAAAACCAGAAGTGTGAGGCAGGCTAAGAAACGTGAACTAGCAGACCAGGAGCGTGGTGCAGGCCGAGAAATGTGAACCAACAGACCAAGAGCATAGTGCAGGCCAAGAGACGTGAAATGGCAGACCAAGAGCGTGGTGCAGGCTGAAAGATGTGAAACGGTAAACTGGTAGCGTGAGGTAGGCCGTGAGACATGAAACAGCAAACCCGAGGTGTAAGTGCAGGCCATGAGACGGTGAGACTAGGAGTTGGGTGAAACAACCTAGAAAAGAAATTCGGTGTAGTATTTGAGAGAACTTAACGTATTTCCAGATTTCTTCAAGAGAGGTTAGAAAGAGTTTTGGTGATTTTCCAAGCGGCAATGAAGCAGCCTATTCAAATCACATTGAGTCAACACAAGCTAGAAAAAGGATAGACACAGTAAGTGACACTCTTTGTATTGTGATTGCTTTGTATTTGCAATAGTGAAAGGAGTAGAAGATTAAGACATCCATTGTAATCATAGGGGATACCACACTGGTGTTCTCAAGTATAGTGGATTGTCTCGGTAGAGGAAGAATCCCTACCACCATGGAGTACGTCACATTAACGGAACCACGTAAATCTTTTATGTCCTTGCTTTGAATTTACATTCTGTGTTTTGAATTGAGTTGTGAATACAGCTAAAAAATCATCAAACCCATAACCTAAAGGGAGACCTAATCAAGAACAACCAATTTGTTTAATAGGCAAGGTGTCTGAAAGGTAACTTTGAAGACTATTGTGACTAGTAGGTAATAATAGATCTACCTTAGTTGAATCTGAGAAAGAGTTCATTTTTGAGAAGAATTTGAAGTTGTTCACCTATCAATTAAAAAGAAAGGGTATAATACTAATTCACCCCCCTCTCAGTATTACAAATAATAGATCCTGGGGTGAAGTAAGGAACTTCAGACATCAAGTACCTTAATGCTGTATGATCAAAATAGGCAATCATTTTGGAGCCAAGTAAATATAAATGAAACTTTTATAAAGCAAAAATAATAGTTAAAAGTTCCTTTTTAATAGTGGAGTAGTTGCATTGAGCATTGTTCAAGATTGTTGATGCATAGTAAATGGCATGAGTAAGTTGCCAAATCTTTACCCTAAAATAGCTCTTATAGCATAATTGCATGCATCACACTTGATCTTAAATGGAAGACTCCAATTTGGAGATTAAATCATTAGAGTTAAAGTTAATAGCTCCTATAGCTTATGAAATGTTTCCTTGTATGCATCATCAAAGTTAAAAAGTCATATTGTTTTATAATAATTTGGATAAGGGAAATGTAATCTTTTAAAAGTCTTTGGTAGAAACCTATATGCTAAGAAAAAAAAAACAAACTTTTTGCACACTTATGGGGTAAGGTAAGGATTGAACATGATCTATCTTAGCTTTATCAACTTAAATTCCTTTAAATGAAATAACATGCCTTATAACTATACCTTATTCTACCATAAAATGATATTTTCTCAAATTTAAGACAAGGTTAGTTTCTATGCATCTTTTAAGAATACGTGTAAGGCATTTAGATTATTGATCAAATGCTTAAAAGGTTAATTAGTTGATTTCATTATTATTTTTGTATTATATTGAAAAAATTATTCAAGTTTTATGAAGGACTTTACTACTTATGGAGACACTTTTTGATATATGTTTAGATAATATTACACTTATTCTTAAAAGATGCTTAAAGAAAGTGATTAATAATCTAAGCATTTGACCAAATAAGCATTTAGCTTGCAGGAATCAACTTATCATCTTGGTTTTTAACTGATGGGATCCATGTCTTTTTCTAAACCACTTACATTAAACAAACCAATTTGTTATATGAGATTAGGTAGATCATGCCAATATGAAGAACCTTTAATACCTTTGTCTTCACTATATCCATCATGGGAGGTTTCAATCTACGATGTGCTTTTTTTAACGGTTTTGAACCTTTCATAAGTAAGATGTGATGTATATACATGGATGAACTTATCCTTTTGGTGTCTACTATGGTCTATCCAATTACTATCTTAGATCTTTTAGAACTTGAATGAGCTTTTCTTCTTACAATAGGGTTGAGTTCTTTGCAATGATCACTGGTAAAGTTTCTCTATCTCTTAAGAAAACATACTTGAGATGCTTTGATAATGACTTCAATTTTGTTATTAGAAATAGGTAATTCAATATAAGATACACCATACCTTTTTGGAATAGGATGCAATGAATACAATGTCATTATTATGTCTTTTATGCTTTAACACAAAGGTAGTTCTCTATTTGATATTTAATATTTTCCATCTTAAGGTGTTGGTTAAGGACTTTCCAACTTGTCTTTGATGTGAGTGTAAGTCTGAATAAAGGTAGAAAAATTGTGTGCTTGTTGGCTTAAATGTAGCATCTTATTTAATGAAGCTTTTAATGAGACTTTTTATTACATATACAAGTATGTAACACATATTATTTAGAATTACAATCATAAAAAATAGATTAATTAAATAATTAATCCTCAACAATGATGCTAAAATTTAATGTGTGTCAAATACTTAAAAATTGTACTAAATCACTAAATTAACAAGTTTGTAATTAAAAAGAGTAAAGCTTGAATCTATAAAAATTAAGTTTTGATTAATTAGTTAACTAATAACTTAGTCCTATTATTAAGTTCATGCAAATAAAAGAGCAAAGGAGAAGGAATTTGATTTTAATTAAATTAATAAAAATCAAAACAAAAAACTAATTACGAATAAAATTAGTAAACAAACACACCTTCAATAATAAGCATGTTTACACCATTGAATTCATACATTGATTATTAACACTAAAGATTATTAATTATTTAATTAAACATTTATATTACAATAATGACAAACTTTATTATTCTAAATTCTTTCTTAGTTCATTCTTACTTAAGACAAGTTCTTTAATTAATTTCTTATCAATTAAACTACTAAGATAAGTTCTCTAGATATAATTTATTTATAGCATTAAGATAAGAAAGAAAGACAAATTTAAACAAAAATTTCCTTTGAATGGGAGTTTTCACCACATTTTTCCTAACTCATTTTAGCTTGCATTGGTTTCTCTTCTTCATCACATCATTGTGCTTGCTTTCAAGTACAAACACAATTTTCTTCTTCTCTGTTACCTTCTTATTTGGCTTTTCGATATAGCCAAGGCCTTTCTTCCCCATAGAATGAGGTTTTTGTTTACTTAGACACTCATCCAATTTTTTAGTAGTATCTTCCTTGATGGCATTTGCTAAAACCAACTTTCCTCTCACTTCTAAGGTCTGCATAAAGCTTTCTTCATGCTTCTTTAGTTCGAACTCAACCTTGTGGAGTGGCTTGCAAAATCAGCACCTCTTGCTCTTATGCAATCACTTTAATGGCAATATCTTTGTCTATCTTGCCTTGGTCTACCTCAAGTACAATCAACTCCCCAATTCTCTTTATGTACTCCTTACTCCTCATGAATAGTTACAAGCTATGTTTGAAAAATAGTTTGAGTTTGGGCCAAAGTGCAAAGATTAAGAAGCCTTTCAAAACTTCTTCTTTGCCTATCAATTTTAGGATAATGAGGTTTATTGTCTGCAACACCAATCCTAAAGAAATGCACTACGATTACTTAACTTTTCATGACATGTGCATATTGAAATTTATTTTGAAAAGGGAAATTTTCATTTTGTCCAAGTATATAATGAAGGTGATAGATAAAGCTCAAAATGATAAAGTGAATATTTTTTCTTTTAGTATGCTTTTGAAGTTAGGATTACCAATAGTTAGAGAAATCTTTATGCTTCAATAAGGGTAAGTACATTAGTGTGACTACCTTAAGAAAATGAGGTTGGTTAAAAATGAAGCAAAATTGTCTACTTTATTAAGGGATCTAAGATCAAGTGCAAAGTCATCTAGTACTAATCCAACCATTATAAGTCCATTACCAACTTCTTCAGCCTTTATTAGTGAAGAAAATCCTTCAATGATTAGGGAAATTTAAGAAATCAAAGAAAATTTGAATGGTCTTATAAATGATATGGAAGAGCTAAAAGTTAAAATTCAAGGCTATATGAAGGAATCAAGGGATCAAAATGGCCATAATTTTTGGATTTGCTACAAAAAGGAAGCACTTTAGAAATGGGAACCAAGAAGATAAAATAATAAAAGCATGATTTCTATTGATGATGCCAAAATAAAAGAAAGATGATTGATGGCTTGTATTGATCTTTTTTTGGACATGGATATTTGATTTGACTTTTATTTTGGATGACTGTGCTTGCATTTAAATCTTTTATATACTTTGTTACTATGCTATTTTTTTGATAGCTCTACTTATTTGATAATCATATATGCTTTAACACTTGCTTTGTTCCATAAGCATTTGCTTGTGGGTTGTGCTATTGGTTGATCACTTAATTGTTTAATCTCTTTGCACTTATATGAATGTTCAAATGCTTTGATTATTATTGTGTGTTTAATGCATTAGTAAAGGGGAGCACATACTTAAGGAGAGTTTTTGTATCTTTGATTATTTTTAATCTCTAACATAAAAAAAGGAGATTATTTAGATAATGTGTAATATGTTATGTTTTGATATGTCTCGCATGATTCATTGAATGATTGGTCAACTTATATATGATTAAATGAGTGATTTACTTATGATTGATTAAAAATCTACATGATATATAAGCTATATATGGCTAGTTGATTTTGATTTATGCTACATATGTTAAGATCTTTGAGTTTGAAACTTAAAATGAGCTAACCATTCGTTAAAGATTTGGCCATCTTAAATGACATTATGGGAGATCTCAAGGAAAGATGAAAGAATCAAAAAATTTAAAGTGTTGGCAAATAATTGCATGAGGTCGATTGGACTAATTGTTGTGGTTAACTAGATAGCTCAAAGAAAATGGAAGAAACTAAAGAAAGTCACATTTTTTATTAAGTGTTTGAATTTGTCGATTGAATTAGTTGCTACACTTAACTAGGCCCACAAAAGAGTTTAAATCAGTTGACTAGACTAATTAGTGCGGTTGGCTAATATGACTAAAGTGTAGAAAGTTAAATTTTGGTAAAAATTTTAGATTAGTTAATTAGTCTAAATACTACAATTAACGAATACTTTAAAGATATAATTTTTTATTTTAGTTTAGATTATGATTAATTCTCTTTATGAATAAAAAAAAAATCATATTACAATGGCTTGTTGAGCCTTTAGAAGTCTATATATAAGAGTTTGTGAAACTATTTGTTAAGTAAGGAGTTATTTATTAGGTAAATCTAGATCAAAGAAAAAAGAACATTAAAAAAAATAAAGAGCAAGTTTTCTTAGAGAGAAAAGTTGAAATTGTAAAAAGAACAAGAATACTGCAAAGATAAGTGTCAAGAGCATATTGTCACGGGTGCACACTACCCAACTCCTACATCATCGAAGAAGAGGGGGATATTAGGCCATATAAACGTGGACACTACACACCCCAATAAGTTGTCTTTTGGGGAAAGGTAATGGCCCCATGTCAAGTGGTATTAGAGCCTACCCTTGTCTTGCCGTAAGACCCTCAACTTAGTGATAAGTGATTCTTGACGGGTAATGCCATCCTGGGTGCACATTGCCCAGCGCACCAAGAGTGCATCGACAAGGATGTCGATGAATCAGGTGTGGGAGATGTCACATGTACACACTACCCAACTCTCACATCTTCGAGGAAGAGGGGGATCTTGGACCATATAAATGTGGGCACTACACACCCCAATAGGTTGCCTTTTGGGAAGAAGATAATGGCCATGACAATATAGCTCTAATGTTACGAAGAATCGTTGTGTTATTGTAAAAGTTTCATGGAAGTTTGTGTGATTCAAAGTTAAGAACCAAAATATAAAGGGTTATCTTCACCCACTAAAAGAAGAAGTGATTAATGGATTAAACTCTCAATAAGGGAATCTTGATAAGTTGAAGCTATTGGGTTGACCCAAACTACTATAATTGCTATGCACTCTCTCTCTCTCTCTCTTCGTAGCTGTCTTTTATTTTCTGCTATGCATATATTCATATGTCTTGCTTATATTTGTTTAATGTTTACGATTGTGCTTGAAAAATCAGAGCTGGTACCGAGTGAGCGTTGAGTGACTTTTGTTTATTACACTCGACTCCCTTCTTGAGGTGGGTAAGGACCAACATCTAACTTGTTACAAATCTAAAAATAGACAGCATACAAGATAGATCAATAAGAACAATTTCTATTAATTTAAGAGAGCACTTAAAAGATTCTCCTGATAATGCACTTGGCATCTCTTATGCACCATGATAAAGGAAAAAAGCGAGAGGCTTTCCTCTCCCTTTTACGCACGACATTGAAAATGATAGGGTTGATCTCCACCGAAACCTGCCGTGTATAAGCTTTCCTAAAGTGACTCCCAAGAGAAAAGCACCACTATTGTTGATGAGAATCATCCTGAAATACACATCATGAATGGGGACCAAGATGGCATAATTGTTAAAGCTGAGGTCTTTGAATGAAGAAATCGTAAGGTCACACTTCAGCTATCAATTCATGTGATGAATTCTAACGGGGGGACGACTGTTGTCAATTTAGTTTACTTATTTCCGTTCTGCTTAATTGTGTGCTCTGAAGTAAGAATTTAGCAAATTCAGTATATTAAAATTATCCAACTTAATCTGCAATTTGAACAAAACTTTGGTTCATATTTCAGATTCTGTTGTGTTTAACATGGACTAAGAAATGGGCACCCTCTTTGCATTTGCCCAGCTTAATTGCGTTACCCATGCATGAAAATATATTTTCACGTACATAACGCAGCCATGCGTTGGTGAGTGACAGTGACCCCGGCTGGGGGGTGGCGTGGGTGCGGGCGGAGAGGATTAATAAAATAAAATTGGAGTGGTGAAATTAAATAATAGGGGCCAATTTTAGGTACTAATCATGACTCAATTATTTTCAAGTGGATTACCTTTTCTATTTCCAACTCCAATTTTGTATTCTGCTAGACTCAATTATGTGCTAGTTTTCTATAGCATCTCTTTGGGTCGGTCACTTGTCGTGCTCGCGAGAGCACTAACACAACACCATGATCCTCCAAATCTCAATCTCTTCGGCATGCCTGACATCCGCTGTTTTATTTTTCTAACAGCGCACTGGCATGCACACATAAAGGTGATCGATGGTGCTCTCCTATTCCATTGCTTGTGAACTTGAGCATATTTGAAAGTCAAGAAGCAAAGTAGAAGCTTGATTTTATTTTAGGCTCTTGTAGTGCCTATCTTACATGTATTTGATGTGTCTACCAACAATTTTCCTCCATAAAAGGTCTCATTTCATTTATCAAAAAACCTAATAGAAAAGTGAGTCGACACATGCTTTAGATATTCTCATAGAAATCAAGTTAATTTTAGGCGTGCACAGAGGGAGTTCTTCCTCCAACCATTCCCCTAGGTTGCTTTTGTTGATATAGAAGCGTGGAAAGATGGAATAATCTATCTTTAGTAACAAAGTTTGAAAGCATTTTAAAAGTTGAATCGCCAGATTTTGTTTAAAAATCTCAGTACGCCAAAACCCGATTAATTTTTTAGTAGCACGTCCGGAAAGATGTGAATATTTATCAATTCGTCGCTAGATTTCCCCCAACACTCGACTACTTTGAAACAAATCTTCGTAATTTGATATTATTGTAGGGAGAATTCTGCCAAAACTATGAGCTCAGCTCGCTAAATTCTAGATCACAAGAATTGTTTGATTTTAAACTAACCTCCCACTCATCAAGGGGAAAAGGTGGGGATTTCAATTTTTGCTTATTTTGTTTGTAACTGCTTTATCAATTCATCTCTTAGCGAAAAGCAAACTTTTCATGGGGCAACAAAAGAAAGCTAACTTTCTTGGGGATAACCCCACGAATTAAAAGATGTATTACATTATTACTTTCATTGGTACTTTAATCGCCGCTTTATTATGTATGCAGACCAAGAAAACTTAAAAAAAAAAAAATCGTGCATGTAATAATTTGATCCTAATGGCTAAGCTCCATGCAATGTTACATGATTTAATTCTATTTATTCTGACAACTAATTATTTCCTTTGAAGGAAAATCCAATGCAAAGACTCCAATGATACGATGTTAAATTTATGGGTTAAATTCAATCCGAGGACAAGTGATGATGAAGCACACTTAGTTTATAACGCAGGTTTTTAATTGTTGCCCACGATGCAATTGTAATCGAAATATTCTGTAATGATAAATACTGTGGCGCTGCACTGAATGAAATCAATGGTGTTTGTATTAGATGCAATGAAGCAATTAATTGTAATCTCAGTGTCACCTATAGCCCCACAATTTAAAACCTTGTTAGTTGTTCTTTTTTTTCTTTTCTTTTCTTTTCATTTAACTCATTGTCTGATCCCAAATTCACAGCCCAACTCTATCTTTCACGTTTATCTAAACCAATTAATTATCAGGGGAAAAAGGAAAACTCAGTGCCAAAACGCCCAACGCCTACTCCATCCCAAATTCAACTGTGAAGCCGAAATGTTTGCAATGTGACGATGTCCAGAGTACAACATGTTTACAAGACCTTTCTCCACCAATACTAATGTTCTTAAAATGCATTATGCGGCTAACCCTTCTTTAATTCTTTTTTTTTTTTTTTGCTTGTAATATCATGAGTTGAAAGGAAGCCTTTACAGTACGATTTCATTGGTACGTAACAGTGGCACTCTTATACTCTCTGTATATTTCGACCCGTTTAGTTTTTCCTTTTTCTCTCTTTCACTTCCCTTCTGTTCTTTCTTTTAATGACATTGATGAGTCTAAGTAGGGGTGTTGAAAACCCCACATCTGCCAAATCCCACAATAAATAAATAAATAAATCACAATTTTAATTTTTTTAAAAACGGCCAAAGAAAATTTATTTCCTATCATTGTATATTGATGATATAATCTTTGTTACTAATATTTTAAATATATTGCATAAAATTAAAAAAATTTTCTAAATGAATTTTATGATAGAAAGATATAAGAAAGACATGCTATATAATAGAAATAGAAATATTCCATTACATATCCCAATGAAAGATTATTATCTCTGAATAAGTATATCGAAAAATTTTAGAGAAATTTAATATGAAAATAAATTCTCTACATGATATTGGTTGTAAACTTTTATATTGATAAATTATCATGAGATCAATTAGTATTTTAAAGACATTTTTTGTTTTTGAATTTTTTTCTTAATAACAAAATATTTTTATTTTGATTTAATTTGATATTTTAAGTATTGGTTGTTTGTGGAGAAAAATATTCTTATGGAAATATAACATAAATTTTTAATGACTTGATAATGGTGTTGACATCAATGGTTGATTACAATGCTACCATTTATGCATCTATAGTAATATAATGATTTATTATAATCTAATTGTTTCAATTAATATAAAAATATAAATATTTTTTTCTATATTCTTATTAATGTTTTATATCAACTAAAATATAATAAAATTTAAAAGAATCCTTATTGTGTCTTATAATATTAAAATTAAATGTAACAAAATAAGCCACGTAACCATTTGAAGAGTGACATAGTCCTTCAATTTCAAATATAACAAAATTAACAAAATCAAAAAGTAATGCTAATACTACTTGTCTTGTTATCTTGCCGCATGTTGTCTTGTTTTGGTGCCAATGCTTGTTTTACAAGGACAAGTTATGAAATTTATTATTTTATAGTATTTTAGTTTAATTAAAAATTTTAGTTAAACATTTTAAGAAAAATATATGAACCATTCAAGAATTTTTTTTTGTCTTTGATTTATTTTACAATATCTTTTTAGTTAATCATAAGATATTTTCTAATCTAAATTAAAATTTTCTAATTAGTTAAATGGTTTTAAGTTATATATATATATATATATATAAGTCTAAAGGATATATAATTCTACAAATAACAAAATTTAATTATTTAAATATCTCGATATTTTTCTTTTGTGAGAATATTATATTTTTTTGATGAATTTCAAATTTTTGTTTTCAAAAGTTTAATTAAATGTTAACTGTTAGATATCTAGTTTCTACGCTTTTGTCCATATCATTGTTGCCTATTGCCTTATACTTTATTAGTTGACTATTGTTGCTTTGCTACTCACTGTCATCTTGTAGACATGACCACAATTATAGTTTGAATTATAATTGAACCAAAATCAAATCAAAATTGAAATAAAATTGAAACCAGAAGGAGGAGTTGTCCAATTAAGCTTTTGCCTTATTAGAAAATGTGCATTGCCAATTTAATCAACGATTTTAATTTGAAATAAGGACTATTAATTAAATTGACAATTTTTCCTTGCAAAAAGAGGCACATGGAGGAGCAAATTGAAAACATTCAACGATCTTTCCTTTAGGGCAAGATGGATAGTTGGAAACAGATGTACCTAGTTGGTTAGGAACTTATTTACAGACAGAAAAAACAAGAAGGTTTGGGTATTGGCAACCTTAGAGATACCAACATAGGGTTATTGTTAAAGTGGTTATGAAAGACAGAAAACACTAATAATGATTTGTGGGTCAAAGTACTTAAAGTAATATATGAGGAATGACAGTGGTGGCCTTGAGAGTGGTCGACACAATGCACTTAGATATCTCCAATGTGACAAAGTATATACTCATTATGGCAAAAGAATGATAGAGACACGAAAGTGATGAAGACTCAATGTAGTTACTTGGTGGGAGATGGTGAGAAAGTAGAATTTTGGAATCAAGTTTGAATAGATGAATCACCACTAGTTATAAGATTCCTAAGACTTTTTGCATTATTTGTGAAGAAAAAGGGTAGATACTAATTTCACACTTGACGTATTCATTATAAATCCTAAGGGTGTCTGACCCATCCCAAAATAGAAGAAGCACTCTCTAGAAATAACCTAGTCTATGCCACCAAAGGGTAATTTCAAATTCAATATAGATGTTACAATGACAAACAAGGGTAGGAGGGCGAGGATAAGAGAAGTATTACACGATAACAATGAAAAGGTGGTTTGCATACTCTCTAAGGTAATCAAAGTGTCTAGCATTAATGAGACTAAGTTGCTTGTTATAAGAGAGGCAATAGACTTATGGAGTCAATGACATGTTGCAAAGGAGATCCTACTTATCATTGAAAGTGATTGTCGCATTGTAATTACTTGGATAACCAAAAAGGATGAAAGACCTTGAAAGCTCTTATCCATGTTTAATGACATCTATAATAAGGCTAAGGGCCAAGTTTTCTTTATTTTTTGTCCCTAGAAATACAATTATTTTGCCAACATTTTAGCCAAGTAAAGCATAACTTGTCATGTAGATTTAATGGTGTGAATCTTATGGACATTGATGCATATCGTCATCTTGTATTGAAATTTTGGTACTTTTTATTCTCATTAAAGGCCATTTAGTCTTCTAGCTTATTGTAAGTATACAGTTATTTTTAATACAACTTATTGGTCAAAAAAATAAATAAATGATTTCTTTAAAAAATTAAATCAATTGTTAAGATTACTTTTAATATAACAATTGACTTAAATTTCATTTATTAAATGATTAAGATATTTCAATTTTTTAAAAAACAAATGATAGAACTAGGCCAATATAGTCTTAAACTAAATCAAACTAGATGTTTTTAAACTAATTCAAACCATAATGAAATTAAATTGAAACCAAAATCTTAATTAAATCAAAACTAGAGGTGATAGTTTAAACCAAATTGCTGACATATAGTTTGGTTATAACTTTCCTTAACCATGCAATTGGAAGTAATGGTTTAAAGCCAAAACCAAAACCAAATCAAACTGAGGTTATACTTACGATCTTGCTTATTGTTATTCTATTTAATGTTACTTTTTTGAATTTTGTTGTTATATAAAAGATGTAGTTACATATCTCATTTATTTTTGTTGTTGTATAAAGTATGAACCATTAAATTTCATCTCTTATTATTGTTATAGCATTTTATTAACTTAAAAACATAAGCTTCATTTGCATATATCACTTATAATTAATCTACAACTAGCTTATTAATTTGGACAATTTGAAAAATGTTTATAGTTTAATTGCAAATTAGAATTTTAAAAAGACAATGGAGGTAGTTTTTGATGTAAAATTTTTCTTTAAATCAACTAACTTGATGTGTGAATATCCTTTAGTCTAAGTCATAATTAAAGAATCTTATTGAAATTGTCTATGATTGTGGCATTTAAAAGTAATTGGAGTCCATGTTTTGCAATTATTAATGTATATGTGTGATGAAAAGGGATATTTTAAATGGCTATAAAGAAGGGTGGACCCCATACCTAGCAAGGAACATTGTACCCATTACATCAATTCACATCTAAAGGCTTTTATGTTAAGGTTAAAGCTCAGGATACCTTTATGAAATGGGACATTAGGGTGTAGATATAACACTTTGCCAAGGGCTAATAATTAAGGTAGAAATCAAACATGTAATTTGTTTGATTCAAATCTCACTTATTGACCACTTAAGCCTACCCTTGGGAGTATTAATGCATGAGTTATAGAAGCACGCTTGGCTAATTTAGCAACTTTCTTTGGAGTCAAATTCAATTATTTATGCCTTGCCTACCTTTGTTAGAGCAACGTTTTCAATTACCTTGCCCTCTTTGTAATGCTTTTAAGGTCATAATATTAAGCGTGATTATGTGAAATTACATTAATTGTAATTTTCATTTGTACTAACAAGCCATAATCAACATGCAATTTGAAATATTAGACACACACAAATATATACATATATATAGACATACATACACACACACACATATTGATAAGGATAATTCTTATGAGTCACTAATGGGCCTTTAGCTTGGCTCAATAATACTTGATATGCCCCTCCTCGACCTTACTTGGGGAAAATGTTGCCTTTTTGAGATAAATGCATCATCTTTTGGGCTGTACACATGCACCTTACCTAGATTATTCCTCTAATCACATCAACATCTAAACCTAGTTATAGATACCCTATAGAAGTCATTCCCAAGGTACACATTAACATTTCTCTTACTATATCAACTCTTAAGTAATCACACCTTTTGCTGAATTAAACATTATAATGCTAACGTTAAATTAAGACTCAACACCCCTTAACCTTCCTTTGTCTTGCAAGTCACAAATCTAATCCTGCCTAAACATTTAAACTTAAGCCTTCCCCGATTTGGCTTCATTAAGTTGTTGCCTGATTATAAAGGCACCATTTAGAGGGACAACATTATGTATCCATTCCTCTTTACCACCTTTTCTTCTTTCTATTTGACTTATAAGTTCTTTCCACAAAGATATGGATGACAACTCCATCACACTACCTAACTCTTTAACTATGGAACTTTGTCTATCTCTTTTAACCTATGTAATTATCAATCATTGTCCAACTTATAAGAACAGTTTTGTCTCATTCAGTAACAAATCTAGACATTAGAAGACTCAATGGATTCCTTTTTGAAAGAAAGGAAGAGTTGTCCTTACCATATTTTTAAATTCAATCTTCACTAAAATAAATGACCTCTTGAGAATTATACTCCCCAAACTCTCCAAGATACTCAAAACTTGCAACTTATGATCAATGACAATGTTGTCTTGATAGCTCCACCATAACATCTTGATCTAGCTTCCCCCAAATGTCTTAAAAGAAGAAGATAATCATTCTCCTCCCCAAGGGACTCCTAAGAACACTCCTCACTATCCTCTAGGTAAGAAATTAGCGGTTGCCCTTTGTAAAAATTCATAATAAATCAGTAGTTGCCTAAAACCATACCCTTAAAAGCCTCCCCCAAAAATTCATCCCCACCAAAAATGCCCTAGAATTGGCTTCAAATAAAAATGAAGTAGTAAAGCAAATGCAAAAGCTAATACTTTAAGTCACTACTTTACAAAGTTAAGAACCATACCCTCAAGAGATAATCTTTAACTTTTCTCTTACCTTGGAAATCTAGGATGTGCCAACTTAAGAGAAATTCAAAATGTCTATCATAGATTCTTATGAAGGGACCATTAACCTAGCTTACCATTAAACTAGGTTTTACACTTTTATGTCTTTATATAAAGCCTCTAATGCTACCATATGCAAGGTTTTACCCATAACCCTTAAAGGCCTAGCTCAAAGATAGTAATTCAAGCTCTTACCTTAATTAATTACAACCATGGAATCATTGAGTTGATAATTTGTGACCTAGTTTGTTACTAGTAAGAGATGAAAAAAGGCCTTCACAACATTGATATGGGTGCACAAACAACCTAATGGGATCTTTAAGGGAATACATCCCATATTTTAATAAAGAAATGTTAGAAATATAGGGCCTAACTCTGACTTTACTCTAGTTATCTTTTGCATTGGCTTACGAAAGTCTCATTTTACCTACTAATTAGACAAAAATCCATTGAAGGACTTTGTAAAAGTCATGTCTCACACAAAAAAGTATATTCGAGCAAAAGATGCCTTATAGGCCTATAAAGAGGTTGAAAGACAATGGAAAGGCTAAAACCAAAAATGAAGCTACTCTCCTCCTTCTTAAGAAAGAGGAATCATAGTCTTGAGCCAAACCATTATCACTATATCCCATTAACCACAACTCAAGCCAACATTATAATGGAAATAAAAGATATGCATAATTAATTAGCCACAATGGCTTTTCTTAAATCCATAACACTATAATACAAGTTCTATCATTTGCATAATGATCATGGTCATTATATTGAGGGACATCACAACCTCAAGGATGACATTAAAATACTTATATAACAAGTATGATCCAAAAGAAGAATGACCTACATAAAGTGCATTCTAAATATCTAAAAGGAGTGAGTAGTAAGAACGTATAATGAGTTTTAAATTGAAACCAATGTCAATAATAAGAATGTATAGTGAGTTTCAATTCAAAATGAGATGAATAATGGGAAAGTCTATTTGTATTATATATAAAGGAAAGGAATAATGAAAAACCAATATGCATTAACTCATAATAAATAGGGGATTAACAATGTTATATTAATAAAACCTTATTTAGCAATAACTCATAATAAGTAGGGGATTAATAATGTTATATTAATAAAACCTTATTTAAAATTAAAAACACACATGCACGCACACACACACACATATATATATATATATATATATATATATATATATAGAGAGAGAGAGAGAGAGAGAGAGAGAGATGAAAAAAATGAAAGGCAAAAGTTTTATTTAATTAAGTACAACTTTACTCACTTAAATACTATAACTTAATGTTCTTAGTCCACCTAGATATTAGTACAAGAGCTCGGTGCTCCCAGCTCATCTAGTTATTACAAAAAATACAAGTTACAAGTATGTATGTAAGGGATCTTTGTGCAAAAGGATCCTAACTATTTATCTTTTCTTCCTTTAAGACAAACTAATCAGAAGGAGCAATGTCCTTAAAGGAGACTTTTATGTCGAATGGTCTTAGCCTTGTGATCCCTAGCTTACTTAAGTATATCACACTTACACTTATAATGGTGGATACATTTTTATTTCAATCCTTCCTCCAAAGCGTGCACTTTGGAATTAGTGGCTTCAAGTTATTTATTGGAAGTCCTTAGTTTTTTCCATAACTCCTGGATGGTAACATCCACACATTACTCCTTTGAAGTTAACTTGTCAACTTGGTCCTCAAGAAGGGCATAAGCCTCCTTATATTCACATAATGTCTTAATGTAATTAAGAATATCACCCAACTTCTCTACATGTTAAAAAAGGTCACCCTAACAACGTTGCAAGTTCTTCAACTTAGTCGCAACTCAATGAGCGCTATCCTCAATGCAAACAACACTAATTAATACTTGTCTACCCACTCGAGAATCCTAGGGGACTTTAACCACTCTAAGGTTTTCCCCTTTGTCTTTAAAGGCTTTGACCACTAGCAAATAATTAAAAGTAACTACTCAGATGATTGTTTTTCCACTTTGACATTTCTAGATCAACAATAAGGGAAGGAGTAGCAATATTCGTCAACACAAGCCTTTTGGCTATATTCCCTTTCTTATTAGCCAAGCTTATTTCATTTTTCATTTCAACAATAGATGGTAAGACAAAATGTTTGTTAGATAGCTTTATATGCTTACTAGAACTCACTAAGTTGATATCTTTTACAGTAAGCTTTAAATTCTTATTCTTCTTTAAACTCTCTATAAGCCTCTGATAAAGAACCCACTAGGCGACTTACCTTAGGAACCTTAAGCAATTTGTTATGCATACCCCAGAAAGTTAAGAAATAAGTTAAGTTAATTAGATCAAAACCCTAAGGAAACTAAGTCCTAAAAGCTCCAATCTTAAGACGTCATAAAGGTTGATCACTCCTTTGATAAGTCAAGACAATGTATTCTTCCAAGAACACAAGAAAGCAAAGCAAAACTTACTAAAAAATACCTCAATCTTGTTTTTTTCCATTTTATATAGTTATAGCCTTTATATAGGCATGTAAATATTACAATCTTATAAAGAAAAGGTGTTTCTTAACATGCCTATATAAGAAAAACCTTAATTATGGAAGATCCTTCTAATTAAAAAATAAACATCTACCTTAATTAGGAATCTTAAGAAATACAATTCTACCTTGATTAGGAATTTTTAAAACAGACTACAACTAATGATAACTAGGCATAAAAATCAAAGTAAAAACCCTAATTGATGTATCAAAACTCAACTAAACCTATAAGCCCAAATAAACCCAAGAAGTTAAGCCTTTTCTACATATAATTCGACCTTAATTTAAAATCTAGCAATTCAAAACAAAATCAGGCCTTTTAATACAACTTAGCATGCAAAACAAGTCAAACCAGCAGCTTGGACTTATACCATGGGCTATAAGTTTTGTTCTTCAAGTTCTAAGCCTTGTCCATCATCTTACACATAAAGATAAGTGATTATCCTTGGTGTAGCATTAAAAACTTTTAGAATAGCCTTAGAATCTTTTATAGCACCCTTTTTGTCATGCAGCTCCATGATTAAGCCTTGTAAAGCCTTTTTCATCTTCTTTGTCCTTGCCCTAATTATTGAACCATTAATTCCTTGTAAAGGATCTATGGAATAGTTGCTTTATTATACTTGAATAGCACCTTTTTCTCTATCATTCCTCCCCTTTTCAAAAGGATTCGTCCTCAAATCACCTACATAAAACAAAGATAAGTTAGCAACATTAAAAGTAGTATTAACATTACCATAATTGCTTGGTAAATCTAGCTTGTAGGCATTATCATTAATCCTCTCCAAGACTTGAAAAGGTTTATCTCTTCGAGGTTGCAATTAGGACTTTCTTTATAGGGGAAATCATTCCTTCCTCATATGCACTTACACCCAATCACCAGGTTCAAAGATAACCTTCACACGCCCCTTATTAATTTGCTTAGCATCTTGGTCATTCTTCCTTTCCATGTTAGCCTGAACCTTAGCATGTAAATCTTTCACAAATTTTGTCTTTTTCTTACCACTAATGTTAGCATGCTCTAAAGGAGTTAAAGGATTAAAACCATAAAAAACTTCAAAATGTGACAAAGAAGTAGAAAAATGAATAAATTTGTTATAAGCAAACTCAACATGTGGCAAATACCGTTCCCATTACCTCAAGATTTTTTAATGATAGCATATAACAAAGTAATAAGTGTCCTATTAACTACTTTATTTTATCCATTTATTTAAGGATGTGCAACAATAGACAATAAAAGTTTAGTTCCCAATTTATTCCATAAAGTGTGCCAATAATGAATTAAGAACTTAACATCCCTATTGCGAACAATAGTTCTTGGCAATCCATACAAACGCACCATTTCTTTAAAGAATAACTCAACAATATGTGTTGCATCATTGGTTTTAGAACATGCAACAAAATGAGCCATTTTGCTAAACCTATCAACAATGACAAATATGTTGTCCTTACCACTTTGAGACCTTGGTAATCCTAAGACAAAGTCCATAGAAATATCAATCCAAGGTTGGTTAAACACAGGTAAAAGTGTATATAAGTCATACAGTTTAATTCTAACCTTTGTTTGCCTACATGTAATGAACTTATCATAAATGGAATGCATATCATGCTTCATATTAGGCCAATAAAAATGCTCATGCAGTATATCTAGAGTCTTTTGCACACCAAAATGCCCTATGAAGCCACCCTTGTGAGTTCCCTTAATAAGCAACTCATGAATAAAACAAATAGACACACATAATTTATCCTTCTTAAACAAAAACCCTTCATGCCTATAAAAGTCATTAAACATACACTTATTACATGCATTTTGTACTTGGCCAAAATCAAAATCATTCGCATATAAGCCCTTAAGCAATTCAAAACCAAGTAACTTAGTTTGCCAAGAAGTAAGTAATGTATACCTCCCAGACAATATATCAACAACAATGTTTTCCTTTCCATGTTTGTACTCAATCACATAAAGAAATTTTTCTATGAATTCTACCATTTAGCATGTCTTTTATTAAGCTTACCTTAGGATTTCAAGAACTTTAAGCTTTCAAGATCAAAATGAATGATGAATTCACTCAACCATAAATAATGTTACCATGTTTGAAGAGTTTATACCAATGTATAAAATTCCTTATCATAAGTAAGATAATTTAAGACTACCCCACTTAGCTTTTCATTAAAATAAGCAATCGGCTTGGAATCTTACATAAAAACAACCCCTATTCCTATTCTAGATGCATCATATTTTACCTCAAAAACTTTATCAAAGTTAAGCAAGTATAAAAAAGGTGCATTAGTAAGCTTTTCTTTCAAAGTACTGAAAGTCCAATCATGCACATCATCTCATTTGAAAACAACATTCTTTTTAATAAGTTCATTTAAAGGTGTAGCAATATAACTAAAATCTTCAACAAACCTTTGATAAAAACTTGTTAAACCATGAAAGCTTCTTACCTCATTCACATTCTTAGGCATAGATCAGTCCTATATTGCCTTTACATTCTTTCTATCCATACTAATACCTTACAAATTAACAACATAGCCAAGAAACATAATGGATTCCATGCAAAATGTGCACTTTTTGAAATTAGCATATAGTTGGTTCTTTCTTAACACACTGAACACAATATGCAATTGTTTCACATGTTCATCCAAATTCTTGTTATAAACTAAAATATCATCAAAGTAAACTACTATAAATTTCCCTATGAAAGCACGCAAGACATGATTCATTAACCTCATGAATGTACTAGGTACATTAGTTAATCCAAAAGGCATTACTAACCATTCATACAATCTATATTTAGTTTTCAATGTTGTTTTCCATTCATCTCCCTCTTTCATGCAATAAATCAATTTTTGAAAACACACATAAACCATGCAATTCATCAAGCATATCATCTAATCTAAGGATAGGATATCTATACTTTACAGTGATCTTATTGATGTATTGACAATCCATACACATACATCATGTTCCATCTTTCTTTAGGACTAAGATGACAAGGATCGAGCATGGGCTAAGACTCTCCCTTGCAAATCCCTTTTACACCAACTTATCTATTTGTCTCTGTATCTCTTTCATTTCATCTGGATTAGTTCTATAGGTAGGTCAGTTTGGTATGTTATTACTAGGTGTGAAATCTATTCGGTGCTCAATTCCTTTTAAAAAAAAATAATTTTTGGGGAATCTCTTTGGGAAATAAATCTTTAAACTCCTATAATAATGGAACAACCACACTAAGCAAAGAAGAGTTAAAGTCATTAGATAAAAAATAAACATCTTTATACATAAGTACAAGTAGTAATTGCCTTGCGATCATAACGCTCTTAACCTCACTTTTCCTAACAAACACACTCACTTTCTTGCTTTTAACTCCCTTTTGCACACTTTTCTCCCTACCTCACCTTTTTCTCTTGAATTTTTCCCCTCAACCTTACTTTCTCTTCTTTCCTTTGACCTCTCACTCTTTTTTTCTTTTACCCTTGCTCTCTAATTTGTTTTCTCATTTTTACTCTCTTGTTCTCTTAATCTAATGTTTATATGCATGAATAGGTTTAAAAAGAGTTAATACAACATTCTGATTATTAATTACAAAGGAGTATTTGTTCTTGTCGCCATCATGAGTAACCTTTTTATCAAATTGCCATGGTCACCTAAGAAGTATATGACCAACATGCATTGGTACCATATCACAAAGAACCTTATCCTTATAATTGCCAATAGAAAAGGAAACTAAAACTTGATTGGTTACTCTAATTTCTCCATAATCATTCAACCATTGCAGCTTATAAGGCATAGGATGCTTGAAGGTATCTAGATTCATCTTCTCTACCAATAAAGTATTAACAATATTAGTACAACTTCCACTATCAGTAATCATATAGATACCTTGTCTTTCACGTGGCATCTTGTATAGAAAATGTGCTCATGTTGCTCCTTATCATTATTATCTTTAGGCTGAATACTTAGTGCACACCTTACAACTAACATATCTCCATAAACAAGTTCTTCAACATCAACATCAGAACAATTCTCCAATGGTGGCATGTCATTATCACTTGAACTAATGCTTTCTATGTCACCATTCTCTAACATGATCATAGCTCTTTTATTTGGACATTGAGAAGCAATATGTCCATGTCCTTGACATCTAAAGCACTTAATATCACAAGATTTAAAAGATTTTGTTTCAGTTTTACCTTTAGAAACAACAACTGATTCCTTTGACCTTGCATCTTCTTTTGGCTTTAAGACCACTTTGGCATCTTTCTAACTTGCCTTCCATGTAAAACTAAAAGTTGATCCAAATTTGGATCCTTTAGACTTGATTTATTTCTCCACCTTAATAACCTTATGTAATAGGTCCTCTATCTCTAAATAGTGTTGCAAATCCACTATATCTGCAATTTCCTTATTCAAACCATCAATAAACCTTACCATGGTATCCTCTCAGTCTTCCTCTATATTAGCTCTAATCATAGTTATCTCCATTTCCTTGTAAAAGTGCTCTACACTTATGGACCCTCACACCAGCCGTTGCAACTTTCTATACAAGTCTTTATGGTAGTAGCTAGGCATAAATCTCTTATGTATTACAGATTTCATCATTTCCTATGACTGAATTGACCTCTCACTATTCCTCCTCCTACTTATCACCAATTGGTTCCACTAAATACTTGCATAATTAGTGAATTTTATAGTTGCCAATTTTACTTTCTTTTCCTCAAAATAACTATGGAAATCAGATATATGCTCAACCTTTCTTTCCTACTCCAAATAATGTTTAGGATCATTCTTCCCTTGAAATGTTGGAATCTTTATCTTTATGCTGCTCAAACTAGTTTCTTTCTTAGAAACAACCTTCCTGCCTTTTCTTAAGTTTGATTCTTTATAGTCTGATTCTTCCTCAATCACATGCCTTCTAAAGGATTTGAATTTGCTAGGTGATTGTAACTCGTCTAGCCTAATGTTTATCATCTTCAATTGCTCGATGATAGTCTTCATCTAAATCTTCATATCTATATCATGGACTTCTCCTTCACTACTCATGTTTATAACTTGCAAAAACATGTTAGTAATTAAAATAAATTTGTTCCTCACACACTTCCTCACGTGTTTATCCTCAAATTAAATTGTTATCACTTTTATTTCACACTATTTTGGCTTTTCATGATGATAATCTCACCACTTTTGCCTTTTTCCACTAAAGCTCAACTCTCTTTATGTTTTTGAAAGACTTAAGATTAACAAATCACATGAAACAATCTGTTAGATGGTGGCAAATCTAAAAATCAAAACTTTTAAAACAAATTTAAGATATCCTTTTTAGGCTTAAAAAAGAAAAAAAAAATCAAATTTGCAACCTTATAAACCTACATAATAGGTTACAAGAATAAATATGTACTACTCAACTCAAACACAACTTCTTCGTCTTCCTTTTTTTTCTTTTTTTTTTTCTTAACCTTTATTTATCAAAACACCCACAAAATTAACACAACTTTAAGAGTAATAAGCTGATCAAAACAAATCAAAAGAACTAAGTAAAGAAACACAAAGATGAATAAAGCACAAAAAAAGGTATTAAACAAAGATGGAAAAAGGATACATAACTTATTTTTAGAACCAAGGCTCTGATACCAACTGATAAAGAACCTGCTAGGTGACTTGCCTTAAAAACCCTTGAATCAATTTGTTATGCACACCCCAAAAAGATAGAAAAAAAGTTGGGCTATCAAATCAAAACCCTAAGGAAACAAATCTTAAAAACCTTAATTTTAAAATGCCACAAAGGTTGATTACTCCTTTGATAAGTCAAGACAATGTATCCGTCCAATAACATAAGAAAGCATAACAAAGCTTACTGAAAAATACCTCAATCTTGTTTTTTCGTTTTATATAATTGTAGCTTTTATATAAGTATGAAATATTACAATTCTATAAGGAAAAGGTGTTTCTTAATATGGCTATATAAGAAAAATCTTAATTATAAGAGATCCCCCTAATTAAAGAATACAAACTACCTTGATTAGTAATCTTAAAAAATACAAATCTGCCTTGATTAGGAATCCTTAAAATAAACTACAACTAATGATAACTAGGTATAAAAATCAAAGTAAAAACCTTAATTAATATATCTATTAAGTTTATCTTTGATGACTAATATTGGATTTGTTGTTAATAACATCTCATATTGTTATTCGTGTTGATTTGATGTTTTGAATGTTGTTGAGATGCATAGAAGTCGTTGGGCAAAACCAGTGATGGCAGATCAACCCTGAAGTCAATGAGTCAATATTGACCATTGACCCTAAATTTTAGGAATCCAATGTTGACCACTAACCCTAAATTTTAGGAATCAAATCTGGTCATTGATTGTTAAGTAACCTTTGGGAATCAATACTGGTCATTGATGAGTGTGCAACCCTAATCTCAAAGTCCTATAAATAACCCCATGCATCTTGCAAGACATGTATGGGTTGTAAAAGAGAACGATCAACTACAAAAATATAAGAGAGAACGGCCAGTCACAAAGAGAAAACGACAAGATGAAAAGAGAGGGCAGCTAAAGTGAGGTTGAGCGGCAAAGGGAAAGGCAGCCACCAAAGAAGAGAGTAATCGACCAAAAAGAGTGCAGCAGTTAGCCAATGAGAGTGCAGTAATAGCCAACCAAGGAGATTACAGCAACAACCGAACAAAAAAGAGGTGATAGCAACCACCAAAGAAGGAGGCAACCACACCAACTGAAGAAGGAGTTGCAGCAACCGGCAGCCACACCAAAAGAAGAAAAAGAAGAAGGCAATAGTCGACCAAACTAATCAAGGAAGAAGTTATAGCAACCGCACTAAACCAGAGGAGAGGGCTTGCAATAGCCACACCAAAAAAAGAAAAAGGTAATAACTGGTCAAACCAAAGGGAAAAGGACTTACAACAACCACCCAAGGAAACCTATAATTACAGTAAGGAAATCAGTAAATTGTAGCAAGGAAGAGGAACCTATTGTAGCACATCCTGCAACATCAGCAGTAGCCTACAACACCAGTAGCAGCCCGCAACACCAATAGTAGCTCGCAACACCAGCAAAAGCCCTAACAGCAGCCCGCAACACTTGCAACAACTCATAACACTAGTAGCACATCCCACAATACCAACAATTGTAACACATCTAGAAGACAATCCTAGTAATTGCAGCATGTCTAGCAAGTAATCCCAACAATTGCAGCATGTCCAATAGGCAATCCCAGCAATTGCAACACGTCCAGAAGGCAATCCTAGCAATTACAGCACAGGTAACGATTGTAGCATGTGCAAGCAGCAACAATAAAACGTGCAAGTAGTGATAGCAAAACATGCAAGCAACAATAGCAACACGTGCAGGTAACGATAGTAGATCGTACAAGCAGTAATAGCAAAATATGCATGCAGTGATAGCAATACATGTAGGTAGCAATAGTAGAACGTACAAGTAGCAATAATAGCAGGTAAGGCAACACTGGCAATAGGAGGAGAGAAACTGCAATAGAGATAACTTGTAACGGAGATAACCTACAAAGAAGAAACCGGTAAAGCTTGAGTAAAGACCGATAGTGAGGAAGGAAAAGATCTGCTTTTTGCATTAGCAACCTATGCACATTAAGTGATCTTTATGAGGAATGTGTTAGTTACTAAACTTTTGGTAAACTTGTTGAAAAAATATGGGATACCTTGGGAGTGATCGGGAGATCAATCCATTGAGTGATCAAGAGATCAAAACTTTGAGTAATTGGGAGATCAACTCAGTGATCGGGAGATCATCGTAAGTAGTCAAGGTGCAATCCTTCCACACCATAATTATATCCCTTGATAACAAGAGTAGATTATGTGATTTAAGAGTGATCCTATCACACCATAGACGTGGCTTAGACATTATGGGTAAACCATGTAAAAATCTCTATGTGTTCTCTGGTACTTACATTTAATTGATATCTATACACCACTCTCACATAAAGAAGAAAGATAAAACATTAGATCATCAACTCTAACAAGTTACAAAGGTTAATCCAGTAATATTTGTAAAAAGCAAGCATCTCATATTGATTCACTCCTTTCCCCTTTCAATATGAGACCTAAGAAGGTTCTCATCAGTATCAAGACTCAGTTGAACCTATAAGCCCAAAAAAAACCTAGGAAGTAAAGCCTTTTCTACATATAATTTGACCTTAACTTAAAATCTAGCAACCCAAAACAAAATTTGGCCCTTTAATACAATTTCACATGCAAAATGAGTCTTTCCTAATCTTAGTCATGCAGATGGGACTTATATCATGGACTCCAAGTTTTGTTATTCAAGTTCTAAGCCTTGTCAATCATCTTACACATAAAGATAAGTGATTATTCTTAGTGTAGCATTGAAAACTTTTAGAACAACCTTGGAATCTTCTAAAATACCCTCTTTGTCATACAGCTTCATGATTAAGCCTTGTAAAGCCTCTTTCATCCTCTTTGTCCTTGCCCTAGTCATTGGACCACTAATTCCTTGTAAAGAATCTATGGAATACTTGCTTTATTGCACTTGAATAGCATTTTCTTCTCCACCAGCCTCTCTATAAAAAAGGCCTTAGTAGCCTTGATATCCTTAGATGCAATGTTGAAATTTTATCCAAATGACAAACTTGAAAGAATTTAAATAAAAATCTATGGATCCTAAGGGCCACATAATAAACTTATTAAGGAAAATTCGTCGATTTTCCCTTTAATGTCCATGCTAAGAGCTAGACTAGGATTGTTAATTCCTTAATTGATTCCCTAATTGGTCCCTACCTAATCTTCGACCCCAATCCTAAGTGAACTCTTTGGCCATGAAAACCAAAACTCTAATACTCTCATTCCCCATATCCTTTAAAGTTTAAATGACAAACAAAGTCACGAGTATACATCACATCCTACTTATAGATGAATCCTTAAGAAACCTAGAGTTTATAAGCAAAAGGATGTGCACTTCTTTCAAATTAGACAAAGACTAGGGCATATTTATACAAAAGAAGAGAGGTATATCGATGAGTCTCCTCATGTGTCCCTTTTCATTCACAAACTAATGTAAGCATAAGGATTTCAATATTATATAATCTCAACAAACCATCTATCAAGTATTCTTTCATTCTAAAAGCAAATAAATTTGAATCATTTTGAGATATATCTCAAATTCCAATGTTTCCTTTTCAATGAAGTATCATTGTTTTATCTATATATCCAACTGAAATTTTAAAACTCATCGTTGAATTGCAAGGGCAACGCTACTTTTGTTTTTTTTAGGACAAGAAAATAATATAACGAACCTTTTAAACCAAATAAAAGTTCACATATAAAATTAAGTTCTACGACTAAAGGCTCCGTACAATAACATTAACGAATAATTGTTAAAATAATTATCAGATACACAAGGCACAAAGGACACAATAACGATACTGATATTTTTCAATGAACATATTTTAGTGCTTCTGTGAAAGCTACTCAACCACACACACACACATACGAAGATATTACATTATAGATGGTGTAAAAGTTTCTCATTTAAGCGTACAAAGTAGTGCAGATCTTTGGGTATAAATTCCACAATATAGAAACGTTATCTAATAAACACACTTATTTGATGACTTAGAAAAGTAACAAACAATGAATCAAGAGCTCATTCTAAGTTTTTCTCGGACTTTTTTTTTTTTCAATTTTTTTGAAATGAGTCTTTTTTTTTTTTGGTAGTGGCGGTAACATCCACAATGAAGAACCGGAGAGCGAGGAGGAACAATTGGTCAAATTATTGATTTTATGCAATGAAAGAAACAATTCAAATAGTTGGCCTAGTTAGTATCTCTCCTATAGACTAAGCTTTAAATTTAAAGATCAGGCCATTAAAGATGAAATTCTTTATAAATTTTACAATTTTCAGCTTACTACTTTGATGTTCACGGGAGCAGAGTTAATGCAATAAACGAAAATTGACTTGGCAATAACATAAAAAAAATAAATAAAAAAACAAAGGAAAAAAAAAAGACAAATTGAATAAACACATGTACAAGGCACACTTAATTCCTCTCTACGTAAACAAATGGCTCCATACGCAAACCCCCCCCCCCCCCAAAAAAAAAAAAGACGTAGTAAACCCCTATACTCCAATCATTTCATGCCCCACACTCTTCGTTTTTACCTTCTCCTATACATTATAAATCCCAAAGCCCAACCAAATAAATGTCCCACCACCTTTACTTCCTTCCGGAGCAGAAAGCCACCAACTGTTAATCCAATATTCAAGATTCAAGAAAACATGGCATCCTTCGAAACAATAATCCTCTTAGTGGTGATGATGGTGGTATTATTACAACAACTCATGATCAGCTCTATGGCCACAATCAAAACCACCACAAAGAAACCTACTCTGTATCCAAATTTTCAACAACTGAACGTCAAACATGCAATCGCGGAAGCAAAAACAGGGCCCATGTTCAGAACATCCAAACATCAAGAACCATTGAAGAACCAGAGTGGCAGTGAGGGTGAGCTGAAGTGGAAGCAAAAGCTAGTCCACAGAGACAATATGCCTTTCAACAAGAAGAAGTTGCATAGTAATCACAGCCACCTTTTCCATTCACGCATGGAAAGAGACGTGAAGAGGGTGGCCGGCCTTGTCCATCGCCTGTCAAGAGGAGGAGGCAGCGGCGCCACCAGGTTTCAGGTGGCAGCGGATTTTGGGTCGGAGGTGATTTCGGGCATGGACCAGGGCAGTGGAGAATATTTTGTTAGAATAGGAATCGGTAGCCCACCAAGGAGTCAATACATGGTCATTGATACGGGTAGTGACATTGTTTGGGTCCAATGTAAGCCCTGCACCCAATGTTATCTGCAAACCGACCCGTTATTTGACCCGGCTGATTCGGCATCGTTTACTGTTGTATCTTGTAGCTCCACCGTTTGTGATCGGATTGAGAACGCCGGCTGCCATGCGGGTCGGTGTCTGTATGAGTTGTCATATGGTGATGGTTCGTATACAGAAGGGACCTTGGCCCTTGAAACGCTTAAATTCGGGCAGGCCTTGGTTCGAAATGTGGCTATCGGATGTGGGCATAGGAACCGGGGAATGTTTTTCGGGGCCGCCGGATTGCTTGGACTAGGAGGTGGATCCATGTCATTTGTGGGTCAGTTGGGCGGTCAGACTGGGGACGCGTTTAGCTATTGTTTAGCAAGTCGGGGCGCCGATTCATCTGGGTCATTGGAATTTGGGCGTGAGGCGCTGCCCATGGGTGCTGCATGGATACCTTTGATCCGTAACCCACGGGCACCGAGTTTCTACTATGTTGGGCTCTCGGGTCTTGGAGTTGGAGGCATGCAAGTGCCTATATCCGAAGATGTTTTCCGGGTATCCGAATTAGGGGATGGCGGTGTCGTTATGGACACGGGGACAGCCGTCACTAGACTCCCGGCAACCGCATACAGGCCATTTCGTGACCATTTTATTGAACAGATTGGAAACCTTCCACGGGCATCCGGAGTATCCATATTTGATACTTGTTACAACTTATTCGGATTCGGGTCAGTTCGGGTACCGACTGTCTCATTTTATTTCTCGGGCGGTCCAATCCTGACTCTCCCAGCGAGGAACTTTCTAATTCCAGCTAACGATGTGGGAACCTTTTGTTTTGCATTTGCTCCTTCCCCTTCAGAACTTTCTATCATAGGGAACATTCAGCAGGAGGGGATTCAAATTTCCTTTGACGGGGCTAATGGTTTTGTGGGGTTTGGCCCCAATATTTGCTAGCCCAGCTTTTTGATGATGCCTGTAAAAGAGGCACGTGGGGAATTTTGCTAGTAGTCTTTAGTTAAGTGCTGTGAATGATGTAAAATTCTTTCCTCTTGTTCAAGTTATGCATAATGCATAATGCATAAATGAGAACGAATGCATTAATGCTTCAAGTTCTTAGCTGAAAAAGGACGATTTTCACATCTATTTAATGTAATTCCAAGTCACCCTATTAAATATATCTTTTAGCAACAAGTCTACCTTTATATTATTTAAAATTGTCACTTAAGTTATGTTTAGTCATAAAAACACATTTGTAATTTACTCTTTTACATCCTTTTGGTAATTCAATGAGATTCTAAATATTATTTCTTTCTATAGATTTTAACTCATTTTTCATAATATCAATCCATTTAATAAATTTAGTACTATGTATAGTTTGTAAAAATGAAACCTAAGTTTGAT
Organism: Ceriops tagal; assembly: GCA_021533255.1. Classification (NCBI taxonomy): domain Eukaryota; kingdom Viridiplantae; phylum Streptophyta; class Magnoliopsida; order Malpighiales; family Rhizophoraceae; genus Ceriops; species Ceriops tagal. The sequence continues at coordinate 4,899,133 of CM038608.1, forward strand.
TGATTCTAATGTCAAAATTTAATTCTTATAAATAAGCTACATAATCATTTGAAATAACTAATCTCCTTATTCTTTAAATTCTTCTTAAGGCTACTTGTAGTTTATTGGTCAATTGTGAGTTACCTTTTTTAAGGAATGTTTCTTTATCCAAATGTTTCTTAATTTTTAAAACAACATTTGATGTAATGGTTTGGACTATATGCCTTTTAAACTTCTCTAAGTAACTAATAAAATAATTAGTAATTATTTGAGAATTTAATATTTTTTTCGTATAAATTATAAAGTCTTACTTTTATTGGGCTACTTAAGGTGTTGTAGATTAGGTTTCCTTCTTATTCACATTCTAATAAGATTACTTTGAATTACCTTACAAAAAACTCTATTTAACAAATAATTTATGACTTTTAATGTATACACCACAAAGATTTGGACAAAAAGAAGTTATTTATCATACTTCTAATCATATTTATTAATGACTGATAATGCCTTTTTGTCACATTATTTTGCTAAGTTGTACTTAGCATAATATATATTGTGGATATATGTTATGACTTTAGAGCAATCTTACAAATGAACACAGACACTTCCTTAATTCATTATATTTATCATAATATTCACTACCTTTATTAAATCTTACAATTTTTACCTTTTTGTTTAATTATCATTCAACCTCATTTATATATACCTTAAGTAAGTAAATATAATAATAATGTAAAAAATTAGCTACAAAGATGATAAAAAAAATTTATTTATTAAGGATTAAAGTGTCAAAAAGTTTGCAAATATTAATGTGTATAATTTAATAAGTTGGGAACTTCTTATGGTCAGGTTGTGTTTGCTTTGCTTACCTTTAATATAATCAATATATGTTCCAAGATCAATAAAATCTAATTTAAAAAAAAATTCATTATTTACTAATTTTACTAAACTTTTATTGAATATATGATCCAAACACTTGTGCCTAAGTAAGTAAAATTTTTATTCATCATACTATATTTAAATTAAATGGTGTGATACACATTAAGTAAAGATTTGACAAAAAAATATGATCAAGTTATAGTTTATATAAATCATCAATATGAATACTTGAACTAATCTTACTAGTATTTTTATATAAACTATTGTATCCAAATTTAGCATTTATTTTAAAATCATCCAATTTAGAAACTAAAATAAGGTTTCTTCTAATTTAAGGTACATAAAATATTTGTAATAGGTCTAAATCATAATTAGTATCCAAGAAAAATGTTAAATCCCTATGCCTTCAATTACAACCATAATAAGATTTTTCATGAAAAGAAAATCTTTGATTAGGCTTTTGGTTAAGATCACAATGACTCCATACATCATATTGGATATATGAGTAGTAGAACTAGAATCAAGCTACCGAGTATTATACGAAATTTTAATTAAATTTAATTTGAAACATACTAGGTTATTCTTTTCGAACTAAGTCTTAGGTCTTAGCCAATCTTTTTAATAATGTCTAGGTTTGTTACAAAAGTGATACTTATCACCCTTTTGTTACTTATTTCTAGCTTGAGGACTATAAGCAAACTCTTTCTTTTTCTTAAACTAGTGAGGTTACACATTCATTTATTTCTTAACCTTCTTGCTTATAATATTAATAAAATGATTTTTTGATTTTTTAATCTCATTTCCTACTAAACAAGCATATTAGTCAACTTATTAACATTCCACTTACTTTTGTAGTATTATAATTAATTTGAAATGCCTTACACTTAAAAGGTGGTGAACACAAGATGAACTACACAAGAAAAAGGGCATTTATTGTTAATGCTAAGGTTTTAAGCCTTACTATAATATTATTATCTCAATAATGTACTCTTACATACTTTGTAACTTATTAAATTTCATGATTATGAGCTCTATCATTAAAATGCCCATAAGTAACTTGTCCACAAAATAGAAAAATTCTTCCACAAATTGTATATATATATGTTGCACCTTTTGTTTTCAAAATAGTTATCTTAATGTTGTTAGCAACTATTATTTTTAAAAATATAAGACTCAACTTGTTGCTCTATTTTTATACTTTATGATGTAACTGCTTTGACTCACTACTTGAATTAGTAATAGCAGTAAGCTTGTTGGCTAGTAATGACAAGTCAAAATCCATAAAACTTAAAGTGAAAATTGATTTGTTTAAGCCATTTAAAAAGACTTAATCTATTGAATATAATAATATATAAAGCTTGCAAGTGAGTAAAAATAGTCACACATTCATAAATACTCATAATTAATCATAAATTGGATTCAATCAACAATCAAAGTGCATAGTAGGTTTTTTTTGTAAAATATTACAATACATTATCATAAATAATACCATATATTAACTTTAATAAGTAAATTAACTATTCTCAACCAAATATATTTGATATCTTTGAATAAACAAATATATTTAATAAAAAATATTAATATACTTTAATTATATCATTAATAATGGAATAATAAATTACCTTTAGGTAAATCCTAAAATTATAATAATTAATAATGTCAATTGTTGAGCCTATCTTTGATAGCTAATATTAGATTTGTTGTCAATAACATCTCATAGATTTGTTGAGATGTGTTTGCTACCTACAATTGCATTTTGTATTCGTCAAGGAACTTGAGATGCAGTTGATGGCTGAAGTTCCCGACTTCTCTCTAGGATCTACTAGTTTGTGATACTGAGAGGGGGGTGAATCAGTATCACCACAATTCGCAATTCGTAGGTAAGTGAACAACTTTAACCTCTTCTTAAAAGCAAACTCTTTCTCAGATTGACTAAGGTAGATCTATTACTACTTATTAATCACAATAGTCCCCAAAGTCACCTTTCAGACACCTTGCCTAATAGACAATACAGATGTTCTTGTTTAGGTCTTCGTTAGGTTATGGGTTGGCTGATACTTTAACTGCGTTCACAACTCAATTCAAATCACAGAATGTAAAGCAAATTAAGGACACACGAGATTTACGTGGTTCCGTCAACGTGATGTACATCCACAGTGGTAGGGACTCTCCCTTACCGAGACTATCCACTATACTTGAGAATTCAGGTTATAATAGATGTCTTTAATTCTCTACTCCTTTCACTATTACAATTACTAAGCAAGTACAATACAAAGAATGTCACTTACTGTGTCTACTCTTCTTCTACCTTGTCTTGCCTCTGTTGAATTGAAAGGCTGCTCCATTGCCGCTTAGAAGTTCACCGCAACGCTCTCTAACCTCTCTTGAAGAAGTCTGGAAATACGTTGAGTTCAATACTTTGCCGAATTTCTACGTTGTTTCACACAACTCCTGCTTTCACCGTCTTACAATCTCACCCGTCTCCTTGTCTCACGATCTCACTGTTTCACAGCTCGCCTGTCCGTTTCTCTCTCTCCTACTGTCCAGCTGGATTTCTCTCTCCTACCGCCAGATTTCTCTCTCTTCGCTGGATTTCTCTCTCTTCGCCGGATTTCTCTCTCTTCACTGGATTTCACTTTTCCGTTCACTGTCGGGTTTCTCTCTCTTCCCGCCGTTCTACTCCAGTTTGGCCGTCGAATTTCTCTCTCTTCCCGTTGGTCTGCTCTGATTTGGTCGTCGGGTTTCTCTCTCCTTCCAATCTGGCCGTATAGGTCTTCGCCGTCCACCCCGTCCAGCTGTGTTGTCTCCTCACCGACCGCTGGTGTACCGGTGGTGTGCCGTTCCTCACGGGTTTCTCTCCTTCTCCGGTCTGCGTTTTCTCTCTTTTCGTCCGTCGGCTGCGTTTTCTCTCTCTTGGTTCGCCGGTTTGCTCGATTTTCCGATCGTTTGTTTCTCTCTCTTCCAACGTCTAGCTGCCAGATCTCTCTCACCCGTTACCGATCTGGTCTCGTCTCACCCGTTCCAGCTCAGATCTAGTTTCCGTTCCCGATCTGGTCTCGTTTCTCTCTCTTGCTGCGTCGTTCCCTCGCCAACTGGCGACGTTTTCTCTCTCTCGACGCAACTGTTCACGGCGGTACTATTTACGAGGTACTGTTCACGACGGCTCTTGTTCACTCGATTTGTCCGTCAGCTGCACTATTTACTCTCTTCGTCCTCGCCGGTGGTGTTCTTTTGGTGTTCTCTTTGGTTGGTCGGTTGTCTAGGTTTTTCTGAATGCTCAATATTATCGACTCCTTGTTCTTTGTCTTCCAAGACCATTATATACTCTACTTCATGAAACCCTAATAAGGCTTATGTGGTGAATTTACTTTCTTACCCTTGCATGTGGCTTTACTTTATTGCATACTTAAACCTAGTTGACAACAATTACAACCTATACAAGGCTGTGGGAACAACAATTTCCCCCTTTGTAATTGTTGGCAACACTCATAACAAAAGCCACTATGCAACAGTTTCAACTTCCCCTAAATATGCACTCCTCCTTTCTTAACAGCTCCCCCTCCACTGTTGCTTCTCTCCCCTTTTGCCAACCAATTACAAATTTGAAAAACTCACAAAGTAGAGATGGAAGATTCACCTAATTTTCAGGCTTGAGGAGTCATTCGCACAGACAGACTCATTCTATGCTTTTCAAATAGCTTTGTGGACAGAGATTTAGTTAGATCTTGTGTAGCCTTTTCAACAGATATATGTTCAACTTGTGAGAGTAAAGCAGTAGCTCCCATAATTCTTCTTCTTATTGTAACTCCTGCTAATGGGTCACATGTGATCTAATTTTCTTGATGAGCACTAGTCCACGTTTTCTTTGGCTTTCTTTCTTGCACAGTCTTAGTTGCAAGAGGATCTTTTTCTTCATCAATCACATATAAATTTCCAGCTGTTCTCTTCCTAGCTGCAACAGTATTGCCTTCTTTACTCTTTACCTGGCAACCTATTTTTGTGAATATTACCTTATGGTCTTCATTGTATGGTTTGCTAACAAATGCTAGATTATATCTAAGTCCTTCAACATGCAGAACATCTTTCAGCTTTCCTCTTCCAATGTTTACTGACCCCTGACCACTGATGTTGAGTGAATCATCATTGTCAAACTTGACTCTGCCTTCTTTTGACTTGTTTAGCTTTGACAATTTACTCTTGTCTCCCGTCATGTGTGAAGTGCATCTACTGTCAAGGATCCACTGCTTATCCTTATAGTCAGCTTTGAGTGCAATTTCAGCTATATTAGCCACCTCCCTTTTTGCTCTATATTCCTTCTTTTGAACTGGCTGGAAGATAGCTTTCTGCTTTTTCTCAGCTTTGACTGCATCGCTTGTTTTCACTATGCCATTAAGCGCCTTCTCTTGCTCAGGGAGAAGTGTCATGCATCTCTTGGCATTATGGCCATCTTGCCCGCACCTTTCACATTGTTCCAAGTCTGCCAATATAGCAAACTTGTTCTTTGAACCTACTAGTTTGGGCTTCCACCAACAATCCTCATCAGTGTGTACTCGCCTTTTACAGTATGTGCAAGAACTCATGACAGGTGTTCTCTTCTGAATTTTGTACTATCTCCCCCTATATGCAACATCGGATCTTCTCAAGTTGGAGACATATACTGGCCTTCTCCACCAGCAGTTACTCGCCTTATGACCCCAAACTCCACAACAAAGGCAATGACCTTGAAACTGCCTCTTCTTGGGTCTATTCACAGCTTGTTTTCTTCTGTTCATTATTTGCTGTGTAGGCAAAGTTGCTGGCTTCTTTGCTTGTGTGGCTTTCATTTTAGCCACCTTCTTCTCCTTCTTCTGTTTAGCCATTGCCCTTGGCTGGCTGACTTTCTTTTCTTCCTGAGACGTAGCAGCTATGGGTTGCTGCTCTTTAACCACATACATCTTTTTCGGCCCTAGCTTTGGGTTGATAATTGTCTTATCTTTTTCAGTTATCTTCACCTGAGTCATAGCCTTCTCTTTCAACTTCTGTGGCAAAGTCTCATTCTTCTTTTCTCTTGCAGAGCTTGTTTCTCCTACCACTTTAAACTTCTACAAGTTCTCCTCACTCTTTTTGAGTTGTTATTGAAGTCTCAGCAACTCTATCTTCATTTCTTCAATTTTTGAAGCCTTTGAGCCAAGCTCTACTATAAGGTCTTCACATATTTTAATCTATTCTTCAAATCTTCTCTTCAAGTCAATATGCTCAGCCCTTATTTCATCCTTTTGACTTTCAACTTCCTCAGACTTAGCTTCAACTTGTTGTATATGGGCTTCCAACCTTCTTATGGTTCTACCCCTTCTGACTATCTCCTTTGAAGCTGCTTGTAGCTTAGCTTCAAGATCTACCTCTTCTTCATCAACCTCCTCATCCTCTTCAGAGGTTGAACTATCACCTTTAGTTGATGCCATAAAGGCATGCTCATCTGATGATTCTTCATCTTCCTCTTCATCAACTTCTTTTATCTGACTCACATAACTCTTAAATGAGTCTCTCTTCTTCCTCTGTGGGTTGGCAATCTTTTTACTGGACTTCTTTGATTTGAATGATGATCTTCTCCATCTTGAATTTGGCTCATCATCATCATCCTCATCTTCATCATTAAGCTTCACTTTGCACTTAAAAGCAAAGTGTCCAGTCTTCCCACAATGATAACATCTCAAGGCCAGTTGTCCTTTTCCCTTCTTAGACCCCTTTTTGAATTTCCTTGTGAAGTAACCCAATACTTCACCTTCACTTTCTTCCTCATCATCATCATCATCATCCTCCTCACTGGATGATTCTTTCTCTTCTTTTATCTTCAAGTGCTTTATAGCTTTGAAAGCTGCCTCCTGTGATACCTTTGTTGTTGCAGAGTTTTCAGCTGACTTTATCCTCATCTCATATGCAATGAGATTGCACTGGAGATCATGCAGAGACATAGAATTGAGATCTCTACTCTCCTCTATGGCTGCTACCTTTGAGGCAAACCTCTCAGGCAGAATTCTCAGAATCTTCTTCACAACAGATGAGTCCTTCTTGTTCTTCCCATGACTTCTCAAGTCGTTCACAGCATCAATAACCCTGGTGAAGAACTCTTGGACTGTCTCATTTTTCTGTATTCTGAGAGATTCATATCTCTCCTTGAACACTTGAAGTTTAGCCTCCTTTATTCTGCCATCACCTTCATAGATTTTTTACAATCTGTCCCATATCTCCTTAGCAGATTTGCAGTCCATCACTTTAGCATACTCAACATCTGTCAATGCTGAAATGATGACATTTGAGGCCTTCCCATTTATCTCAAACTGCCTTAACTCCTCTGGGGTTGGGTCTTTACCTTCTTCCGGAGCCACAAAACCCTCTTGTACGCATTTCACCACGTTCATTCCCGTGGTTGCAAATACCACTTGTATTCTTGCTCTCCACATATGGTAGTTGGTTCCGTTGAAGATTGGAACCTTCTTGCTATAAGTGATGCTAGTGCTGGTACCGGCGTTCATTTCTCAGTATGATGAGAAGTCAAATTTCTAGATCCCTTCAAACTAGTACACCAAGCTATTAAGCTTCAAACTGGTGAACCTGTGCTCTAATACCAATTGAAGTTCCCGACTTCTCCCTAGGATCTACTAGTTTGTGATACTGAAAGGGGGGTGAATCAGTATCACCACAATTCGCAATTCGTAGGTAAGTGAACAACTTCAACCTCTTCTTAAAAGCAAACTCTTTCTCAAACTCGACTAAGGTAGATCTATTGCTACCTACTAATCACAATAGTCCCCAAAGTCACCTTTCAGACACCTTGCCTAATAGACAATACGGATGTTCTTGTTTAGGTCTTCGTTAGGTTATGGGTTGGCTGATACTTTAGCTGCGTTTACAACTCAATTCAAAGCACAAAATGTAAAGCAAATTAAGGACACACGAGATTTACATGGTTCCGTCAATGTGACATACATCCACGGTGGTAAGGACTCTCCCTTATCGAGACTATCCACTATACTTGAGAATTCAGATTACAATGGATGTCTTTAATTCTCTACTCCTTTCACTATTGCAATTACTAAGCAAGTACAATACAAAGAGTGACACTTATTGTGTCTACTCTTCTTCTACCTTGTCTTGCCTCTGTTGAATTGAAAGGTTGCTCCACTGCCGCTTAGAAGTTCACCGCAACGCTCTCTAACCTCTCTTGAAGAAGTCTGGAAATACGTTGAGTTCAATGCTTCGCTGAATTTCTACGTTGTTTCACACAACTCCTGCTTTCACCGTCTTACAGTCTCACCCGTCTCCTTGTCTCACGATCTCACTGTTTCACGGCTCGCCTGTCCGTTTCTCTCTCTCTTGCTATCCAGCCGGATTTCTCTCTTTTCGCCGAATTTCTCTCTCTTCACTGGATTTCTCTCTCTTCACCGAATTTCACTTTTTCGTTCATCGTCGGGTTTCTCTCTCTTCCCGCCGTTCTACTCCGGTTTGGCCGTCGGATTTCTCTCTCTTCCCGCTGGTCTGCTCTGATTTGGCCGTCGGGTTTCTCTCTCCTTCCGATCTGGTCATATAGGTCTTCGTCGTCCACCCCGTCCAGCCGTGTCATCTCCTCGCCAACTGCTAGTGTACCGGTGGTGTGCCGTTCCTCACGGGTTTCTCTCCTTCTCCAGTTTGCGTTTTCTCTCTCTTCATCTGTCAGCTGCATTTTCTCTCTCTTGGTTTGCCGGTTTGCTCGATTTTTCGACCGTCTGTTTCTCTCTCTTCCAACATCTAGCCGCCAGATCTCTCTCACCCGTTACCAATCTGGTCTTATCTCACCCGTTCCAGCTCGGATCTGGTCTCCGTTCCCGATCTGGTCTCGTTTCTCTCTCTTGCTGCATCGTTCCCTCGCCGACCGGCGACGTTTTTTCTCTCTCGACTCAACTGTTCACGAGGTTACTGTTCATGACGGTACTGTTCACGAGATTACTGTTCACGATGGCTCTTGTTCACTCGATTTGTCCGTCGGCTGCACTGTTTACTCTCTTTGTCCTCGCCGGTGGTGTTCTCTTTGGTTGGTCGGTTGTCTAGGTTTTTCTAAATGTTCAATATTGCCGATTCCTTGTTCTTTATCTTCCAAGACCATTATATACTCTACTCTATGAAACCCTAATTGGGCTTATGTGGTGAATTTACTTTCTTACCCTTGCATGTGGCTTTACTTTCTTGCATACTTAAACCTAGTTGACAACAATTACAACCCATGCAAGGCTGTGGGAACAACAATGGCAGGTCAATCTTAAAGTCAATAAGTCAATGTTATCCATTAACCTTAAGTTTTAGAAGTCAATGTTAACCGTTGACCCTAAATTTTAGGAATCAATGCTGACCGTTGATTGGAAGACAATCCTTAGGAATTAATACTGACTGTTGATAATAGGGCAACACTAAACTCAAGACTTATAAATATATCTATATAGTTGCTAAAAAGTGCGTGCTCTACAGGAAATTAGGGAGAGAATGGCAAGAAAGAATGTTGTAAAATCAAAAGAGAGAGCTCGATAAGAGAAAGTGTTGCAAAAACAGAAGACAAAACTTAGTAAGAGAAAGTGCTGCAGACCATAAGAGAGCTATAAAAACGTGTCTTGCAAAAGAGAAAAGAGAGCTACAAAAATATACCCTACAAAAAAGAAATGGGAGCTGCAAAAATGTGACTTGCAAAAAAGAGAGTGCAGCAACATCCAGAAGGAAAGAGTGCAACGACATCTAAGAGGAGAAAATGACAACAACGCTAGAGGAAGAAGAAGAATAATGCAGCGGTAGCAAAGAGAAGGCAACGGTAGCAAGGAGAAGGCAACAACAACAGCAAGGAGAAGGCAACAGCAACAATAAGGAGAAGGTAGCAGCAGTAGCAAGGAGAAGGTAGTAACAACAGCAAAAAGGAGGCAACACCTGCAGCAGAAGAGAAAACCTGCCAAGGTAGAAAGAGGCAGCACCAGCAATAGAGGAGAAGAAAACTTGCCAAAGTAAAAGAAGGTAGCACTGGTAATAGAGGAGAAAACCTGCCAAGACAGAAAGTGGTAGCATCGGCAACAGACGAGAAAACCTACCAAGACAAAAGGAGACAACACCAGTAGCTAAGGAGAGAACCTACCAAAGAAGAAGGAGGCAGAACTTGTAGTGGAGAGAAACTGTAGTGGAGAGAACTTGTAATGGAGATAACCTACAATAAAGAGAACCTACAGCAGAGAGAACTGTTAACAGAGGTAACCTACAATAGAGAGAATATACAGCAGAGATAACCTATAACGGAGATAACCTGCAAAGGAGAGATCGGCAAAGCTTAAAGAGAGAAACCAACAGTGTGGAAAGAAAAGATCAATTTTATACAACAGCAGCTTGTGCACATTAAATGATCTTTCTCAAGGAAGTTTTGTCATAAACTTTTTATGTACTTAAAAAAGGGTGAGAGACCTTTAGAGTCATCAAAAGATCAATCCTTTAAATGATCGGAAGATTAACTCTTCTAGTAATCGAGAGATCATTATAAATGATTAAGGAGTGATCCTTCCACAAGTGGTTAAGAAGTGATCCTTCCACAACATCAGCTATATCCCTTGATAATAAGAATGAATCATCTGATCTAGGAGTGATCTTATCACACTGTAGACATAGCTTACACATTATAAGTGAACCATGTAAAAATTCTATATGTTCTCAGGTGCTTGTACTTGCTTAGTATCCATATGGTCATTCTCACATAAAAAAGCAATATAAAAATTAGATCAACTTTAAAAGGTCACAAAGGTTTAATCCAAATAAATTTGTAAAAAGTAAGCATCTCACACTGATTCACCCTTTCCCCCTCTTAGTGTGAGACCTAAAAAGGTCTTCATCAAGTGGTATCAAAAATTAGTTCCTCTATTAATCCATTCTATTTGATTTAATCTAAAATTGTTTGTTGCTACTGTGAATCTTTACATTTATTACTAGTTAATATTATGGAAAACATGAATAATGTTAATAGTAAGGACATTCCCACTTTTAATGGATAAAATTATCAGTTATGGAAGAATAGAATGCTCTCATATCTTATATCACTTAGTCTGAATGTGTTTGAATCTACTATTAGTGGCTTCACCCCTATTGCTAAAAATGCTACTATGACGTAAACTCATAAGAAGAATTTAGAGCATGATGGAAAGGTTAAAAATTCCTTATATGCCTTCTTATCAGACAAAGAATACACCAAAATGGTAGGGTGTAACTACACCAAAATGGTAGGGTGTAACACAACCAAACAAATTTGGGACAAATTAAAGAATATTTATGAAGGAGACAAGGTTGTGAAAGAAGCCAAGCTACAAATTTAAAGGAGTAGATTTGAAGACATAAAGATGATGAATGATGAATCTGTGGGTGCCTTTTTTACAAGAATAAATGAAATTATATGCTTCATTAGAGGCTATGGAGAGGAGATCAATGATACTATTATGGTAAATAAGATACTTAAAACCTTACTAGAATCTCTTAATGCCAAATTTTCCTCTATAGAAGATAGAGATGTGGATAGGCCACTCCTAGATGATTTACACAGCGTATTGGTGGCTTATGAAATGAGAATAGCCCTAATAAAAAAAAGACAAAAAGTCAAAGGCAAAGAAAGAGTTAACCTTCAAGGTAATGAAGAAATTAAAGATTAAAAAAGAAGAAGAAGAATTTGACAATAACTCTGAAGTTAAAGATAGTGATACTAAACTTGATAAAGTCATGACATATATTACTAAAAATATAAGGAAAGGCAAAGGGAAGTACAAGGGAAAATTACCTTTGAAGTGCTTTAGTTGTGGGGCAATTGGGTACTTTATCGTGGACTGCCCAAAGAGAAAAGAAGTAAACAGTGATAATGATGATAAGTTAGACCTAAGAAAGAGAACAAAGAAATCCAGCTATTTTAAAGTTAGAAATTTAAGTGCCAAAGGGAAAAAGGAACTCTTTAGATCCAAAAGTAAAAATTTCTTAAGCAAATTGGATAAAGAAGATTCTAAAGAAGAAGTTGATGATGATGTTACAGAAAATGTACTAGTTGCACAAGTAAATGTTAAATAAGAATCCTCAAGTGATATGGAATTAGCTGAAAAGGAAGAAAATGAGATAGTGCAACTTAAAAATGAATTGAGAGTTTGTTTGCACAAAAACAGCAAGCCAGAAAAGGAGATAAAGCATCTTAAGAAGTTAAGTAAAAATTCTACTGTTGATAAATATGATCTCTAGATGAAAGAAAAGGAGTTTGAAGCGAAAAAAAGGAGTACTTGAAGAGAATTGAGGAGTTGAATGTACTTGAGGTAAAGCAAGGCAAGATACATGAAGATCTTAGTGCTAAGGTGATTGCATAAAAGCAAGAAGTACTAATTTTGTAAGTTAAGCTCCATAAGGCTGAATTTGAATTGAAGAAGTATGAAGAAAGCTTTATACAAGCCGTAACAGTGAGATAAGAGCCCTCTTCAGCAAATGCTATCAAAGAGGATGCTACCAAAAGGTTGGATCAGTGTCTAAGTAAACAAAGACCTCATTTATGGGAAAGCAAGGACTTAGCTATATTGAAAAGCCAAATAAAAAGGTAACAACGAAGAAGAAAATTATGTTTGTACTTGAAAGCAAACATAATGGCACTATGGTAAAGAGAAACCAACCCAAGTTAAAATGGGTTAAGAAAGATATAATGGAAACTCTTATCCAAAGGCGATAGGTTGTTAAAGACAAAAAGAAGGTTGTCACAACAATTGTTGACAAAAGGAGATATGAACTTGGTAAAAGAAGAAAATTCAAATTTGAAGGATTTTGTTGGAACTGTAGTAAGTATGGGTACAAGGCTAGTGTGTGCTAGAGTAATGGGCCTATAATAAAAAAGAATATAAGGCAAGAGTCTAAAGAGAGACTTTATCAAGAAAGGAAACAACCCCAAGTGAAAAGAAGTCATATTCCATTAAGAAACAAATTTGATATGTTGGAAGAAATTTGTAAAAGATGCAAAAAGATTGGATATACTGCTAAGGAATGCCTGACATTGCTACTCAGTCAAATAGTGGAAAGGAGAACACTTATATATGCTTCTATGTTTGGCTAAAGAAGAAGAAAAACAAGAAGGGAAATGGCTATGGTTGTGGAAGTAGCCTTAAAAGCTTTCAAGAAAGAAAAGCCATGAATCCTAGATAGTAACCACTTTTAACACATGACAGGAGACTTCAAGGTGTTAAAGAAAGTAGTAAAATATGATAAAGGGCAATCATATTTGGCAATAATGGTGCCTTAAAGATCAAAGGTTTTGGTGTTGTTGAAATTGGTATAAGAAAGCTGAAATCAAAGGAAGTGCTTTATGTTGAAGGGCTAAAACACAATCTAATTAGCATTTGCCAACTTTGTGATAATGGGCATGACGTTACTTTCAATAAGAATGGCTGTATAGTAAAAAGATTAAGTGATGGTGCTATTCTTACAAAGGGAGAAAGAACAAATGGAAACTTATACCAAGTTTCTAGTAGCAAAACACATGCTACATGAGCATCAAAGATGAGAATCTATTGTGGCATAGGAGATTGGGACATCATGAATAAATGGATGAACAAATTATCCAAAAATGAAGTAAAGTTGAAATATGTGCCTAATGTGGAGTAAGTTGCAGATATATTCACCAAAACTCTATCAAGAGAGATGTTTTAGAATTTAAGGCTGAATTTATGTATTCAGCCACCCACTAGAGGCTGAGGTATACCTCTAACCCCTCTTTCCTTTCCTCTTCTATTATTCTTTGGATTTATTGTCAAAAGGGGAAATATTTTACATAAATCCAATGAGAGTATATACTTATCAAAAAAGGAAGTAGCTTGATAAATCCAAAGGGGAAAATCAAATAAAGGGGGAAGAAATTATCAAAGGGGAGAAACATAAAAAAATGAAAGTTAAAGATTGCTTTCAATCAGAATTATGCCCATATGCAAAAAGGAGACATATGTTTTAAGAGGAGCTGTGAATGTCAAAAGCTGCTACTTGTGCTTAATTGCTGATCTATGGATTTAATGTATTGCCAATAAATCCAAAGGGGGAGATTGTTGAGCCAATCTTTGATGGCTAATGTTGGATTTTGTTGTCAACAACATCTCATAGATTTGTTAAGATGTGTTTGCTGCCCACAGGTACATTTTGTATTCGTCAAAAAGCTTAAGATGCAAAGATATTATTGGTCAAAACCATTAGTGGCATGTTAACCCTAATGTCAATGAGTCAATGTTGACCGTTGACCTTAAATTTTAAGAATTAATGCTAACTGTTAATTGTAAGGCAACCCTTAGGAATCAATGCTGACCATTGATGATAAGGCAACCCTAAACTCAAGGCTTATAAATATATCCATGCAATTGCCAAAAAATGTGTGCTTTACAAAAAATTAGAGACCATAAGAGAGTTGCAAAAATATGTTCTATAAAAGAGAAAAGAGAGTTGCAAAAACATGTCCTGTAAAAGAGATAAGAGAGCTGCAAAAACGTGTCTTGCAGAAGAGAAAAGAGAGCTACAAAAAGGTGTCCTACAGAAAAGAAACGAGAGCTGCAAAAACATGAGCTGCAGAAAAGAGATTGCAACAACATGTAGGAGGAAAGACAGCAATAGTATCCAGAAGGAAAGAGTGTAGTAGCATCTAGGAAAAAAGACAATAGTAGCATCCAAGACAAAAGATTGCAACGACATCTAGGAAGAGAAAATGGCAACAGCCCCAAAGGAAGAAGAAGAGTGCAGCAATAACAAAGAGAAGGTAATAGCAACAGCAAAGAGAAGGCAACAACTACAACAAGGAGAAGGAAGTAGTGGCAACAAGGAGGAAGCAACACCTACAGTAGAGGAGAAAATCTACCAAGGCAAAAAAAGGCAGCACTGGCAGTAGAAAGGAGAACCTATAGAAGGAGAACTTATAGAGGCAGAAGAAGGAACCTATAGAGACATGAAAGAACCAAGTGTAAAGGAGAAATCCTACTAAGGTAGAAGGAGGTAGCACCGAAAACAAAGGAGAAAACCTACCAAGGTAGAAAGAGGTAACACCGGCAACAAAGAAAAAAACCTGCCAAGGCAAAAAAAGGCATCAATGGCAATAAAGGAGAAAACCTGCTAAGGTAGAAGGAGGCAACATTAGCAATTGAGCAGAAAACCTACCAAGGCAAAAGGAGGTAGAACCTACAACAGAGATAACCTATAATGGAGAGAACCTACAGCAGAGATAACCAATAAAGGAGAGGACCTATAAAGGAGAGAACCTGTAGAGAATAGATCAATGAAGTTTAAGGAGAGAAATTGATAGTGAGGAAAAAGAAGATCTATTTTCTGCAATAGCAGCTTATG
The DNA here is from genome assembly GCA_021533255.1 of Ceriops tagal. Classification (NCBI taxonomy): domain Eukaryota; kingdom Viridiplantae; phylum Streptophyta; class Magnoliopsida; order Malpighiales; family Rhizophoraceae; genus Ceriops; species Ceriops tagal. Next base: position 4,914,352 of record CM038608.1, read on the forward strand.
CATAATGAGTAATCTTTTTAAGGGAAGTTTTGTCATAAATGTTTTATATACTTCTTAAAAAAGGATGAGAGACCCTTAGAGTAATCAGGAGATTAACTCTTGTAGTGATCAGGAGATCATTGTAAATGGTTAAAGAGTGATCTTTCCATAAGTGATTTAGGAGTGATCCTTCCACAACATCTGTTGTATCCCTTAATAATAAGAATGGATCATGTGATCTAGGAGTAATCCTATCATACTGTAGATGTAACTCACACATTGTGGGTGAATTAAATAAAAATTCTGTGTGTTCTTGGGTGCTTGTGCTTACTTGATATTCATACGATCATTCTTATATACAAAAGTAAGACAAAAATTAGATCATTGACTTTAATAGGTCACAGAGGTTTAATCCAAATAGATTTGTAAAAAGTAAACATCTCACATTGATTCACCCCTTCTCCTTTTCAGTGTGAGACTTAAGAAGGTCCTTATCATTAATTTATCCAAACATTTTTTATTCATAGTTATTTCATTAAAAATCATAGATAAATAACTATCTATTTGTATTGTTAAATATAGTAATTTAATTACTTTAAAGACTAATAAAAAGAACTACTACAATAATATATGCATGAATTAGATATGCTAATTTGATTATTTTGATAACTAATAAATTATAATAATTATATATACATATTAAAGCAACCCATTTTTCATTACCATCAAAATACATAAGATGGAGATTGATAAAAGACTTAAGCTTAACATCTAATGGTTATAAATTTAGGTGTCCTCTAACAATTTCTTGGCCATAAAAATTAAAAATTCCTTCTTTATTAGTTGCTTAACAACTGCCATTAAAGGCTTAAAGCCATTGATAATTCCATAAACTTAACTATCCTTTAAATTATATAAAGGAATTTATAGTTCCTTTCAACTAATTTTTTTTAATTTAACAATTAGGTATTACCAATGCCATCCTCAAACTGTTTATGTTAAAAAGAATTAACAATTCCTTTAAATGACTATGACAATTATAATTCAATAATAACCAAATACCTTATTCGTAAGACATTTTCTAGGCGAAAGCACAATTAGATTATAAATTATTAAATCTGTCCATGGCCTTAATAATGTAGCATTTAAAGATATTTTGGACTTAATCAAGGAGGCATTCATTGAAGCTAATATTCTTAGTTTGTTTAATGAAGCTTAAAATAAGGTGAAAGATCTACGACTTAAAAACAAAAAAGTTCATTCTTGTTTAAGGACAATATCCTTTTAGCACACACATGAAAAGTTACAGATCTATCATGTGTATGGGGGTTTCTAGGTAGAAAAGTATCAAGAAAGTTAGAGGGGTAAAGTCTTTAATGTATCCTCAAAGGTCAATTAAGTTTTGGTCAAAATTATAAAGTATTTTCCTTTAAAATTTAAGCTTCAAAAAATTTTCTTGTACCCAAAAATAATTGATGATATGGTTTGACATGTAAAGCATTAATCTAAGGATGGCAACACAAGAAATCCAATTAATGGTCAAGTTTAGAACAATTTTGATATGATGCAACTAAATTTGCAAAGGACTCTCCCAATGTAAGATTAGATTTGACCAATGATAGATTAAATCCATTTCAAACAATGAGCATTACATATAACATAGGACTAATTGTGCTTATTAATTACAACTTGGCATCATCACTTCATATGAAACTAGAATATATGATGCTATCAATGATTATTCACCTAAGAGAGAGATAGATGTGTTTTTGTAGCCAATAATTGAAGAATTAAAAAAGTTATATAATATGGTCTGAAGACATATGATGCATTTAACAAGCAGTCATTTCGAATGCATGCAACCTTATTATGGACTATCAGTGATTTTTCGGCTTGTGCAATGTTGTCGAGATGGAATATGAAGAGAAAGCTAGCATGTCTTACTTGTAATTATAATACTTCTTCTCAATATTTGTATCATAGTAAGAAAACATGTTATATGGATCATCATAGGTTCTTAGATGCTAACTAGCCTTAAAGAGGAGATAGAAAATCTTTCAATGGTGATATAAAGTTAAGTATTGCTCCAACTCCTTTGTTAAGGTTGGAAATTATATCGAAGTTAAGTAACTTTGATAATCATATTAGAAAAAAGCAAAAGGTAGCTTTTGATAATCGATGGAAGAAAAAATCTATATTCTTTTCTCTACAATATTAAAAGATTAATAAATGTTGTCATAGTTTAGATATTATGTATATAAAGAACATTTGTGATAACATTCTTTGAACTCTCCTTAACATTTTTGATAAAATAAAAGGTCATACAAAAGCTTATTTTAATTTATAAGACATGGAGATAAGAAAAGAGCTTTAACTTGTTTTTTCTAAAAATGGTTATTATATTTATCTATCTAAAACATGCTTTTCGATGACAATAAAAGAGAAATCCATGTTTTGCACTATTATAAAAGGTGTTAAACTTCTTTAAGGTTATGCATTAAATATATCTAGGTGTGTAAATGGATAAAAAAATTGATGGTTATAAGAGTTATAATACATATTTATTAATGCATTAACTTCTTTAAGTTGTAGTTAAGAAGGTGATACCAAAGCATATTACTATGACCTTGATAAGATTGGGATCTTATTAAATCCATATTTAGTAAAGTCGTGAAATCACTAGACTTGAATCAATTACAATGAAAAATTAGTGAAACACTTTGACAATTAAAGATGATTTTCTCTCCTAGATTCTTTGATATAATGGTGCACTTATCTATCCACTTAGTTGATGAAATTAGGCTTAAGGTGCATGTGCATTGTTGTTAGATGTTTAGAATTGAAGGATACTTATGTAAAATGAAATTGTGTGTTCGTGATAAAAGGCATCTTGAAAGTTCCATTGTAAAAGGGTATTTAGCTAAAGTGTATTTGGTGTTATGCTTAAGATATATGAATAATGAGGTGAGGACTCATTTGACAAGATATAATAAAACAATTAGGCACCACAATGAAAGAACAAACATATTTATTTTCCAATAAAGGCCAATTAATAATGGGTAAAGAGAAAAGGAAGGGGAAAATCTTTACTTTGGATGTTGTTTCTTTTAAGTAAGCATACAAATATGCATTGTCTAAATATAACTTTGAATTATCATTTAATCTTGTATCCTTAAATTACCAAGCATATTGCTTATTGTAGCAAGTTTGAGGACTTATAAGTGTAGAATAAAAAGAGATCATTATACAAAGTACAAGACTAATAAAGAAAGACTAAGCAACCCTCTACTACATATACATTTGGATTAATTTAAACACCTATTAAAATATTAAAATTTTAAAGTAGCAAAGGTAGGTTTAATCTTGCATCTTTATTTGATGCTTGTAAAACCATTTCTTTTGATTATAATATTACTTTTATGTGTTTTTATTGTTATAATATGTATATAGGTATTGGCAAAAATCAACATAAACAATTGACAAAAGCAAACAAGAGTGCACACTATAGGCAAAAGGAGTTTATTAGGATTTAAGAACAAATGATAAGCAAATCATAAAAGTAATCATTAATTTACAATTGTTACATGTGTTAGCATTGATCTTGTTAATTATTTAACCATGATTATATGTCCTTTGAATTTCATATTACATACTTAGTTGATCTTGAAAAATTGCTATAAAATTGCAATTCTTTTCCATATGTTATCAATGAACATTGATAATATTCAGTCTACTTAACTCTCACCAAAGGCTTTATGTGATTTGGTACTAGTATTTAACATCATTTTATTTTGCTTTAATTTTCTTTATTTCATTTCATTAATGACATTTTTATTAGAAAAATCAAGATACTAGAAAAAAAAAAAAAAACTCCTTTCTAGCTTAAAGCCTTTTTAGATTACACACTAAAAAAGACTCAATTGAGAATGCAAGCTATCATTTAGGACAACATCTTAACAAATTGTAAAAAATTAAGTTTTTTTTTCTTTTTACTTTATTGTCACCAATAACTTGACTTGCTTTGAATTTAGACTCAAATTGAGGAGCTTCAATTTCAAAGGGATTGATGAAGTAGCTAAAATCCTATAGATGCATTTACTACAATGATGGTAGAGGAGCATTATAGGAGGATTTATACAAGAGACATCAATTGCACTTTAGAAATTAGTTGTTTTGTAAAAGTTCCAAAAGACTTTATGCAAACTATTAGAGACAATATGCAAGTTGAGATGTAAAAGAAGTTTAAAGCTCAAATAGCAGAGTTACGAAAGAAGATTATGCAATAGCCCACCATTTTTATGTGATGTCCTAGAAATAATAGTAACAAAATTTTGCACTAAATATAACTTTTGACATACCTCTTATAAGTACTTTATTAGTTATTTCACCTAATGATATTTTAAGTACTCTAGACTAAGAATTACAGCACAAAAATCGTCTATCTTAGTAAGCACATAGAATCCATACTTTCAGGTATTCTTCTTATTTTTTAATTTTATTTTTCTAGTTTATTTTAAATGTTTTTAAGTTTATACCAAAAAGTTTGTTTATCTTTTATAGGATGATACTCTTGATCAAAATTAAGAAATTTAAAATTATTGTACTTCTTTATTTAGATATTATGGTATACTTTCAATTTATGTGAGATGCTAAATATTGATTGAGCAATATTTTGTAGCTTATACTACTTTGTTTACTTACATTTCCTATAATATTTGGTATTTTAATTAATGTTAAGTTACTAGACTATGTTATAATATTTAATAAAATTTATAAGTTGTTACTTAAAATATATATTGACCAATACACAAGTGATACTCATTTCACGATAAAACTCCTATTTCATTAAATAGCACTACTATTCTATCAAATCTACTATATATTTCACTAGAAATTGTTGCCAATTAAACAAAATATTGCGTATCGACCACAAAACGGCTACCTATTCTATTAGAAACTACTTCCAAATCTACAAGAAACTACCGCTTATTTTATAAATAACCACAACCTATTTCTCCAACCACAGCTACTAAACCGTTGCCTAAATAAACTAAGAAGTGTTTTAAAAAATAATAAAACTTTCGCATGCACATTTCATAATGATTACATATAAAATATTAAAAGCATTGCAATAATTATTTAAAAGCATTGCTAGGACACTTTATGCTGCGAGTTGATAAGTGTTGTGATAGGTTGAGCAAATTGCTACGTAAGATTTACTGTAGCACACACAAATATAGCAAATTAAAAACTGCTGCATGTAACTTTAAAGCAACAAGTTTCACCATTTAAACAACAATTTTAATGGGTTCGTATAACGACAATTTCTTATAGTGTGCTATCATTTCCTATCTCATGTATAGTTACTTTGATATATATATATATATATATATATATTTCTAATATCACTGTGTTAGACGATTTATGTTATGCTACACAGGGAATCGAGTATGAATTTATCAATTTTCGGATGTGGAAACTGTCGAGTAGTTTGAGGCTCCTTAAATTTGAGATTCTCACATGGTCTAGGATGCAGATGTGTTGGCTGATATATAAAAAGAAAGCTAAAACATTGTTGAATGAAGCGTCAAATATTTTCCAGTTGCCTTGTTTTGGTTCTTTTTTCCTTGTTTGTGCTAGTTCTCGAAATGTCCTGGTGCATAACATCCGTCATCCTCGCATATCTATTATAGGTATGAGCGAGCATTCAGCAATCATGTCTTGGCTTTTTTATGGCTGTTTTGTTACTTTTTTAGCTGAGAAAGAAAAGAAAAGGAAAAAAAGACCAACCATAGTAACTAATGTTTCCACTTGCTCTACTCTCCTTAGGCTATTTGCGCTGGCCAGCTAGATAAGACGGATTCATTTTACACCTGAGACGCAAACAAAAGAAGGTACTCATAATGGTTATGTTTCTTTTCGCAGCCATGCATTAAAGTAGGATTGGATGTTTATCACCTGAGAATGTCTGTGAGTGCATCCGTTTAACAGAGAAATTTCGTTTACTCCCACCAAATTCATCACCGGGCTAAAAGGACCAGTCGGAGGGATTTGCTCATCCCGAATTAGAATTTCATTTCCCATACGCCTTTTCATAACATTACCTTTGGTCTAGACCTTCGCTTCTCTCTGTATTTTCCCAATATGGCATTCTAGGAAAATGTGTCTTTGAGATTTCTCGGATTTATTGGTCCGAGGGAGTTCAATTGTTATAAAAATAAAACCAAAATGTATTTATTTTTATCCATAACTTAAAAGTACTTAATGAGAAAATAAATACTTTTTTGTTATTAAAAAATTAATTAAGAAAATGGATAATTCTCGGTGCCTTCCTTCTATAATTTCCAAGAAAATCATAAAGGTTTAATTAAGGAAAGAACTAAGGGCACATGCTAGGGATTAGCTCCACCTAAAGTGAAGATTTTTATTTCGCAATTGATTATAAATTAACTTCCTGTTAAAGAGAGGCTACGTCGATTGGAAACTTTGATTGGAATTCTATCTGTCTACTATGCACTAAAGGGCAGGAATCAGTTAATCATCTACTTTTTTATTGCAATAGCACTTGAGCTACTCTGTATATGTATTTGAGATGATGGGGGCATGTCATAGGTGGTGCCGGAATTAATTAAGAGGCACAGGAGGCATGGTGTAGGTTGAATTTGAGACGTGCAACTAGAAAAATATGGTTGATGGAGTTCTCTACCATTAAATGGTCTATTTAACTAGAAAGGAATGTTCATATTTTTGCAGGCAAGCCGTTTTGGATTGATAATATGTGTGATTTGATTTGGTTTGAACTATGACGGTGGCCACGGGCAAAATGGCCATTTAGTAATTTCACACTTGACAACTTCATCGTAAACCTTTGGGATGTTCTATCGGCTCAGAAGGTAAAGGCACAACCACTGGCATTGAATTGGTCACCGCCACTGTAGGATACATATAAATTTAACACAGATGCAAGATGGATAGTTGAGCATGAGCCAAAAGGTATAGGTATAGGAGGTATGCTATATAGCAATGACAAGAGAGGTGTTTATAAGTTCTCCAAGGCAACTAGGTTCTTAAGCATTAATGAGACAGAAATTCTTGCCGGAAGCAATTGATTTGTGACAGCAAAGGTATGATAAGTGCGAAGTTCCTTTGATCATCAAAAGTTGCTCCCAAACAGCAGCAACATGGATCAATAACAACAAAGGAAGACTGTGAAAACTTGCATCCTCAGCCAAATAAAAAAAAAAAATCCATTACACTGCTTTCATAGTATGAATCTAAGGAGTTCATCCTATTTGATTCCAAGGATATCTTCTAGATGAGGTTTGTTTATTTTTGCTTGCACAACAAGCATACATAAAATTAACTGCAATAAACTCAACGTTCAAAAGATAAGGAAAATAAAAACTGCAGACAGGGAGCCAGAAGAGAGTTGGTGGGCTGTAGAATTTTTAGCTTGTTATACCTTGCCCTCAGATGGGCATATAGTGTTGGATTGAGCTGAGACTTAAATCCATCTTTTTGTTGATTTTGAATGGTAGAAATTGTGTTTTGAGTACCATGAGTTTCTATTTTCCTCAATTTCTGTATGTATTATTCAACAACAATGCAATGAAAAGGTTGAGTCCGATTGAGGTGATCTTGTCAATAGTTGTGAAGCACACATATTTTTCATCAAAAAACGATTAGATTGTGTTTCGGTGATCTGTAAGAGCAGCTTGTCACTTCGAAATTGGTTATCTCCGAATTCTAAATGCTTAAAATAAGTCATAAGTAATGATGTGGTGCCGTGATAGGATTGAAGACGAGAGAAAAGGGCAACGGTTTTATCCAATATGTGAGAGAGGAGGGAGGGCTCAACAACTGAATCCACAAAAATTAAAAAAATAAAAATAAAAATAAAAAGAGGATTCAATTAAAAAGATAAAAAGAAAGAAAGAAATTTAGAAAGAGTCGCTGAACTGAATGAGCAACAAAGAAAAAAGAAATTCAGCGACTCTTTTAAGAGCAAGTAATCTCGGATATATATATATATATATATATAAAGATTGAAATAAGAAAGTAGGCACTTCCCACGGAAAACAGAAAAACCACAAAAAGTTGACAAAAAAAAAAAAAGGATTTAACTTTGAGCCACAAAAATACATACCATATGCTCCAGGGTGACACAGTAAGACCACACTCTTGCCATCCCACCAAAACGCTTGTGCGTGCAATAATAACAGAGACTCAGCCGCCATGTCTTCCGAATGCTCTCAAATCTTCCATGCTCCAGAAGCACATGGAGCTAGAAACCAAACATAGCGGCCCCCAAACAAAACTCACCTACTAGAAAATAAATTTAGTTGAACCTTGAGCTGTTCCTCCTACCCCACCACTTCTTTTTCATTCTGTCAAGAGCACCTTCTGGGCTCCCAAGCTTATTCAATATCACTTTAGTTTCCCGCAGTCTTATTCCATAATCCTTCTTCCACGATTCAAACATCTGTTTTAACCTTCGAAGCTCTTGGTCTGGGTTCAAATTCGCTTCCACCTGGCCTGATTTCACTTCCACCAAAAACTTGGCATCATCTCCAAACACCTGACTTCTCTGTTCAAACTCTTCAGCTAGCCGGCTTATAACACTCAAACCTGCACTCATTGGTCTCACACCATTACTCTCTTGACCCCTGTCGTTACTACCACTGTCCCAGCAATAATCTCTTTCATCACTTGCATTCACTGATGCATCAGAATTCCTTTCAGAATCATCAATGGCAAGGCTCTTTTTTGCAATGGAGAGACTGGATTGCAGAGATCTCATCTGTTTCTGCCACACTTCTTCCATAGACTTCATCTTTAGCTCATATTCTGACCAGCGACTCTCGTACTGTTGGAGCCGTTGGTTGATGATATCATTTTCCTCTTCTTTCTCCCTAAGGGCAGCCTCAGCTTTCAGGACTCGTCGCTGTAAATCAGCAAGAAAAGATGCCTTCACCAGCACCTCATCTGAGACTCCCGGCTAGAATATGGTAAATATTTAGTACCTCAAATGAAAAGAATAAAAGGTAATGAAAGAGCGTTAAAACTCCATTAAGAAGAGGAACCAAAGCAATTGAATATTCTCCTAGTAGGGAACCAAAGCTGATGAATGAGAGTCAATTCAAATGGGAGTCAGAAACGACTTAAAAAAGCAATGAAACAAATGTTTGATGTGGGAATATCTTCAAAGTCATCGATCTCAATACAAAGGAAATGGCAGATTATGAAGTTCTAATGAGATGATGGACAATAACAGAATGAGTACCTTAGTTACTGCCAATGCCATTAGTCCTGCATTACCAGAGCATCTTCTAACCAACCATCCACGAATAGCTGCAACATAATACAGGTTACAACCATAAGAATTTACAGTGATAATGTAAGGACAAAGGCCAGCCAAGCCACAGCCCACATAAAACAATCCAAAGTCAGCCCTTTATGGACTCCAATTTTAAGCAGACAAAGGAGACGAAAAGTATCGTACTTCATGGGACTTAGACTAAAAAAGTGTCCCAGTCCATTAGATTTCCCCTGATTTTATAAAGAGGCTATTTTTGTGACTTGAACCTACAACCTCTAGGTCACAATAACTTTACCATTATGCTCGCCCTTCTCCATGGGACTAGATTCATTAGAAAATAATGAAACTAAACTCAACTCACCAGATTGTATTACAACTGATGCTTTATGGACTTTCTCAAAATTTTTCCTGAAGCTTGTGCTCTTGATCTTCCTTTGGATAACAACAGCAGCTCTATGTCTTTGGAGTAAGACAGCAAATTCCTTTCTAGCATTCTCTCCCCGAACAACTACACCAGAAAATACAGATGTTACCATTGCAAGCTTGGGTCATTATCATTCAGGGTAACCTAGAAGGTGAAATGTGATACATGATTGAATAGTGGCAATTCCCCTCTTAAGCTCCCTGAGGTAACAGCGTGCTTTGTGCCCTCTGAAACAATTTTGGACTCGTAAAATACCATGAAGGGTAGAGTTTCTTGTATCCTCAAGCACCCCAATCTGCATAGAGTTCCTTGTCAAGCTTACATGAGTTAAAATAAAGCAAATGACTAATTAAGTATCCAGAAACAAATCTTAACATCTCTGACGAGAACCTACCGAATCAGAACTACCATAGAACCTATAAAACATTTTCCCTAAGATGAACTTGCAGACATTGATTATAAGTATAATCAAAGATGGTATTGAAATTCATGAGGTGGGACATAAATCTTGATCTCATGGATTCAGTATTGTAAGCGATACCCTTTGCATGCAGTCATCAAATAATCGTGTTGGTTGCCATTCCTTCCACCAAACCATTATGAGAAGATGAAATATACATGCTCCTGCATATATGGTACAACTACATCCATATACCTGAATACACATACTTTTGCTTGTACAAGTATAGATAATATATACACATTGTGAGATGATATTATACAGACAATTGCACTCAAACCTGCAAAAAAGTGCACAATTTTTTATTTTACCTGTCCAGTTCGGAAAAATAGCTTTGTGTAGCCAACTTGATACATCTCCGGTAAAATACCAAACTGGTGGAGAATTGCAACTGAAACACTAAGTGGATCCTGCGAAGCAACATTTTCCAGCAAAAGGAAACCATATCTGATGCACAAATCAGATGAGAAAATCAGTACTTTAAAGGAAAAATAAGTTGAAACAACCAGAAGTTTCCACAAAAGAACTTTAGCAACTGTGATGTCATAATGGGAATTTTTTTTTCACCTTCTGGCAAACTTCTGGTGTGACATTCTTGTAGGAAAACCAGATCTTGATATCCTAACTACCTCTAGGACTCCACAACATCTCAGCTGCTGCAGCACAAGTCCTTGATCATAAGACCTGGGAGATTGAATGTTGTTTGGTTTTATACAACGAATGAAATGTGGTGTGGTGTTCTCCAGACGCTGCATCAGTTGGAACAATTGGCCCTGAACCCAAAACATATAGTTAGAAAAAGTACTATGACAAACAGATGCTTAATTTGTAGGCATTATATTGTCATGCTTTCATGACATCCATTCCAGAAATTCAGATAAATCTTGTGGATGCAACAATCTTACATGGGAAAAGAAAATTGGTTTGCTACAAATTGGGTTATAAAAATTTGCATATACTGAAACACCACTACAAAAAATTGCCAAGAAACTATTCCACCTAGAAGCTTAAGCTTGGGATTCGAACTCATGATCACTTGATTATAAAGGCTATGATACCCATTCAACCTAAAAGCTTAAGCTGTTAGGTGAAGCTAAAAATATGAATCATATATTATACTCCAAAAAAAACAATATAAATGATAATCATCAAGACCTTTCATACAACAAATAGAATTGAATTCAGAGCCAATATAAACATCTAGCCCACACACCATAGTGCAAATTGAATGGAAAGATAGAAAGTATAATGTAAACAAGTATACCACAGTATGATTAGGCATCGTCATATTTTTCTCAGAGCTTCCCTCTTTTCAAATGGCATGCATCCATGAGTTACCAGTACCCTAACATTAACCTATCACCAAAACTTAATTGAAAATGTAATCTGTGAACCCATGATATTTGACTTTCATAGCCCAAAACACACTCTCATTCTTTTTGGGATAGCTTCCCCAACATCTAAAAGGATAACATATTCAACAGCTTCTATGACAGAATTTCACTTTTTGACTTGGCTTGAACATCATGCAAGTCAATCCTATTGTTCAGATCATGAACAATTGCCTATATCACCTGTCCCAACCACAGGAACACTACGCCACTAGTGAAAACTTCATTGAATTCTGCTTCTGTATGGCAAATCATGCCTTTTTTAGCATTTCCAATGGTTGTAAAATTTTTGTATCACATGTAGGGCCACAGCATGCCTATAACAAGGAATCAGCAGCTTTGCAAGAACATGCTAGTGAATGTATATCACAGCTTTTTGACATAGCACTGAATCCCATAAAATTGCCTTATCTAGATAGGGTGTGCATTTGGTTGACTGGGTTTGATTCCTCAAAACCAAGCTAATTGAACTATGATTACTATGAACCTAAGCAAGCAAGCTTTCATATAAAAAAAAACCCGACAAAATCGGTTAGGTTTGGTTAATTCAGTTTTCTAAAAGAACATAGAAATTATCACATAAATATTTATAACATAATAAAATTTTTATTTTATATGTAGAATAACTAAAAATAAGTGAAATTAAGGTTAGTTTAGCATTTCAGTTCGAAAGAGGTATCTGAATCAAATCAAATGAACCGAAATCTCTAGAAATTTACACTGAGCTGAACCCAGATTTTTGATAACCAAATTAAATCAATTTGATTTGGTCATTTGCACACCCCTATCTCTGGGAAAGCATAACTTTGAATTGCTTTACCACTTGGCTTATAAATTTAAAAATAGAAAATTAACCAAAAAAACACTCATGATGCAATCAAGCATACCACAAGCAGACCCATCTCTTTCTCCCTTTCCTCTCTCTCTCTCTCTATCTCAATTAAAATTTATGAAAGTTTTCATTTAACCTGCTTTTATCATGTTGAATATCGTAGTTGAATTAGCAACAATTCTTCTTGGGTATGGGCAGCTTAATTAATCTGGCACCAGGGAAAAGTACAATGAGGAGGATCAAGCGATTTGATATTGCCCATTCAGAATTGCATTATTTTAACTCTCAACTGCTAACTTATAAGTTACAAAGGCTTTTTCACCATCCCAACAGAAACAAGCCATCAGCTTGGAATTTTAGATTAGAGGTTTTAAGTTTCAACATAATAGAATCAAACAAGGCAATTTAGGCAACAGTGCCGCAAAAATATGGGCTCATGATTGACCAAACAATCACAAAATTAAATAAAGGCTTTGATGTCTTATGAAAGAATCATCTAAAAGGTTAAAGCTACTGTATGTCAGGTATTGGTTCATATATTAACCTCTCATGATGCTTAGAAAAAGTAAAGGAAAGGCATAAAGTAGGCACAAAGCCCATGATAAAACAAATCTCTCACTTGAACGCATCATACCAAAAAATTAATTTCAGAAGACTTATGTTTCAATCCATTTTATGAATGAAACATTTAAGGATCCAACAATTTTCATAAATAAACACAGTATTCAAATTTCCACGCCTTCAATGCTATCAAAAATGTGCAATTAGGCAGTGAGAGTTTTGAAGAAATATAAAGAACAAATACCTTAAATTTTGTAGCAACACTCAGCTTTTGGGAATCTGCCCCTCCTGCTTTATATAAAGGACCAACTACAGGCTTCTCAGATTGAGCAAGCATACTAGAAGCAAATGTCTTAGGAAGGTGGCAGGAGCATGAAGACAGAAGCTCAATAGAATCCAAGTGCAATAGGTCCCTATTCTTCTCTAGAAATCCAGTTGTATCATATGTAACCTGGACATTGACAATGAAGCACTCTGAAGTCCATGGCAAATCACACTGGCTAATTACAATTAGTTGAGAGCTAAAAGGAATCATAAAAATACACATCTCAAAACATGCCATGCAGGTATGGGTTCTGATTTTATAGATTATAAGGAAGATGCAGGAAGATCATGAGGGAGATGAACCTACAAAATTCACCCACAAGCAACCTATAATCTGTTCAGACTCATTTTTAACAGAAGAGCAATATAATATCAGTAAACAAAAATGAAATGCACCTCCCCTGCATAATGGCTGACTGTGAAGGCTTTGCCTCTGCCTCCTTTGAAACTAGAATTTGAATCCAGGTGCTCCTTCAGTTTGTTGGCAAGTGTCAAATCTGTGCCATTTGGAAAAGTGGACTCCTCGTCCACCAAAGATAGTAGACCCAGTGGTCTCTGCATTAAACATAAAACAAAGACTCAAGTCATTCAGTTGAATTTCAAAGAATAAACATTCTTGAGCAAAATTGAGATGTCCCAACCATAGCTTCCATACAGAACTTTTTATTTATTTATGTTAGTAAAGAGTAGCAATCATTACAAAACATTCTTTCAAGGGTGAAACCTGCAAATGTGTCAACTTCATACAAAAGATATTGCAAACAGGGAATAGAAAAATGACAAGTTATTTGAAGGGCCATACATAAATGAGAAGGTACAGAAAACAAAAAGTCGACAGTTATACCAGCAAACTCACAGTACATATATATATGTAACAAATATTTTATCTTAAGAGGCAAGAAAATTTGATGTTTTCCTTTAAATATATATATAGAAAATTACATGGATCCTTTTTGCACAGGTAGCACAATTAAATCAGATTCTTGCCACCTAAATTTGATAGATTATTTTTTTTTTAAGCAGACAAAAATCCCTATCAGGTCCATATATGTTATGTCTAAGCAGTAGAGGACCAGAACATCTCCATTAATGTCATGGCAGGACATACTCTTACAATAGTATGACAATAACACTCTGCATGGGGGTTAGGATACATTGGACAGATTCCAAGCCCTCCCCTCTCAACTTCTTAGGGAGAGAAGAATATTGTCACACAGAAACAATGCAGTTAATGGGAGGAGAAGTAGGGCAAGATTGAGAAGAGTGGGCAGTCTTAAGGGCTTGAAGTAAGGTGGTAGGTGAGGAAGCATGTCATGTTATTTAAGTGTACAGTGGGAATGTTAAGGAATGTTAAAGAATTACAGGATGAGGATGACCTGTGTGCTAAATATAGGCTGTCTTTAAGAGAGAATCTCTAGTAAGAGAAAGTCTCAGTCCAAATAGGCAAAAAGTTCCCAAATGATGGGGTCAAGGGGAATCTATAGACATGGGTGAGTGACAGGATGACGGCAGATACAGTGCAAAGTTTTGCTACTTGCCCAGGAAGACACATAGATGTACTTGAGTCCATTACGCGGGGCAAAATGCAGTGCACTGAGTTTAACATTAATCCTTCAGTAGGCAGAATGGGCCTAATTCTAGGATAAGTGGCATGATTCTAGAGCTATTCCCAATCTAATGGGATGATTTAGAGAGTTTTAGCTTGGAGGGCTCAAAACATAAAATGTAATACAAAAGAATGAGGAATGGAATAACCAAAGGAGGAAAATGAAGAAGACATAGGCATTCCCCAAACTGTCAAAAAAATGAAAAATCATGTTCAAGACATGGTGCCTTTCCAGAAATTAACATGAAAATTAAATAAGAAAAAAGTATACTGGAATTGCAAGCAAGTGCTTGGAAACAAGGGACCTAAGTTAGCCCCTGTACATATAATTAGCCTTGGAATATCCAACATCCCTCAGCTAAACATTGTTGCACAAGGAAGGTGGCAGAGCCAAACAATTGGAGGAGAGGAAGAGAGGAAGAAAAAGGCTCCCCTAGGTCACTTCTCTAACCCATGTCCCCATTTACTTTCTTTTGCAATTGTTTTGCATCACTTGCTTGTTTAGGCTCAGGAAATATAAATCTAGTAAGGAAAACTAGGATTGGACATTTTGAGGTTAAAATAGAGAAACATGTAGGTAATGAGACTATACAAAAAATTTTAAAAACTTCAAAAAGAAAAAATAAAGTCTCTGCCCTATCAAAGAAAAGTATTCACCAATTCCTGTAAATGTGCATCTGAAACTAATGCATCTAATACAGTTTCCAGCCATGGGTACTCTACCTTCTCAAAAAGATTAAGGCAGTCTTGGTTGTCTTCAAAGTCAACTTTTGCCCAGTCAATTCCATCTTGAATGTATTCCTGGACAGGACAAGGACAAAGGGCATTTAATAAATATATTTTTTAGGTAAAAACTTTGTATAATCTTATAGAAGCATTTGATATATATTCATGTGGACTCAACAAATTGCCATTTTGTGCACATTGATATTAAGAGAAAAAGTAAATCTAATGTGAATGCTTTCATGAAGAATAGCTTAAAAAACACTCTTTAGTCCCAAAACCCCAGAAGTTTTCAGATGACATGACTGTTGCATGGTTCGATAATTAATACCAAATTAAAAACCTACAGTAAGAACAATTTCATGAAATGAGCATTGTGTTTGACAGTTCTCATAGGTTTAATGTGTTGTTGATCTACCATTCATTTTCCTACTTTTCTATTGCACATTTTCCTATTTAAGAGATTTTCCCACAAAATAGAATCTCTTTGTCAACAAGTACTATTCCTTCCCAACTTCCTTCTTAGTATACATCTTGGTAGCCTTAAAGTACAAGGGCTCAATCAAGCAAATCTGAAGAACTGGCATCTCCAAGTATATTTTTGCAAGCTCCAAGAGTTTGAATATACTTTCTGCCATTGCATTTAAATGAGTCTTTGGATAAATGTAATTCATACCCATACATAAGTTAAGAAGGGCATCATATTTCCTAGCTGCTACATGTGGTCACAATTTCAAATTGCAAAGACAATCTCTTTGTGAAAACAAAGGTAAGACTATGTACATTTGACCCTTCCTCAAACCCAAAAAATGTGAGAAACTCATGTACTAAGATGGCTTTTTTTTTTTTTTTAACAAATCGCTGAGTCCCTTGCACTATTCATTACAATTTACAATATTATTGACAAGGAACCAACAAGAAGGCAAATTGGTTTAGATTGAGTAAGAAAAGTCTTAAGTGTGATTTGGTGTGTATAAGTTAGATTTATGGTAATCTAGACTAATTACATGAGTCTCTTCAATCTACAATCTTCTCCTTTTAGTTTGTGTTTGTGTGTTAACTAGATTAAGTCAAAAGTTATGTCCAATGCTTTTTTTGTTTTTTTCTGTATTTCAATTCTCTATAAAAAGCAGAAGCTTTGTAATGGTCTAGCAAATAATTGAATCAAGAATTACTTCTCTTTCCCTCTATTCTCCTAGTTCTGCTATTTCCCTCTAAATTCCGCCCTCACTCTCTAATCTCTGCCTCCTTTCATTCTATCTATTGTAAAACACCTATCCAATAGCTGTTCCACATCAATTGTACTTTCAGACAATAAAGCTCATTGGATTGATTTCTTTGTTTATTTTCTAAACAAGTTAATGCTTTCAAATGTTTTGAGAAGAAATTTTCCAAATGAGAAGAATAATGCAAGAACACAAGAAAATAGTAGAAAGAGAAAGTAGAGAAACAAGACCAAAAATGAAAACTCTGATAATTAAGGGAAAAAGTTGACGGCCCACTGTATTTGGCCAGATGGGTGAAAGTATCAATTGGCAGCAAGATGTTATCAATCAGTTGCAAATGATCATTAATTGGTTACAAATACATATTCTTACAGTGACCTTTCTGTTAACACCACAATTGCAACAAATCAATTTTATTTGCAACCAGGGGATAACAACATGCATCTAATCAATAACTTCATCCAGTAGACCAAATAAGAAGACCATGTACCAACCCTCAAAATTTTAACTTTCTGGGCTTTGAAAAAACTGTTTACATCAAATGAGCAAGTCACAGGAGACACTAGGAAAATGAAAGGCAATAAAAATGAAGCTGCTAAAATTAATAGAATTCCATAATGAAATGAAATCCCACAATCCAAGATAGAAGAACATCTGTCAAAATATGCTTTCTCATAAGAATGAGTTGGTTTTATAGGGGTTGTGGGAATTGCATTCCTATTGAGCCATACATGAAATAAAACAACCCTTCAAACAAAAGAAATGAACTAACTTGCAGAAATTACACCAAGCCATAAAGAAACACAATTGGTGATGTTATGCTGGTCTGGCATAGTGACAGAAGACTTGAAGTATTACCTCCTGCTCCAACTTGAACAAGTGGCGGTTGAAATGCTGCTGCAGTCTCTCATTTGCATAATTAATGCAGAACTGCTCAAAACTATTCCTCTGAAAACAAATCATAAATAAAAAGAACAAAATTATAAGAGCAAGATATTGACAGAGAGAGAGAGAGAGAGACAGAAAAGCAATTTCACAGTGGAAATATTATGACAACATACTTCAAATGATTCAAATCCATAGATATCAAGAATGCTGATGGATCTTCCAGTTCTCCTTTTACCAACTGCAAGTGATCTGTTAATTTGTTCCACTAGCCAGTCAAACAAACAAGTATAAATTGACTTTGCCAAAGCATCTCTACCATCAATGGCCTGTAAAAGGAGAAGAGAAAGTTGTTCACCATTAGTCCATTTATTTCCAGACAGGGTGATGGTCAATTAAGTCAATCAAATAAGATTTGAAGGTAATTCAATCAGTTCATATTTCAAATATCTAAACAGAACTTTAAGTGCATGTATTTTAAATAAATCCCTTTTAAGATTTACTGGGATCACATTTCAATGTGCCACAGAATTAGCCAAAACTTAGCAAAGATGCAATAAAACTTATAGAATAAATTTAACAAATACGGAAAAAATCACTAGATCAACCAGATGTGGAAGGCATAAGTTTAGCTGCCACACCATGTGCATCAAGTGACAGCAAGCAGAGGAAGAATCATTTTCTCTCAATATATCTTACCTGTGATAAGGTTAGCTTCTGGACAATGTTATCATTGCCAACTCTCATTTTCCGAGTTGATAGAGCTAGCTTAAGCTTTGTAACATCACATCCTATCAATTTGGCAACGGTAATCAGACCTGAACACAAAACATAGCAAATCTCAAATGTTGGTGTTATTTTTCAAACTACAGAGGACAATTTGACAAAAGAAGAAAAATGAAATTTATTCATCTAGGCAAAAAACAGAATAAGATCTACAAGAAAAGCAGATGATCCTTTGCACAAATTTGAAACAACAAAAATCTTCATACTTATTACCAGAACCACCAGAATAAAAGGCACAGCACTCACATTGATACCACACAACACAATATTTTGATGCATATTCACTGGATCGGTTCATGAAAGAGAAACTCTCATTTTGACCATTATTTTACAACAATCATCACCCAAAAATTGGTACTTGGAATATTCAGTACTGCAGTTAGTGTCATAAGCTCACCATACAACTATATTCAAACCTACCTACAAAAAACATTGTCTTAATTTTTAATTCTCACTCTAAACTCCATAGAGAAGAAAGTAGCCAAATCAACAAAAGTGCATCTCCTTAGCTGTCATGCAGAATTTTCTTTTTTTGGTCTTTGAAGGGCAAGCCTTGGTGTGTAATGGTAAAATTATTCTATTGTGACCTGGAATTCATAAGTTTGAATCATGGAAACATCTAACACTTTCCTGGACCCCACAGTGTGGGAACCAAGTGTAATGGGAACAGTCTTTCAATCTTTAAGATCTGATTGCATCCATGTTGTCAACATATTGATTGAGTACATGGGAAAAGTAACATTGCAAGGAAAAAAAAGTAGACATCTAGTGCACAAGGCTCCTAGTTTGTAAAGTCAAAAGAAGGGTCACATGGATGCAACCTTACCCTTGTTTCCAAAACAAGGTTGCTCCCATGACTCAAACTTATGATCTCTAAGTCACAAATAAAGAATCCTTATTGTTATACCAAAGCTTGTCCAAAGGAAAAATGGAAAAGAAAAATAAAAAATGTTTGATGAAGATAGCCCTAATTAATCATGTCAGGAAATCATTTCACCTAAAAGGCTAAACTATTTAGTGAGGTCCAAAAATGGATTACATATTAAACTCCAACATGCCTTTCTCATGCAAAAACCCAACTCAGTTGTGCTAGAAGCATAAACAAGCCAGACTCACTTAGGCCTAAAACATGAACAAACCAAAAATTCATAACTAATTCACAATTAAATGTGAGGACAACATGATTTAAATTCATAATCTTTTGGTCATAAAGGCTCTGATATTATGTCAAGAAATCATTTCACATAAGTACAAGGATAAATCATATATTAAACTCCAACAAATCAATACAGAGCATGTGCTGTTGCTGGTTGCACAATCAAATAGCCTGCCTGCAATAGATATTACCATAAATAGTACCATCCACATGATAGGCTTTTCAAGTTCAGGACTTAAAGATGGGTTTGTTTTCAAGATAAATGTGCCAAAAGATATCTCTCCAACCCATAAAATGACCTAAGCCAACCACAACTCTTGCAGTTATACTAAACTTTTTCACAATCAGAAACCTTATGGAGGTCAGTTAACATGCTGATCACTAACATTTACTGGCCTCTTGCCAACAAGTTTTAGTCCTTTTTCTTGTTCATTTTTCCCTCTTCTAAATCCAAAGCACTAATGACACAAATAAAAATATGAAGGAATAGATAAATTAAAGAAACTTCATGATTGTGTAAAACACTCAAGATTAATGGACGTGCTCAATATTGATTCCAGAAGAATCTTACTTTCATCTACAATTGGTTCAATGTGATTCTCATTATCAACAACAGCAAACGAGATGTTTCCCAGCCACAGTACTGCAGAGAGCATAGAGAACACACTTTCTTGATCTTCCTTGCTGGCATGAACAACATCCAAAGCATCCTGGACATTACAGGCCATGTTGTAATTGGCATCCACACCAATCTCAAATTGTTATATGAAAATACCAACAAGGAACTGAAGGATAGACTGCAAAAACATAGAGAGGTAAAAGTATACCATGACAACACAAAAGCGCTCAGCATCATCAACTCCATTAATCAAGTAGCAATTGCTCTGCTTCAAGTATTTGTATTCACTTGCACTCCTCAAATTTATCTTCCCTGTTTTTAATGAAAGAATGGAAAAGAGGGATAAAAAATTTCTGAATAACTGTGGGTAATAAACAAATATAATACAAAAATCTCCCAAAAGATTCAAGTATTACAGAGGCATGAATTTTACTCATAGTGAAGGGAACTATATGCAGCAAATAGCAATAGAGGATACTAAAACAATGTTGTCCAACAGGCAATGTATAATTGTAAATTTATATGAATCCCTTTCATCCTGATGCTCTGGCTAACAAGTTGTCAAGGGATCAACTCATTCAAAGACAAATGTCAAAAGATACCTCTAAGGGCAGGAGGAGCTCCAGCACATAGTTGATAGAATATGTGATATGACCTTTCTCCCTCAGTGCATTGGACCACTCGAGACTGTTTCAACAACAGGTTAAGTTGGCAACAAAGAGAAAATGAAAAGCAACACAATCATGCATCAGATAGATGAAAATTACCTTTTCAAGTAAAACTGTGCATAGTACAGGAACAAGACAAAGATTGAAAACAAAGGGTCAGTCATGAATAGCCAAAAGGAAATTGAAAATATAACATCTCAGGGACACTGATTGAAGACATCTCACAAGTTTGAATTTGTGCCCCCGATATTTTTCCAGTTTCACTAAAGTGGATTTCAATTAACTTCCCCTGTGACATGTTCAAGAAACTCGTGAATATGGCCACAGTGAGAACAGTTACAATTGCAAAACCCTCAACAGTTAATTTGAATCAAATGAAGGGCTAAGATTTAAACAAAGTACATGGAACTTACAAATCGACTTGAGTTATCATTCCTCAATGTCTTTGCATTACCAAAGGCCTCTAGAATAGGATTAGTCTTCAATATTTCATATTCAATGCCACTGCCACCACCAAGAGCAGCCAAATATTGCATCGCTATCTTTGCAGTCTCAGTTTTCCCTGCTCCACTCTCACCACTGTAATATAATTAATAATAGGAGCACTAAAGTACAACAAAAAGCCCAAATATTGTAAAAGCAAAGCCAAAAGTGGTGAATCAGTAAGCAATGGATAGAAAAGGAAGTCTTATACAGAGGTCTTCCACATGCAAAATCAGACATCCCTTACCATGTTCCGCCACAAGATTTATCTCTTTCTGCCATACAAATAAAAAGAATCACATAGGGCAATCTAGAAATCTAAATGACTGCTACCAAGGACAATCCATTTGAATCATTCCTTATGAGAAAGTTTGATAATGCTTCAATCTCCACTGATAATAAAGGTGCATACAATTCTGGGAAAGAATGGTGCTGTTTAACTTTCACATAACTTAGAAAGCAAGTTTCCATCTTTGCTGGGGAAACAGGTCCACTCTTCAGTTTCCTTGGAATGCAAGCAGCCACTAAACCCCAGTGACATAGCTTTTCAGGGTCCAAAGACTAAAAGAAAATCATTCCATAACACATCAATGGAAATAGCATTCCTACATCACAGGCATACAACTGCACACATCTTTCCCTTACTTTTGATTATGGCTACTTTCATGACTTGAAGTCATGAATTATGAGCTTCATCTTATAAGCAACCCCACCAACCAAGTCACCTAACCCCCAGCACAAACAGAACCATATCTTGGACCTTCGTGACAGCTAAATTAGTGAACAAAGTCAAAGAACATCCCATCTGCAACTGTAATAGCAGCAATGCTTTTTCAATGTACTTTGACTTTTGTAGCCTTCTTTTCCAAAAGGTATAATCAGCAGCTGAAATAAAAGTTCAAGGATGTAACTCCTTAGTCTGCAACTTCCCCATCACTCTTTCCAAATTCTAAACCCTAAAGAAGTCTTGAACACCCTTTTTTAAAAATAAATAACTAAAGAAGAAGAAGTCTTGTACATCCTTGATAGTGCATGTGTTCGTCTAATATAATTCACTTCATCATTCAAACAATTTTGGATGCTTGAGGAGATTTACAGCTTCTCGTGGCACCAATAAAACAAAATGAAGACAAATCCATCTGACCACCCAGAAGAGCTGATGCACACGTATTATACCATTTTCCAGCATATGAGGTAGCCCTAATTTACTACAGTTTCTTATTGATGAAACACAGATCATCACCGTCACCAGAGTGTGTAAGAGTAATACCAACTTTGCCAAAGTTCAGCATCTCAATTAGCCTCATGTGCTCCATTTTAAAGCAATAAGGCAATGGTTGATAATAATTCAATTTTCCAATACAATGCCTATTATCTGGTAACCAAATGCAGTATCCAAGCAGACTAAAAGGGGCAAAAATTTTGTGACACATCGCCTGGATTTTTAACTCAGCAACTCAAGTATGCATATTCCAGATGAAAATAATTTGAAATGATAAAGGATGAATTATGCTACAAAATAAAACTAGAATTTACCCAGAATTTATCCAATATTTTAGCAAAGTTCCTGAATATAAAGGCCAATGCCAGCTATGGTTCCACTGAATTAAGATTCTAGGAGAAGAGTGTAGGAACAAGCCTTGTCACCACTTTGCATGAATTGCCCACATACCCAAGATCTACCCCACTACATTGAGCAACAGCGTCAACTTTATTGCAATCTTACACAAATGGAATAAAATAAAACAAACTATCCTGGGCTGCATGATCCAGGAGAATGAACATGTTTACAAATTGAGAACTAACCAATACTAGACAATAGGTTGCATTTTTACTCCATGCCAATCAAAAGCCAATGACTGAAGATGTTTCCCGACAAAGATCCATGGACTTGGAGCAATGAACATTCATGAATTCAGATTCAAAATAGGCAAAAGGCATCTCAAACATTGGTATAGGATATGTCAGTACAAGTCAACAAGGAGTTCAGAGTTAAATTACTTACAGATATGCATTTCCAAACTATATAATAGGGCATGAAAAGATTACTAAGACAGAATATGCTACAAATAAAAACAAGTGGAATAATAAAATTGGTAGAATACTGAAACACTAGAAGTAAAAAAGAAATATTGATGCTCCACTGACCTTATAATGATGGATTGATTTACTTCATCTGGTGAAAGAAAACAATAGTACAAGTAAGACTCTCACATGCATGACTCAGTTGTCTGAAGTCATAAATGTCACACAGAAACAATTTGCAGAGTGATGGAAGCTTAAACCACCTCGAATCATTTCTCTGATGGCTGTGTCTGTGATAGCATACACATGGGGGCTGTCATTGGACTTATTCTTATATGCTTCAATGTAATCATTGCCATATAAAGGAACTTTCTTAAAAGGATTGACTGCAACCAACACTGGGCCTGCTTTTGTCTAAACGGCACACATTTTACCATCATAGGCATTAGGACAGTTTATATTTCAATGTCTGGTTCAAAAGCAAAAATAACATAAATGAAAGACTTACATATATCATATCTTGATTGTATCTATACCGAAGATTATACAAGACTGATGGCTCATTTAAGTAACTAAGTTGCATGAGATCATCTACACCATCAAGTATATCAGGATTTGCTGGTACAAGAATTTCAGATTCCACCCTTAATACCTATATTGAAAATAAAGCAAATACTTAATCAAACAGCTAAATTTGGCTCACAAACATCATCAAATATTTTGGGAGAATGCTTGCTTACTTTTCCATCAGGCATTGAAATAACAGACTCACTACCCAAAGTTGATAAAACCTTCCCCGATGTCCATTCTCCATTTGGAAGTTGGAACCAGGACTGTACCTTCTGAGAAAGTAAACTTAGATCAGGATGAGAAAAAGTGCTTTGGATATCAAAAAGAAGTGGTTCATGAAGCTAACAACAATGAAGGAATAACCCCTAAAAACTTGTTAATAATTTGTGACTGAAATTAACAGCCCATAATCAGAAAAAAAGATCCAATTCGGTTACCTTTTTAGCAGAATATGCGGTGGTGTCACCCCACCTGCTTTCAATATGAAATGATGAGGTTGAACTCAGCTGTGAAGCCCCAGCATCCAGGTCTTCGTCAACCAAAAAGCGTTTTTCTTCAACAAGGAACATACTTCCACTATACGGTGAATCTTCATTTGCCTCATTCCCAACTCTATTCTCAACTCCCTTGACATCCTTGTTGCCCAAACCTTCATTTTCAGGAATGCTTGAACACATTGCTTCACTATTTTCTGAATTTATAGCATCCGATTTTTCCAAATGACTAGATGATCCCAAAGTGGTGAGTTTAAAGTCAACTGACACTGATTTGATGGACTGGACAATAGCAGGAACCAGGGATTTCTGCGACATTTCTCCAATCCTGAGAACTGAGTTTCCAAAGATGGCATCAGATAAAGATTCAATCAAAAAGCTAGCTTTTTAGTTTCCACCCAGAAAGTCATATCGAGCTTTAGCACAAGACCCCACCTGCCAACTTATCTAATTAACGTAATGGAGGGGACCATAAAAGTGGAAAAGAACCTAGTGCACTTCAACGCTTAGTCACCATTGACAAGTTAAACACGAAAAGGGGATCTTAAGATCCAGATATAAATCCAAAATTAAATTATTTCAGGCACCATGAGACCGCACATGTTCGTTCTCCAGTACAGATAGGCATATAGGAAGCTCAGATTAAAATGGATGAATAATTGAATCAAACCTTCAAATACTTTACCAAATCCCAAAATCTACTCACTTAGAGATACTTCGTTTGCTCAGAAAAAGATGCGAGCCAACCATAAATATGCCTTTCTCAAGAACAAAAGGTTACTTAGCCAAGAAAAAAAAGGCAGAAAAAAAAAACAACAAAGAAAAGAAGATACCTGCCCACAAATGCACACACATATAAATACACATAAATATAAATGTCAAAGCAACTTGATCAATTGGTTGGTTGATAATATGAACCAAAGAGTATTCAAATAACATAAATATTTAAAAGAGCGAAAAACTGGAAACATAAAGTTTTCACCTTCCAAAACCAGAACAAGATTTAAAAGGAAATGAGGGGGGGGGAGTTAAACAACCACAAAACTGAATTTTTCCTCCATCTCAGATCATTTTCCTAGTAACAAAACAATGCATAAAGCGTGAAATCAAAAGAATGTACCCAATGCAAAGCGATCTGGTAAAAAAAAATTAAAAATCAAAATTTTTCGAAAATCAAAAAGAAAAACTAACCCTTAAAAGGAAAAAAGAAGTAGAAGAAAGAAGACGAAAAGCACCAGCGGCTTACATTGACCAAGTCAAAGCAAGGAATATCAAATCCTCGGATGAATCTCTGAACTGTGCTAGGCAAGGCGAATCTGGCCTCAGCAACTGTCAGAATCTCCTATAAAAAAAAAGGTAAAAAGGCGCAGACTAGAACAAGAACCTCCAAAACAAGCATCGGCCGCTGTACATACGCCGCGTAAGAACAGTATAGTGGTAGGTAGGATCGCCTGGTGTATGATGACTTGACAATGAGGTGGTAAAGCAAGGGAAGGGGGGTGTTTGGTTGGCGAGAAAGTGGAAGAGAGAAAATTTACCCAAGAAAAAGAAAAGGAAATTTTGAATTGGAAAATCCAAAGGCGCGTGGCGTGGAGAAAAGTAAGCAAGCTGCTCTTTCTCTTTTTTCACACTAAAATATATAAGAAAGAAGAGATTTTCCCTTCGCTCTCTCTTTCTTATTTTCATTTATTTTTTTATTTATTTTGGTTGTCATTTTGACTTCTTTTTTTTTTTTTTTTGCCGTTCTTCTTCTGAATTTTTTTGATTTTTAAGTTTAAAGTCCTAAATGTAACGGTAATATGATTTTTATTACGTCGTTCCTCCATTTGGGTTTGATGTCCGCGAACCCAAATTTAAAAAACAAAAAGGGTGGACTTTTGACCACCATTTTAGGCCATTTAATTCCCTACCCTTTTTTTTTTTTTAACAAAATCTTTTTCTCTTAAATTTTAGGCCATTATGATTGTTTGGTTGACTAGATGGAATGAGAATAAATATAAAAGTGCTTATTTTGAAAATAATAATGATAATGTTAAATAAAATATATTTACGATAAATAATAAAGTTATAAAAATATTGAAAGAAATGTAAAGAGAAGTTACAAAAATGGCCAAAGAGAGATGGCGAACGAATACATGAATAGCATGAATTTAAAATTTTAGACAATTGAAATAAAGTAAAAATTATTAATAAATTAAAGTAGAAAATCATGATTTTTGAATATGTGAAAATATCATTTTCCATTTTAAAAAGATGCAAATATAAATTTTCATTATTTTAAGTAATGATAAATAATTTGTTTACAAAATTAAGAATTCACAATACAAATATCATGTAATAAAATCCTAACAAATTAAGTAAATGGTCAACTTATTTCTTCATTCTCTTAACCACTTAATTAGATACATCATTAGTACCTTAGAAAATTAACTTTAACTTAATTGTTAAGTCCTCAATTAGCATTATTAATGTAACTCTCTATAGGAAAATTTTCCTAAGGACACAAAGAATTAATAGACATAATTGCATGAAACAAGACTTTACAATTAATTTCCAAAATCATTGTCCCACACCCATATATGTGGCAATTTTAACAATAAGGCAAAGTGCAAGTGCCTTTTTAATTAAAGCAAATCTTATCTTAAGAAATATTATTTTTGTCCTTGTCTTTTAGACAAAAAAATGTTGTATCACTGTTGACCATGATCGCTTTCTCTTCTAGTGTAATCTAACACCAAGTTTTGAGTACTTAAATTTAAGTGCGTTATAGCCTCAGCAACATAAGTAAATCAAGCAGTCTAGCATCATAAAACTTTTAAATGTTAAATTAACTACTAATCTTGTTTAGCTAAGAGTGTCAAGTATAATACCATGAGATCCCTAAAACTTATATCTCCCTTTATCTTTAACCAAGATAAAGATTGTCACTTCTTAGAATGTATTATAAATTCATGACCTTATTGCTCCTATTAGACATTTGTTATTTCTAATTGATTTAATGGTAAACCCTTTATGGCAACTTGAAAACCATCATGGTATAAATTAGTATAGCTTATATAACAAATTTAATCATAAACTATTTCCCTTTAAAGGAGAGTAATTGTTGGTTTCAAGACTAAATTTTTTGGTCTACTCTTTTAAGAATGAATTTCAATACTTCATTTTTCAAGCAACCTAAGTTCAATGGAAGGCTTAGATACCTATCACCTTTGGTTAGAGATTTCATACCAATGAATCCTAAAAGTTGAGTATAAATCTCTTAGCATGTGTTACAACTGAATTTAATAACTAACTTATATAAATTTACCATTTGCTCTAAGATGTGACAGTAAGAGTTTATCAAACCCATCATTGTTATTGTTTATGCCATCTTGACATTCCTAAATAATAAAATGTCATTAATGAAGAAGTGTGTAAAATGAATAAACACCTAAGCTTAATTTGACAACCATTTATACACCTAGATAGGATAATGTTATCAATTAGCCAAGCCAACTAATTTGAATAGTTATGAGAATAACAAATTCCCTTATCATAGACCTGTAGTGGATAGGAAAGACTTTATAACTTACCTATTAACTAAAATCTAATAGTTGACAATTGTGACATTTTGCATGACTTTAATCGTCCACTATTCATTAAAACCCAACTTCTTTGAGATTCTTTGTAAAAATCACCACTTGACTTTTTTATAAGTTTTTTCCTTATCAAACTTAATACCTATAAATACCCTTCTCCCCTTTTTCCTCTTTAACTTATGCAAGTCCTTGCATGCAATCAATATGTTATCTTTATATACTTGTCTAGTATGAATGCATTTTGACAAGGATACATTAGATGCAATAACTAAGGCTTTAACTAATTAACCAAGGCCTTGGATATAATTTTATATAAGAAATTATACAAACTAATAGGGATGAACCCACTAATATTCACATAGCTTTTTGACTTGGGAAAAAACAATTTAGGTCATGTTAAGCTCCTTTATCAAATACCTAAATAGAAGAAAGACTTAATAATTTGCATAACATCAAACCCTACAATAGTCTAGTACTTCTAGTTAAAAAACCCCAAGATAGTTATCCAGATTGATGACTTTCAAAAAGCCAATTTCAAATATTGCCTTTATGATTTCAAAATTAGTTACCATTACACAAAGTTTCTTATTCTTTTTTTTTTTTTTGTGAATAGTGTTAGGATTGGTTTCAAGACAACCTTTATGTCTTTTTGTGTTCTTCCTTTTATATAATTCCTTAAAGAAATCTAAAACCAAGTTAATAATCTATTTATCATTCTTAATTCAAACCTCATTAGACTAAAGTTTCACAATTGTGTTTCTAAGTCTACGTTTGACAATAGTGGCATGGACGGAACAAGTATTCATTTTGCAATAAGATAACAAATTGACCTTTAATCTTTATTGTAGAACTTTATTCCATGCAACAATATTACTATGCATAGTTGCTTCATCCCTCATTCCACACTAGACATTACCCTATCTAATCATTATTCAACAAAGTTCTACCCCACTTTGTTATTTGCCCAGGTCAAGAGTAACCCTTAAATTCCAAATTAAGTATATTATAATCAAATAAAAAGTTATGAAAAAGCATTTGCTTGCATTAATTTATAAGCCTCTTCTCATACTTCTTAACATTAGAAAAAACAAATTAAAATCTCTTATGTAAAGCCAAGGCATATTATCTAAGAATTTATAAGCTCTTAGTTTATACTACACACTTTCACAAAAATATTTATATAAGTTGCCATATACACAAAAAATAGTCTAATTAGGAGTTTCCTTAAAGTGATACATACTCAAAATAAATGTAGCACTTGGTTTTATGAGTAACCTAAATACTAACTAAATCTTTCCACCAAATAAAAAGCCCACTTACTTTCCCTTATGTTCTATAAAATTTGTAATTGCATATTTCATTTGTAACTTATATTTGTTTACATACCACTTTTTTTTACTCAGTTTTCATAAGGAAGATAATATTAGGTAATGTACTTAAATAACCTTATTTAAAATTCTAATTATTAAAAGTTGTTTGAGCCCTTAATGATTCCTAACTAATATAATCCTTAACGTTTTCATTCTTGTAGGTTAGTAACCACTATCATTTCATTGTTAAAAGAATCAAATGCACTTGTAAGCAAAGTTTAAGTATAAATATTGGGGTTAATTTCCATATCCTATATTTTTTAAATGGTAAAGGGTTTAAAAGAGGAAGGAAATGTTATGTTAATAATTCAATTAAATGTATCACTCACTCTCTTTTCTTAAGGCTTTACATTGGAAATGCTAAAGATAAACACTAAGGATTAAGCTCCAAAATAGGTTTTGCAAATAACTCAAAAGAAGTAAAGTATTTGCTTTTCATGTTTATAATGAGAAAAGGTTTTCTCTTTTAAAGAGTTGGGCCTTTAGTCTTCTTGGGTTGTTTTGCATGTGTGTGTGATTAAATTCTCTTTTCTTTTAACTAATAAATCTATAATTTTTAAAGGCAAAAAGACTAGGTTAGTCTTAGTCTTAAAAATCGTGAAAGATGAATTATGGTCTTTAAACAATAGATCCTTAAATAAAGACACTTTGTTCTTATTGGTCTCCTACGTTACAACATTTGAGAATGTTATAAACAAAGGCTTTATGAGAAGTCAAGGTTTGACCTTAACAGTTTTGTACCATAGGCCACTAATTCTCTCAATTTTCTTAATATTAAGATGTTGACTTGTTAACTAGGTTTGTTTATCAAAACATGGTAGATGAAAGCATAAAGCCACTAATTCTCTCAATTTTCTTGAGAACTACACTCTCTATCATTGGCATATGGTCACTTAACACCATTAAGCTTCTTCTAAGTGCATTAATGGCCTTTTAAGGGAAAATTTTTATCCAGTTTCAATGAGAAGAGTCGTAACCAATTATTTACTAGGTATAAATTACTTCACATAGTTTCAATTTTCATGTTACCCTTACTTCCTTATAATTTTATCCTTATCGAGGATTTGATACAAGCACCACTTATCCACATATCCTAATTTACCATATGAGAAGTGAAATTCAAGGAGTTTCTTATGCCAAAAAAGGACCAAGCCCTTACTTTCTTCTGTTTCTTAGTTTGAAACCTTATCCATAAAGGCTCATTTAACTTGGCTCTCACAAGAAGTCTTACGCAACTATGTCATCCTAAGACAATGTCAATCATATAATAGACTTTTAACAAAGTATTAAACATTCCCTCAATTCTTGTAATGTTTTCTTAGGTCTTTTGTTTTAATTCATACCATAAACTTAGATCCATAATAAAGAAAATGAAAAAAACCAGGTTCTTAAGGGTAAGATTTGGGTGCCAATCTTTAATAGTAAGAAGTTGGTTTTTAATGCTCCATTTGATGTCATTCAGAATGTGTGTCCTCTTTATTTCTTTACCAAAAGTAATTGGGAATTTTTTTACTTCCACATGTTAGATTTCAAAATCCTTAAACAAATTCTGGACCATCTTTATGATGGTTTTGACTACTATAAGGCTAAATTGTTTATCTAAAAGAATCTTCTCCACTATTACTAATTTTGTAATTCACTGTGCATCTATTATAATGGTCTCTAGCCCCAACGTATATTTCTATCACTTGAGAGTCAACATTCACTTAATAAGTTCATTAATTCCACCTTTAGCTTCCATCTTAAATGGCCCCTTAAGTAGCACAAAACTTTTAAAAGGATGTATATACATGTCAAATATGATGCTCGCCTAACATTCCCTTAACATGTGTTGAACATTTTAAAACATGTCCAACAAAAAATAAAAATCAAAAAAATTTAGATGTATTTGTCAAAGACAACTATTCTATATGTTGGGCACTTTCAATACCAATGTTAAATACTTGTAATATATATTGTGGATATTAATATGTTAGATATATATTAGACACATGTAAAATTAGTTTTAAAATTTTTAAAGATAATACATAACATTTTTTTAATAAATATAATGAATAATGTAATGATAAAAAATAGATATTTTTTATTCTATCTATTATATTAATTACTTTAAGTAATAATGCCTTAAATATTATGTTAAATGTAGATGTAATATATATTATTTAAAATATATTGTTTATTAACAAAAAAAATATATTGTTTAAAGTTCTTAATAAAATATTAATTATAATATAAAATACTATAATATTTATTATAAATTATAGGTTTTAAAAATACTAATATTATTAAAAACATTTAAATTACACACATATAATATATCTAATATATATTTTATAGTTATATCTACGTTGTGTTTGTATCCTAATTTTTTCAAGATTAATGTGTTGTGATGTCTATATCATTGTATTATCTGTACTTCTTAAATGTCTTTTTGAAGGGTGGACAAAACATTGCTAATGTGAAGAACCCCTTTTTTGAAATGCTAAACTATTGGTATTATAAAGTAATGTTTGTTAGATAATAAACCCTAAGTTGAACTTAGGCAAGCACTAACTTATATCAACCATTAAAAAGTTAGAAAAAAGGATGGGATTGGTCATTCTTATTTCAATTCATATCCAGAGTTTAGATAAAACAAAAGGTATCTTTTATAAGATAGCACTATTACAATTAACATCAATTGGTCATGGACATAAAGGCATAATAAGGGTGATTAACTAAGACTAGTTGACAAAGAGATTAAAAGATCAAAATTTAAGAAGTTGATTAATTGTTAA
Organism: Ceriops tagal; assembly: GCA_021533255.1. NCBI lineage: Eukaryota > Viridiplantae > Streptophyta > Magnoliopsida > Malpighiales > Rhizophoraceae > Ceriops > Ceriops tagal. Next base: position 4,946,608 of record CM038608.1, read on the forward strand.
AGATAATTAATTCTAACTAAAGACACATAAAATTTAATCAACCTTTTGCATAAAGTTAACAGTTAATAATGGATTAAGGACATTACTGACCTTTAAATAAAATAATTAATTGAGCATTTGGATAATGTTAATGCATTAAAAAATGATTCACATTAACAGGGAGAGATTTAATTAAGAAATGAAAAAAAATCACATTTAAACTAGATTACTAGAATTTAAAGAAATATATAAAGTAAATAATTCATTAGTCATGTATATTTTTAGCATATTAAGGATTATTAATAGTTATGGAAGTAATCATTAACCTTTTTTATTTTGAAGTTAAAATTTTATATTTATATTCATAATGGTTAATTTAATTACTTAAAGTATGTTCCCACCAAGAACGAAGATAGCAATAAGAAATTTATATTTGTAAGGAATAAGATCTGCACAAATGCTTATATGGTAAAAAAGGCATCCCTTACCTTAAACCAAAATCAATCAAAATATTATCTTTATGTTTTTTTTTTTCAAATCTAGCATGATTTTGTAAAAGTAACAATTTGTACATCATAAAATTATTTTGTAATAAATTTAATATACCATTAATTAATACTAATGAAATTTGGTAATAAGTACATGTAACATGTTTATGTGTAAAAAATTGACCATATGGCATGTCATATGTTATTTATTTTAAAATTTTTAAAAATATGAAAAATATTTAAAAAATCTCTCATATTTTTCTCTCCTCTTATCTTCTCTTTCCTCTTTCACCATTCCTTTTCTTAATCTTTAAATCTTAACCTCCCTTTCACAATTCTTTTTTTAATTAAAATTAAAAGCTTTAAGTTAACCCTTTTAAATTTGCTTTGAAAAATTGAAGTAATAAACAATAGTCCAAATTATTGCAACTTAAATTGAATATATATATATATATATATAATTATAATAAATTTCAAGACTTTCTTTAATTATTATTTTCATTTTCATTTTTCTTCCTTTAGTTTAGACCTTCTTGATTGATTGGGAAAAGGATTTTAGGGCTTTTGGTGATGTGGATTATCATGATTAAATGATGAATAATGCTAGTTTTGCATGGTAAACTACATAAGGGTTGACAAAAAAGTTGTGATAACGATGAAAAGATAATAACAATAAAATTAGGTAAGCCCTTTGAGGAGGCACTATTAGTAAAGAGAATGTAGATAAAGCATATGGTACTAATGATAATAGTTGAAGTAATAAAGCCTTAGTAATTTGAGGAAAGTTATCAAAAGCTTCATTTTTTTTTAAGTTTAGGATTTTAGGTTTACATTTTTTGTGATTTCATGGTTTTAATTTTTTGGGTCTCTAATTAGCTTTGATGTATAGGCATTTATGATTATTTTTTAGATTTAACCAAAGAATTTGAGATATACCTAGGGAGCTTAAAATAAGCTCTTTATAGGTCTTAGTGATCTTGACTTGAAATAAGCTTCTTATGGGTTTTGGTGAGTTTCATTCTTTTGTTTCTAAGTTCATTTATAAATTTTATCTTTAAAGTTTAAGGTTTTATGTTTGTGTAATTGTTTAATATGAAAAATGCTTATACGAGGAAGGTGAAGATTTATAAATTGAGGGGATAGATGATGAAATAGGAGAAAAGGGAGAGAGAAATATGAAAGATCTTTTTTTGTATTTTGTATTTTTTAAATTACTTTTAAATTAAATTATATATGACACTCCATGTTATCAATTTTCATACATAAGATATCACATGTACATATTAATAGATTCCTTTAGTATCAATTAATGATTTACTAGATTTGTTGCAAAATAATTATATGAGATAGAAACTATTGTTTTTGAAAAGTCATTCTATATTTAAAAAAATATACGAAAATGATATTTTTTGAGTATTAATCCTAATATTATTAAATAAAGTTTTCTTTATAAAATTAGTTATCATCACTATGTAATAATGAATTTTACCTCACCTTTTAATCAATGATTCAGTTTTAATTTCATTTATCTTTTTAACACAAGTTTAAATTTAAAAATTTATGAATGAATTAAGATATTAATTATGATAAATAACTAAATTAATTTCAAATTTACTTAACTATTTTTTCTAAATCTTAATTAAAGATAAATTAGTTTAATTAATTATTATTATAAGTATAACTCAAATTTCGTTATTTTAGTACTCATAATTAAATATTTAGAATTTGTGTGACACATGCGCCTAAACCTAATTATTTAGAAATAACTAAAAACACAAGAGAAAAGGTTTATGTATTAATGGAAATGAAAGAAATGTAAGAGGAAATGAAAAATTGAATTGTTTTATATTTTCTAAATGTTTAAAAAAATTGTTGAACATTAAATTTTATAATTTTTGTTTACTTCTTTAACATTTACCTCTTATTACCCTTTATTATTTTTCAAATTACCTCCCAATTTTTATCCCTTTAGCATTTATACTTCTTTTACCTCTAACATTACCCTTTCAAATGAGAAGACTTTTATAATGTATAACCTCTATTTTTACCTCAAATAATGTGCTATCTAAATATATAACCACTAACGAAAGGCCAAAAAAAAAAAGTTTATTTTTGGGTTGTTGCAGGCTAAAAGATGGTATGTATAACTTTTTTTTTTTTTAGTCTTTTTCTTTCTGTGATAATAAAATTTTATTTAAAATTGAAGACAAAGAGAGAAAAGGAAAGATGGCTACCCTGACCAGACAATACCATAGGAGTAACATTAAATTTTATCTCAAGCTTTGATATAATTCATAAGGTGACATACACTAATAATTACTTGTAATGACTAAATTTCTTAGTAGTTCCTTTCCTATGTAACAGACATTTCAACTCTTATTTTATAAGTACAAATATTTTGCAAATATTTTATAGCATTAATCAATCTTCTTCTTCTTCTTCTTCTTCTTCTTCTTATTATTATTATTATTATTAGGTTTGTTCAACTTTTTCATGGCTCATTTAAGATAGAAGAAAGGTAGTATAGACGAATTTAAATACTTGGGGGGCAGTAGGATTATAACAACAAACGCCACAGACAAAGAAATATAATAAGAAAGGAGCGTGAGTGTAGAAGAACCACCATGACTGCCCTGGACTCCATTAACAATGTAAAATTTCTCGTGGAAACATCTGACAAGGCAATTGTTAATTATTATTTCATCTCATCACGCTAGTAGTCTATCTACCATGTCAATTTCCTTGAATCCAATTGCAAGGACGAGTGCGGATCTACACCTATTTGGCATTTAGTATAATCGTCCCATTGATTTATCAATAGCAATGACGGATGTTACGATGGAGGTGTTTTCAATTCCCAAAAGCTTTAATCTCTACTTCAATTTCTTGCATCATCATCGCCGTCAAAGAAGTTAAACAATAAATACACTTATTGGAAGTTTACATTTTACAAGTTATTGAATATATATATACATATCTTACCCGTGATAATGTATATGTTATTATCACCTTCATTGGATGCATAAGCTTTGAAAGAAGTTTATCTTCAATAAATGAAAAGTGATACTACTTGATAAGTGAATCTAATGCATATATTATTTCCTAATTCTGATGTGAAAAAAAAAATATTTTTTTAAAACTTTTTTTTTGTAAAATATTTGTGACCACATTAAAAGTTGTTGAAAATTCGTTGCAATAATCATGAAGAAAAATATACAAATTGTGAAACAAGAGTTAGTCAACCTAGATAAAAATTGTGTAAACACTTCTTTACTCACATTTCCTTTCTATATACAATCCAAAATTTAGATAATTTACATTACATATGCTATATTTAGAGTGTGATAGTAAGTTACAACTCTTATTTTTTTATGTGATAAGTTGCATCATAATCTTTGATTTTAGTAAAGAATAACACCCTTTGTCAAACCTTTGTCAAAAAATAATTGATATAATTACAAAAATGTTATTTTGGACGACATAAACACACTAAAATCACATTTTATTTTTATAACGCTTTCCCTTTCTATGAGCTACAGTTGTACAGCAAATAATTTAAAAATTTTATTTATGATATCAAAATTACTCCTTTATGATCCACTTAAAATACATTTTAATTTTGATTAATATATGTGAATAAAATTGCACGTGTAAATATAACATTTTGATCAATGTATATTAAAAATTTAATGAAAAGATTTTTCTAATTAAAATATATAAAACTTTGAAATGAATATGTATATATTAAATATAATTTAATAGAAATAATAAATTTTAGCTTATGTAAAGAAGATACTATATATATGTGTGTGTGTTCCAACGTCTATTTTTCCTTTCAAACGTTTATCTTTTTGTTCTCACATTCATGTTTTCACTTTGTATAATAAAGGTATTTAAATTCTTGTAATAAAAAAAAAAAGGAAGGTATCTGGTGGGGAAGACAAGCAAGGACAACTCCGTCAATTGCAAATGGAGATGGGTTTATATCGGTGGTAGATGGAGGCGAGGACAGCTCTGATCATGGCCAAGCCTAGGCCCGTTGCTGAAAGCTGACGTACCGCTTAATGCATTGACACTGTCTGCACTTGATTGCCATTTTGGGGCAGATGCGAGCATTCGATCATTGGCTCCCCCCACTTATACTCGGATTCTTCAAGTAGCAGAACCTCAGTTAATATATAAACTTTATATTTAAATTTCATATTTTTAATGTGAGACTTATGTCATATATATATATATACACTACGCTCCGTAATCTCGAGTCCAAGTGAGCTGGTTTTGCATTAAATTTAGTCTCAGGGAAACACTGTAATTTTGTTATCATTGCATTTAGTCTTGGCAGTATGGGCGTCACCTTCCTTGACTTTGCATTGGATTGGCTTTGCACTAAATCTAGTCTAAGCCATGTTGACACCCCAAGATGCTGAGATTGAATGCCATGCTGGGGCATTTTGGCACATTCTGTACGTAATTGCAGCTTTTCGCTAAGCCAACCTGCATGTGGGTTTTATGCAAGTTCGATTTTACCATTAAATAATAACGAAGACGTCAAAATCTTACAAAGGACTGGGCAATCTGAGGGCCAACACCTTGTATCCATGGTGCAACGTCTAAAGATGGTTCCATCTTCGAGTATAATAACCATCTTTGAGCATAACCTCTTTAGTGGATCCTACCTAGAACATTGGCCTATCTGAAAACAAAAACTTCTTGATATATTGCTCTTACAAACAAAATTCTCAAGGAGCCTTATCATATACATTATTGGTTTCTCGCAATTTCTCCAATATCCTCTATGTAAGCTTGCGACTTTTACTATTACTATTTTGTGGTAGCAAAGCCCTTTCATAAGCGAGTCTATTCAAGCATACATTTTACCTAACCATATTAGATGGGCAGTCGCATCGTTTCTTGGTATATAAAGGGTTTGTTGTGTTTTTGTTTTTTTCTTTGGTTCTGAATAACAGACAAAACAATTTAATTATTATTAGCATTGTTTTTTATGCTAAAGAATATGATGTTTCATACATTCTACACAATTTATAAGCAAATTTAAATAGTTCTCTTTGATTATTAAACATTTATTTTTTTACGGTTATTTTGGTTTTGGGTTCAATTTAAAGTTGATTTTCTGAAGTCCAGAGAAAGGGAAAGGCCCCATATTGAATGAGTTAAACAAGGATTGAAAAAGTGTTCAAATAGTGTATAAATTTGAATTGAGTATAGTTTAGAGTTCAAAGAGTCATGTTCAAAATGACTTACTTCAAACTCTCATTTGATTATCTTTGTGTATTTATAGGTTGATAAACCGATTAATTCTTGAAAGGAAACGGTTGTTTGTAGACTTTGAAGATTTGTGTTGCTCAGATAGATGTTTCCATTACTATGTCTAGTTCCAATTGGTGCACAGATATTAAACCACCCAAAAGTACTCCTTGACAATAGTGACACTGGCATAGGATGATGTATAAGTCCTCCTTCCAGAGTCAGCTGCAAGCACATAACATTAATGACTGGCCACACCCAGTTGCCCCGTTTGGTTTAAGGTAAGGCATAGGCATACAATTTCAACAGTGGGAAAAGAGGGCCGCATCCATTGTAATTAAGAAACCTTTAACCCAGACCAACTTTTTCAAGGTCGTAACTGTGGACCCCCAAGCAGCCTTTTCCGGACAGTCGGCAAATTTCAATGAGATAGGATGTATGTCCGTGACCCATCCACGACAGTTTCTTCTTTGGTTCCTTATTGCTATGGTTTTAGACACAAAGGTGCTATTCAAGGACTTTAGGTAAGAACATAATTCAATTATTGTTGAACACTGGAAGGCCATATAGCCCTACCATGAACGTGGTCTTGTCCACCACTCACGGCCTCCTTTTAAGATTCCCTTTTTGGCTAATGTGAAGTTCACGATAGCGTTCCCATACATTTAATTTTCACAAAAAATAATGCCCTTTTTTTATTTTAGTTTATAAAATAGGAAAGTAGGACATGATATATAGCTTTTTACAGTTCAAAAGTCATGGTCAATTAAAATTAACTGTTACATGATCAACGTTTTGTTCATATTTTTTTAATTGGATTTAATCTTTCAATCAATATTTCTATTACAACTAGATATCCCAATTCCATTAAAACTATTATAAGATTAAAATCACTATTCCAAATAAGTTTTCTAATCTATTTGAATTTTGTTGTTCAATTAGGCTTATTAAGCATAATTAAAGTTCTAATTGTATTAGAAAACAATTTTTATATTGAATAAAAAATTTAATTAGATTTAACTCTTTAATTTTAATTTAATTAGGATACTTTAATCTTGGTCAACTATTAATTATAATTTAGAAAACAAATTTCTAAATCATAAATGAATTAATTTTTTTAGTTCAATAATTTAAACCAAATTTTGAAAATTAGTATTCATATCAAATTGTGCTAATAATGAGGTTTATTAAATATTGAGCTAGTACACAAGATGAATGAGGTTTATTAAATATTGAGCTAGTACACAAGATGCATGTTTATAGTACCTGTGTCCACTAGTTGTGTGATCATCCAATAGCATGTTCTAAATTTTAAAATTAATGTAGACTCTTTATAAATTAAAAATTAGTATTCAAGTAAAGTTTAGATAGTTTAGTATCATGACCCATTCAAAAGCATTATTAGACTAGGTCCGTTGGATAACTAATCCATTTGTTGCATAAAGATATGACAAGGAAAATTCTGGAAGTATACTTAAGTGTCAAGTATCTATCATACTTTCTTGTATATATCTAGTTATTTTAGAATAGTCTTAATATGGAGTATTCTATAGAAATATCTAGAACAACTATTTGTAACCACACATTGAGGAGATGAAACAAGTATCAATACCACTCATTCCTCTCATTTGTAACACATAACTTAATTAAAGAAGTTCTCTCCATTGTTAAGCTCTCTTGTGCTTACTACTTATAACCTTCTTAAACCTCCTACTTGCTTTTCTTTGCTCTAAGCCAATTTTCTTAAATTCTCTAAGACTTACTTAGTTCATCTTTACTTATAAGGTGACTAAGTGTTATACAGATTAGCACGATCTAAGTCTAATTCCGTGACAAATGGTATTAAAACAAAGGTTAAATCCTAGGTATGACTTAGTTATTGCTTAAGTTATGAGTATGGTAAGTGAGGAACTGTTGCTATTGAGGAGCAGCAAATTGAGGGGTAAGCTCATGGGGGAGAAAAGTAGCATGCTTAGCCCAAACATGAGAAGTCCAAACCTTCAATAAAAGAACCCATAGGGTCTCACATTGCTAATTTGGAAAAGAACACCATGGATGTGAGCTCCGTAGTGGACGAACTTAGTGATCAAATTGATAATTTAATTAATGTGAATGCCAAAATCACTAGGGCTGCTAAGTCTATGATTAAAGAGTTCTACCACACCTTTAAGGGAGAACTGAACTCCTTTAACTAGGAGCTGTCCGATTTGTGAAAGTTTGTTGAAGGGGAAATTCATGACCTTCGTAGAGAGATGGGGTTGTTCTGTTGAAGCAGTCTATTGTCGATTAGTACAATTGCTACTATTAGCACTACTGTTGTGCATGGTTTGAAGGTCTCCAAGCTTGCCATGTACAATGGCACTTGCAATGTCATAGCTATGGAGAACTTTTATTTTTTGGCATTAAACAATACTTTGAGGCCATGGGAGTTATCAATGACATTGCTGAAATAATTAATGCCTCGATCTTTTTCAGGAATGTTGCTTAACTATGGTGGAGAAGGACTTATACATGATCAACACATAAGAGCAATTCAAGGCTGAATTGCATAAACACTTTGTGCCTTATAATGCGGACAATAAAGCTAGAGGGAAGTTGTGTCACCTGAGGCAAATAGATAATGTTTCCAACTACATCAAGGAATTTATTACTCTTATGTTTGAGATCGATGATCTGTTTGACAAAGACTTCTTCTTCCACTTTAAAGATAACTTAAAGGATTAAATAAGAGTGGAACTACATAGGTGTAATATGCAGACCCTGGATGCTGCCATTGCCACCATTGAAACATTTATCGATTACTTTACCCATTTCAAGGGCAAAAAGCTCAACTCTAACAAGAACGGGGGAAAGAAGAGTAGGTAGAAAAAAGATATAAGCCATAGAGAGGGTGGACACCAAAAATCTGCAAGTGGCAAGCCCAAAAGTTCCTTAGGCAAGCATGATGTTAATGGACCTCCAAAGCCTTGCTTCATTTGTAATAGACCACATTAGATTAGGGATTGCCTTAATCGTAAGGTAATGAATACTATCGTGGCAAAACTTAATAAGAAGAGGCCCAAAGAGAAACCTTAAGTTGATTTGGGAGCTATATAATACTTAGGTACTCTTTTCAAGCTTTTCTTTCCACTAATCTTTAGGGAGAAGGGCTTGTTATATGTTGATACTGCCATTAAGGGAAAGGTTGTGTGTGCAATGCTAGACATAAGAGTCACACATAACTTTATAGATATATAAGAGACCAAATGCCTGGGTCTCAAACTTGCAAAGGGAGTTAACACTATCAAAACAATCAATTTCAAGGTAAAACTTGTTAACTGCACAGAGGAAGGAGTAGTCGTCCAAATTGGTGATTGGCATGGTAAACTAGACATTACCATTATTTTTATGGATGATTTCAAAATGGTTTTAGGTCTCGCTTTTTTTTTTTTTTGCAAAGCTTTTAGCCTTTCTCGTTCCTGCTTTAAGTTCCTTTACTATCTTTGATACCCATAAGATTTGAGTGATTTTTTTGAAAAGCATGGAGAAGTTAAATGCATTTGTAATTCAAACGGGATCTTAAATTAGATCAGAGTTATGTTGCTACTATAAGGGAACTAAGCGACGAGGAAGACATAGCAAAGCCTACTCGTTCACTGTTATAACTTATCCAAGCTATCCTTAATGAGTTTAAGGATATGATGTCTTCAGAATTGCCCAAGAAACTTCCTCTTAAATGAGATATGGATCATCACATCGAGTTAGAACCTGGTGCCAAGCCCCCTGTTATGGCCTTTTATCGCATGACACCTTTTGAGCTCGTAAAACTAAGGAAACAACTCCAAGATTTGCTAGACTCAGGCTACATAAAGTCTTTAAAAGCCCCTTATGGTGCTCCTGTCCTTTTTTTAAAAGAAAAAGGATGGATCGTTACAAATGTGCATAGATTATTGAGCCTTAAACATGGTCACCATCAAGAATACGTACCTAATACCTTTAGTAGCTAATCTCTTTGATCAATTGGGGAAGGCAAGGTATTTTACAAAGTTGGACTTGAGGTCAGGGTATTACCAAGTTCGCATTGCACATGATGATGAACCAAAGATAGCTTGTGGGATGCTTTATGGAGCCTTTGAGTTCTTAGTCATGCCTTTTGGTCTCACCAATGCACCTACTATCTTTTGCACATTCATGAATGAGGTATCACATCATTTTCTTGACAAGTTTGTGGTAGTTTACTTGGATAACATTGTGGTCTATAGCAACACTATTGAGGAGCACAAAGATCACCTTAAACAAGTCTTCCAAGTTTTCTGTGAAAATAAGTTGTATGCTATGAAGGAGAAGTGTTTTTTTGCTGAGTAGGAGGTGGAGTTCCTTGGTCATAAGATTAAGGATGACAAGCTTATGATGGATTTAATAAAGGTTTGAGCTATTCAAGAATGAGAGCCTCCAACAAAGGTCCTTAAATTGTAATCATTCATTGAGCTGGATAACTATTATCATTGATTCATCAAAGGTTACTCTGCCACAACAACACCATTAATTGCCTACTTAAGAAGAATAACACATAGCATTGGTCAAAAGAATGCCACGCTTCCTTTGAGAGATTGAAACATGTAATCTACCAAAAACCTATCATGGTGTTGTTTGACTACCAAAAGACATTTGAAGTTCACACAGATGCATCTGACTTTATCATTGAGGGAGTTTTGATGCAAGATGGGCATCTCATTACCTATGAAAGCTGCAAATTAAATAATACAGAGAGGTGGTACACCATCTAAGACAAAGAGATGATTGCTATAATCTATTACTTGTGCATATAGAGGCATTACTTGCTTGAAAGCAAGTTTGTGATCATGATTGACAATGTCGCTATAAGCTACTTCTAATCACAAAAGAAGCTCAATCCCAAGCAAGCTTGTTGGTAAGATTTCTTGGCCAAATTTGACTATAAGTTACAATATAAGCTAGGTAAAGCCAATGTTGTTGTTGATGCACTAAGTTGAAAGGTATAATTAGTTGCTTTATCTACTAATGCACCAAAAAGTAATGTCCTTGAGAAAATTAAGAAAGGCATGTTACAAGACAACCTAACCAAGAATCTATTAAAGTTGGCTAATGAGGGGAGGACTTAACAATTTTGGTTAAACGATGGAGTTCTTATGATGATTGGTAATTGAGTCTTCGTGCTTAAGTAGGGAAACTTGCAAAAAGAAATTCTTAAGGAGTGCCATGATTCCTTATTGGCTGGTCATTTAAGTATGACATGAGCCTTTGCTATTATTCAACAAAGCTATTATTGGCAACAAATATAGGCCATGGGTGATTATTAATCGGTTCAATAAGCATGCCTCCTTTCTTTCAGCCCTTGTTAACTACAAAGTTGGTAAGGTAGCTTGCTTATTCTTTAAGAATGTGGTAAAATTATGGAGAGTGCCTAAAAGCATAATAAGTGATAAAGACCTTAGCTTTATGGGCAAATTCTGGTGTAAGTCATTGAAATTACTAAGGACTAATCTAAACTTCTCAACCAACTTCCATCTCTAAAGTAATGGCCAAATTGAGTTGATCAATTCCTTGTTGGAACGATGCCTAAGGCACTATATTAGTGCACACTAGTAGGACTGGGCAAAACTACTTAACATTGCCTAATTTTTATATAACCTTCAAAGGTGTGAAGCAGTAGGAAGGTTCCTTTGAAATTGTCATGGGACAACAACCTTTAACTTTAAGTGTTATTGCCTTTTTTTACATGGGAAATAACCTTATTGCCTACAAATTTGCAAAGGAATTGCATAAGGAGGCAGACACAATAAGAGTTTGCCTTGACAAAGCTACCAAACGAATGAAAAAGTGGGTCGACACCAAACAACACTTAAAGGAATATGCGGAGGGAGATTTGGTGATGGTAAAGCTAATACCCAACCAATTTAAGTCTTGCACAAAGTGCATAAAGGCTTGGTAAGAAAGTATGAAGGGTCATTTCCTATAGTTAAGTATGTAGGGAAGACTGCTTACCAAGTTTAACTTCCCCTAAGACTTAAAATCCATAACGTCTTCCACGTAAATTTTCTAAAGACTTTTTTATAACGAATGAAAAAGTGGGTCGAATTCAACAAGGAATTAGAGTGCATTCTTGTAAATAAAGTGATTTGAAATAGGGGAGTTTCAAACTACACTTAATACTTACCAAATGGCAAAGTCTACTAGACCATAAGGTTAATTGAAAACGAAAGGATCTGCTTTAGTTATTCATTGACTATATTCAATGTTATAAGGATTAAGGCATGATAAAGATGTCACGAGATTAGGTGAGGGAGGATGTCACAGCTTATCCAAAAGCATGGTTATACTGGGCCCATTGGATGCCTAGCCTATTTGTTGCATAAAGATATGACAAGGAAAATTCCAAAAGTATGCTTAATTAAGTATCTAGAATACTCTATTGTAAATATCTAGTTATTCTAGAATAGTCTTAACTTAGAGTATTTTATAAAATATCTAGAACAACTAATTATAGTTATATATTGAAGAAGTGGAACAAGTATAAATATCACTCATTCCTCTCATTTGTAACATACCACTCAATTGAAGAAGTTCTCTCCATTGCTAAGCTTTTTTATGCTTATTACTTCTAGCCTTCCTAAACCTCCTACTTGCCTTTCTTTACTTTAAGCAAATTTTCTCAAACTCTCTACGACTTACTTAGTTCATCTTTACTTACAATGTGACTAAATGTTGCATGGATTAGCATGACTTAAGTTCAACTCCATGACATTAGTCTTATTTTCTATGATTTTTGTGTTAGATTAGGAATAGATATGGTTTATTACATAAGGACTCATGTGCCTCAATTTATTGTATGAATGAGAAATATGAGCTTAGAATTTTGTTATGTGGCTGAGCTAATTAAGCTTTAATATTAGCAATTGCATTAAAACTAGTTTGATTTAAGAGCCACCATTAGAGCTAGTTTGATCTAGAAGTTACTATTAGACCTAATTTGATCTAGAGGTCACCATAAGAGTCAGTACTTATTTTAACAATTATATAAGAGCAAGTTCAATTCAAAAACCAAAGAAAAGAAAAAATTGTTGCCATTTACCACTAGTTGCCACTAGCCACCCTCGATTAGGAATAAAGATGAAGCAATTAAAGGAGTTGTTGAAGGAACAATTGGAGTTATTGCTTGTTGTCTTTAAACCATCACTACTAACAGTTAGGCATTGTCACATATTGCCATTTTTGTTGCCAAATCCAAAATTGATGGACATTGATTTGCTTATTTTCAACCATCATGCATCCTAAGGAAAAGAATTAGGTGTGAAAAAAAAAGACAATGAAATTTATTGATCTAATAATCATAGGCATGAGGAAAAAGAAAAAAAAAAGAATCAAAGAGATATAATTTATGAGGAACAACAATAAAGTAATTAAGAAAAAAAAAGGAAAGATTTGGATGTTGAAGAAGAATTTAAGAGTTGAAATAAGATCTAAAATTATAGAGCTTAATTGACATAAGTAGTTTATATATAAGGTTTTGATATAAGAGGTATTGAGTTAATGAAATCTATAAGGTTTGGATTTAAGGATTTGTGAAGTTAAAAGCTAAAAAAGCTTATAGTTAAGGGTTTATTGAGTTAAGAGCTAATGGTAGCTCAATTTAGGATTTCCATAAGAGATGGAAAATAAAGAAGTGAAGTATTTATATAATAGTACTATGTGAACACCATATATTATAAAGTATTGTGAAGAATGAAGTTTTAGATCTTATTCTTTAAGGTTATATGCTATAAGTTCCCTAAAAAATTTATGGACTAATTGAAGGAAAAATAGTTAAGGAAACTCTTTGATAATATAATTGACAAGGATAAGAAAATTTGTAATGTTTACAAATATGACCCTATAAAAAAAGCAAGTTTAGTTTCCAAATGAGTTTGAAGATAAAGTTACAAAACTATTGATGTGAAAGTGATTTTTAAAGACGATGATGTCAAAGCAAAGTTTGAAAAGAATATACCATTAAAGTTTGAAAATTTTATTATTTTGAAGCAAATATTGTAAATGATTGCATAATTGAATCAAAATTAAAAGAGAGATTAAAGTTAATATAAATTCATTATTAATTAGAAATTAGTATTTAAGTAGAATTTGGATAATTAACTATTATTAGTTATGATTTTCGTATTAGATTAGAAATATATATAGTTTATTATTTAAGGATTTAAGTGTCTCAGTTTATTATATGGCTAATAAGTCTAAGTTGATACTTTTTTTTTTTGTTTAGCTAAGCTAATTGAGCTTTAACTAAGCACAAGTCAAAATCTATTACATAACTAACTAGTTTACTTGGCCAATATTTTATAACCATAAGGACTGTTACTTAATGCTTAGCAATAAGCATGACTTGATTATCCATATATTACATGACTTGATTAATTCAAGTAACAATAATGCTACCCTTTTTCTTGGCTTTCATAAAGCTAACACCAAGACCTTTTGCCTTTTTTTTTTCTTTTTCTTTGTTATTTTTATGATTAAAATATGACAAGTTACCTAGAGGAAGAAATAGCCAATTTTCTTCCTTTTTTGACTTTTAATTTTGTTGGGCCAAAATCAAAATTTAGAAATAGAATATTTAGTACACTTAGATTCACTTGTTACATATAATTCAATTACATTATTTAGTTGTAATAATTTAATAATTATTAAACATATAATTGAATTATATGTAACAAGTGAATCTAAGCTTCGATACTATTAATGAGAATTATAAAGATATTTATCAAATAAATATGCAACAAAATTAAATATTTAAAATTTTGATTACTAAGAGTAGATCAATTACTTATTATATATAATTATAATTTAACTTATGAGATAGAATTATTATCAAAGTAATATTGACTTCTTCTTTTTCTTTTTTTAGCTTGCTTAATCATACGATTCCTAATAGTAATCCACATTGATAAGGGGAAAACAACTTTTTCAATTTAAAACTCATTAGGAAGAATAGGAGGAGGGGGGCCAATAACCTTAATGTGTTATGCATGAATTGACTGGCCATATAATTAGGTATTTATAAGGATTCTGAATTTATAACCTATTCCTATGACTTGTGTCAATTTTTAGTAATCCTTGCATTTTTCAAATATCATATATTTAATCTTATAAATTTCTCAAACTTTTTAATAAAGTTTAACTTGATCTTTATTTTATATTTTCTTAATTATCTTTATATGTATGACTTATTGGAATCTTAATATGTTGATAATAGATAAAAATTATAATCCTAAAGGATTAGATAAATTAAACGTAATAGATAAAAATTATAATCCTAAAGGATTAGATAAATTAAACGTCTTTAATTTATCATTAATTCTTTAATTAATCAATTTATATTCTTAGATCAAGATTAGTATTTAGACACATATCATAATCACCTAAATGTTAGGATTATCAAACTATTTTAACTAATCCTTTTAGTGTATAATTTGTTAATGTAATACTAGTGTTCTAATTAAACATAAACTATGGAATTAATGTCTACTTTATATTATCTAGTTATGTTATTTCCCAAACATTCATATAGTCATTAATTCCTTAAATGAAAGCATAACTCCTTATGAATAATCATTACAACTTGCACAAGGATTTCTTAAATCAATATTTATTAGGAAAAAATGAAACATTCTTCCATTATTACTTTATGGTGACAAATCCTTTATTGATCACTTAATTATCTCTATATAGTTTATGATATACTCAATGTTAACCTCATAAGTAATTCTTAATTAGAACAACATAGATGTAAGGTCAATGTATACCAATTTCTATATGAGATACCTTAATGATCTTAAATCTAAGAATTACTTACATGATAGTTATATGACTAATTTCTTAAATGCACAAGCAATGTTCCATTTGGGAAATTTTTACAAGTCAATTCAATGAACTTTTCCATCTAAAAAGTACTTATACATTTGTTTAAGTATTGCTATACTTTTATTCAATGAGATTAATTGTTTTCTTCATAAGAAAGAAACATGACATGTGCTAGTTTCACATCTTCATTGACAACTTATTTTAATGGAACATCAACTAGGAATATTTAGGAATGATACTTTAATGCAATAAATATCTTATAATTATGATCTCATCATAATTACTTTTACAAAGTATATTTATTTATTATATGAATTTTATTTTTAGAGTTTATTAATAACTATATGGTGTATATAAATAATACTAAAGAAAAAGATTGTCTTACATTAATTAATAATATGCATAAAAATATATTCATAATGGTAACCAATACATTTGCTATTAGGGCATATATCAATATAATGTATGTGGTGGTTATTGAGTTAAGAGCCTAGCATCACACAAGCATTTGGAAGCAAAAAGACTACCAAAAGGTCACACTATAATGGCTTTAGCAACCAATCTCATGACTATAGCAATGAGGATAAGATGTATAAAGTAATTAGATGAGAAAAAGTTGAGTGAGGTATATGTCATTTGTTGGTAGGTACATAATTAAGGGTGTAAGTGAATTAGTTTGGGTTGTTTTGACACATATATTCAAACCAAAATATTAGTGGTGGTTTAAAAATTTTTAAGATCATAATCAAACTAATATAAGAGAGAAAACAATAATTGTGATTTAGTTTTGTCAATTTAGTAGTTCATGTTTATGTAAACAAAAAAAATTTTTGAAGATTGAAATAGCAAAAGAAAATAACATTAACAATATGAATAAAACTTTTGTTGTTCCCACAGCCTTATATGGGTTGTAATTGTTGTCAACTAGGTTTACGTGTGTAAGTAAATTGAAGTCACATGGAAGGGTAAAAAGGTAAAACCACACGGAAAGGCAAGAAAGTAAATTCACCGCGTAAGCCCTATTAGGGTTTCATGGAGTAGAGTATATAATGGTCTTGGAAGACAAAGAACAGGGTGTCAACAATATTGAACATTCAGCAAAACCTAGACAACTGACCAACCAAAGAAAATACCAAACCCTATGCAGAAGAACACCGAAAAGTACAGCTGTCGTGAACAGTGCAATCGTTATGAACAGTACAGCTGTCGTGAACAGTGCAATCGTTATGAACAGTAACCGTCACCGAAAGAAGAAGAGAAAACGGAAATTGACCAAAAAAAAGGAGACACCGAAAGTAGGGACTAAACGAAGAACAGCGAATAGAGGACAGCCAAATTGGAGCCGTTGTCGGGGGAAGGAGAAAAACCTGTGAGGAACGGCACACCAGCAATCTGCGAGGAGACAACACGGTAGAGAGAGAAACAGACAGTCGGAAAAACAAAGAAACGGGTTGATGGGAGAGAAAATCGGTTACGGCTAGACGGGGTTGGACGGCAGGACGAAGAAAAGTAGACCAGTGGAAGAAGAAACCAGATGGCCATAAAAGAGAGAGATATCGATGGCAACAAAGAACAATCGTCGAGGGAGAGAAAGAGGAGACGATCGGAACAGAGGAGTCGATACAGCCAAAATCAGATCCAACTGGACGGTGAGATAGATCTGGCTGAACGAAGAGAGAGAAACCACCGGCAGAATCGAAGATGGACGAAGAGAGAGAAATCCGGCTGGACAGCAAGAGAGAGAGAAACGACAAGCGAGCGGTGAGACAGTGAGATCGTGAGACAAGGAGATGGGTAAGACCATAAGACGGTGAAAGCAGGAATTATGTGAGACAACGTAGAGAAGGAATTCGGTGAAGCATTGAACTCAATGTATTTCCAGACTTCTTCAAGAGAGGTTAGAGAGCGTTGCGGTGAACTTCTAAGCAGCAGTGGAGCAGCCTTTCAATTCAATAGAGGCAAGACAAGCTAGAAGAAGGGTAGACACAGTAAGTGACACTCTTTGTATTGTACTTACTTAGTAATTGCAATATTGAAAGGAGTAGAGAATTAAAGACATCCATTGTAACCTGTATTCACAAGTATAGTGGATAGTCTCGGTAGAGGGAGAGTCCCTACCACCGTGGATGTACGTCACGTTGACGGAACTACGTAAATCTCGTGTGTCCTTAATTTGCTTTACGTTCTGTGTTTTGAATTGAGTTGTGAACGCAACTAAAGTATTAGCCAACCTATAACCTAACGAAGACTTAAACAAGAACATCCGTATTGTCGATTAGGCAAGGTGTCTGAAAGGTGACTTTGAGGACTATTATGATTAGTAGGTAGCAATAGATCTACTTTAGTCGAGTATGAGAAAGAGTTTGTTTTTAATAAGAGATTGACATTGTTCACTTACCTGCGAATTGCGAATTGTGGTGATACTGATTTACCCCTCCTCTTAGTATCATAAACTAGTAGATCTTAGGGAGAAATCGGGAACTTCAATTGGTATCAGAGCACTGGTTCACCAGTTTGAAGCTTAACAGCTTGGTGTACTAGTTTGAAGGGATCTAGAAGTTTAAGACGTTCAACATACTGAGAAATGGAAGTTGGTACCAGCATTAGCACCACTTACAGCAATAAGGTTCCAATTTTCAATGGAACCAACTACCATATGTGGAGAGCAAGAATACAAGTGGTATTTGCAACCATAGGCATGAACGTGGTGAAATTCATACAGGAGGGTTTTGTGGCTCCAAAAGAAAGTAAAGACCTAACCCTAGAGGAGTTAAGGCAGTTTGAGATAAATGGGAAGGCCTCAAACGTCATCATTTCAGCATTGATAGATGCTGAGTATGCTAAAGTGATGGATTGCAAATCTGCTAAGGAGATATGGGACAGATTGTAGAAGGTCTATGAAGGTGATGGCAGAATGAAGGAGGCTAAGCTTCAAGTGTTCAAGGAGAGATATGAATCTCTTAAAATGCAGAAGAATGAGACAGTCTAAGAGTTCTTCACTAGGGTTATTGGTGCTGTGAATGACTTGAGAAATCATGGGAAGAATAAGAAGGACTCATCTATTATGAAGAAGATTCTGAGAATTCTACCTGAGAGGTTTGCCTCAAAGGTAGCAGCCATAGAGGAGAGTGGAGATCTCAATTCTATGTCTCTGCATGATCTCCAGTGCAATCTTATTGCATATGAGATGAGGATAAAGTCAGCTGAAAACTTTGTAACAACGAAGGTATTAAAGGAGGCAACTTTCAAAGCTATGAAGCACTTGAAGATAGAAGAAGAGAAAGAATCATCTAGTGAGGAGGATGATGATGAGGATGAGGAAGAAAGTGAAGGTGAAGTATTGGCTTATTTCACTAAGAAATTCAAAAAAGGGTCTAAGAAGGGAAAAGGACAACTGGCCTTAAGATGTTATCATTGTGGGCAGACTGGACACTTTGCTTCTTAGTGCAAAGTGAAACTTGATGATGAAGATGAGGATGGTGATGATGAGTAGAATTCAAGATGGAGAAGATCATCATTCAAATCAAAGAAGTCCAGCAAGAAGATTGCCAACCCACAGAAGAAGTAGAGAGCCTCATTTAAGAGCTATGTGAGTCAAATAAAAAAAGCTAATGAGGAGGAAGATGAAGATTCATTAGATGAGCACGTCTTTATGGCATCAGCACAAGGTGGTAGCTCAACCTCTAAAGAGGAAAAGGAGGTTGATGAAGAAGAACCAAATCTTGAAGCTGAGCTGGAAGCAGCTTGAAAAAAGATAATCAGAAAGGGTAGAACCATAAAACGAGATTGAGGAAAGGAGGTTGACAATGTGCATATTGATTTGTGTGGACCGATGAGGACAAAAGGGTTGAAAGGTGAGAGGTACTTCATTTTGTTTGTTGATGATTATTCGAGAAGGACCTGCCTCATGCACCTCAAATACAAGTCAGAAGTTTTGAATTGCTTCAAGAGATACAGAAAATTGGCTGAAAATGAGAGTGGAAGGAAGATCAAAGTATTGAGGTCAGATCAAGGCACTGAATTTACAAATGAAGCTTTTGAAGATTACTTTGAGAAGCATGGTATTCATCATCAAATGGTAGCAGCAAGAACACCTCAACAGAATGGGGTGGTAGAGAGGAAGAATAGAGTTGTGGTTGAAATGGCAAGAACTCTACTGTTGGAATCCAAGCTTCACACAAGATTTTGGACAGAAACAACATTTACAACTGTACATCTACTAAACAGAGTATTACTAAGGCCCAATACTGATAAGACTCCATATAAGCTATGGAGTGGAAAGAAGACAACAGCCAAGTATCTCTGAGTCTTTGGCAGCCTATGTTTTGTGAAGAACAAGGAGCAAAACTTGGGAAAATTCAACGCTAGGTCTGATGAAGGCATCTTTGTGGGATACTTAGAAAAGGCAAAAGGTTACAGAGTTTTCCTGCATAAGCTGGGAAAAGTGATCACTTCCAGTGATGTGAGAATAGATGAGAACTGGAAAACAATGCAGAATAGAGAAGTTGAGGACAATGAAGAAGATGACTTCAATATAGATTCTTCTTCTATATAGATGAAGAAAAGGAACAAGAAGTAAGTTCAGACTCGAATAAGAGTGAGTCTGAAGATGAAGAAAGAGATCCTTTTACAACTAAGACGGTGCAAGGAAGAAGGACAAAGAAAACATGGACCAGTGCTTATCAAGGAGATCATATCATAGGTGACCCATCAGCAGGAGTTACAACAAGAAGAAGAATTGTGGGAGCTACTGCTTTACTCTCACAAGTTGAACCTAAATCTGTTGAAGAGGCTATTCAAGACAAAGCCTGGGTCAAAGTTATCAATGAGGAGTTGGATCAAATTGAGAAGAATGATATATGGGAGTTGGTTCCAAGACCCACTAATAAGAATGTCATAGGAACAAAATGGGTGTTTAGGAATAAACACAATGAAGATGGCAAGGTGGTGAGGAACAAGGCCAGGCTGGTTTGCAAAGGCTACACTCAGATAGAAAGAGTAGATGTTGGTGAAACTTTTGCACTAGTAGCAAGGTTAGAAACTATCAAAATGTTCTTAGCTTTGGCAGCATACAAGAGGTATAAAGTCTATCAGATGGATGTGAAATCCGCCTTTCTGAATGGGCTCCTGAAAGAAGAAGTGTATATTGAACAACCCGATGGAGTACAAATCAGTGAGGATAAGACACACATGTGCAAGCTGAAGAAAGCCTTGTATGGTCTTAAGCAAGCTCCAAGAGCATGGTACAGTAGGCTGGATGCGTACTTGAAAAGGTTGAACTTCAGAAGAGAAACGGTTGATAATAACCTGTATGTGTTCAACTCAGAGAAAGGTCAGCTGATAACCATAGTATATGTAGATGACATCATCTTTGGAGGGGATCACTCTGAGCTATACCAAGATTTTGCACAGAAGATAAGTGAGGAATTTAAGATGTCATTGATTGGAGAAATGACGTACTTTCTTGGATTACAGATAAAGCAATGTGAAGAAGGTATCTTTATTTCTCAGATGAAATATGCCAAAGAGATGCTGAAAAGGTTTAGCATGGAGGACAGCAGACCTGTCAGTACCCCTATGACAGTGGGTTGCAAGTTAACAAAAGATCAGGAAGGAGTACAAGCCCTACAGTGTACAGAAAGATGATAGGGAGCCTTCTGTACCTTACAGCATCAAGGCCTGATCTTATACAAGCTGTGTGCACTGCCAGCAGATTCCAAGCTGATCCTAAAGAGTCTCATGTATTGGCAGTGAAAAGAATCCTAAGGTACCTCAAAGGAACATTGGAAATGGGTTTGTGGTATCCAGCCATGGATTCTATTAAACTACAAGCATACACTGATGCAAACTGGGCAGGAAGTATAGATGATAGAAAATCAACTAGCGGCTGCAGCTTCTACTTGGGTTCAAAGTGTGTTGCATAGTTAAGTAGAAAGCAAAACAATGTTGCTTTGAGCACAGTTGAGGTTGAGTATATGGTTGCTTGTGTAACATGTACTCAAGTGATATGGATACAAAGACAATTGGTAGACTTGGGTATGGAAGTGAAGTTACCAGTGAGTGTATTTTGTGATAATCAAAGTGCTATTGATCTCAACAACAATCCGGTTCAACATTCAAGGAGCAAGCATATTGACATCCAGTATCACTTCATTAAAGATCAAGTAGAACAGGGTATAATTCAGTTGGAGTATGTTGGCACTAAAGATTAAATTTCAGATATTCTAATTAAATCTCTATCCACAGAGTTGTTTGAAAAGCACAGATTAAGTCTATTTATGCAAATGCCTTTTCAAGCCTAAAAATTAGGTGAATTTTCCATCTCTACTTTGCGAGTTTTTCAGATTTGTAATTGGTTGGCAAAGGGGGAGAGAAGCAACAGTGTAGGGGGAGCTGTTAAGAAAGGGGGAGTGCATATTTAGGGGAAGTTGAAACTGCTGCATAGTGGCTTTTGTTATGAGTGTTGCCAACAATTACAAAGGGGGAGATTGTTGTTCCCACAGCCTTATATGGGTTGTAATTGTTGTTAACTAGGTTTACGTGTGCTAGTAAATTGAAGTCACATGGAAAGGCAAAAAGGTAAAACCACACGGAAAGGCAAGAAAGTAAATTCACCGCGTAAGCCCTATTAGGGTTTTATTGAGTAGAGTATATAATGGTCTTGGAAGACAAAGAACAGGGTGTTGGCAATATTGAGCATTCAGCAAAACCTAGACAACTGACCAACCAAAGAAAACACCAAACCCTATGCAGAAGAACACCAAAAAGTGCAGCCGTCATGAACAGTATAGCCGTTGACGGGAAGAGAGAGATTCAGCCGTTGAGTGAACAGTAACTGTCGCCAGAAGAAGAAGAGAAAACAGAAATTGACCAAAAAGAAGGAGACGTCGAAAGTAGGGGTTGAACAAAGAACATCGAATAGAGGACGGCCAAATCGGAGCCGTTGTCGGGGGAAGGAGAGAAACCCGTGAGGAACGGCACACCATTGGCATACCAGCGATTTGCGAGGAGACAACACGGTAGAGAGAGAAACAGATGGTCGGAAAAACTGAGAAACGGGTCGACGAGAGAGAAAACCGGTTACGGCTTGATGGGGTTGGATGGCAGGATGAAGAAAAGTAGACCGACGGAAGAAGAAACTAGACAGCCATAGAAGAGAGAGATACCGATGGCAACAAAGAACAACCATCGAGAGAGAGAAAGAGGAGACAGCCAGAACAGAGGAGTCGATACGGCTAAAATCAGATCCAACTGGACGGTGAGATAGATCCAGTTGGACAGTGAGAGAGATCTGGCTAAATGAAGAGAGAGAAACCACCAGCAGAATTGAAGACAGATGAATAGAGAGAAATCCAGTGAAGGGAGAGAAATTCAGCGGTAAGAGAGAGAAATTCGGCGAGAAGAGAGAGAAATCCGACTGGACAACAAGAGAGAGAGAAACGGACAGGCGAGCCGTGAGACAGTGAGATCATGAGACAAGGAGACGGGTGAGACCGTAAGACAGTGAAAGCAGGAATTGTGTGAGACAACGTAGAGAAGGAATTTGGTGAAGCATTAAACTCAACGTATTTCCAAACTTCTTCAAGAGAGGTTAGAGAGCATTGCGGTGAACTTCTAAGCAGCAGTGGAGCAGCCTTTCAATTCAATAGAGGCAAGACAAGCTAGAAGAAGGGTAGACACAGTAAGTGACACTCTTTGTATTGTACTTGCTTAGTAATTGCAATATTGAAAGGAGTAGAGAATTAAAGACATCCATTGTAACCTGTATTCACAAGTATAGTGGATAGTCTCGGTAGAGGGAGAGTCCCTACCACCGTGGATGTACATCACGTTGACGGAACCACGTAAATCTCGTGTATTCTTAATTTGCTTTATGTTCTGTGTTTTGAATTGAGTTGTGAACGCAACTAAAGTATCAACCAACCCATAACCTAACGAAGACCTAAACAAGAACATTTTATTGTCGATTAGGCAAGGTGTCTGAAAGGTGACTTTGGGGACTATTATGATTAGTAGGTAGCAATAGATCTACCTTAGTTGAGTTTAAGAAAGAGTTTGCTTTTAAGAAGAGATTGAAGTTATTCACTTACCTGCGAATTGCGAATTGTGGTGATACTGATTCACCCCCCCTCTCAGTATCACAAACTAGTAGATCCTAGGGAGAAGTCGGGAACTTCAACTTTATTCCAATAAAACCATTGGAGAAAACCAATTATATTTAAGTAATAATGTAAATGGATTGAAGTTTTAAATTTGGTGGAAATGGTTGAATCTTTTCAATGGTTTATGTCTCTATACAATAATTTTAGGTTTTATTGTTATTAGTATTATTTGGAAAGTGATTTAGTTTAGGCAATTTTTGGATTTCCAAAATTGTAACCAAGCCATTAAATGTAGTTTCCTTAAATTACAATACATTTTTTGCAACTTCAGCAATTTTGGTTTATTTTTGTTGAATTGGTTAGATTATGCAAGTTGAGTCGTTTTATGTATACCTCTAGGTATGTTTATCACATGACTTTAGTAAGTATGATTATAACTACTAAACTTTTAGTCCTAATAATCAAGAGTTAAATCTTAATATGGATAATAAAAAAAAGGGACAAAGTTAGTGAATTGTTATGATGATTTGATCAAAACTAATCTTATTAAATATAAACTTATAAAATTAGTTAGGTATGGTATTAGATAATTGTAAGTTGGTTAGTTAACATCTTATTTTTAAGTAGTGGCATAATGAGCTTGGCTTAACAAAAGAATATGATAGATTGACTATTATAGTTAATAGTCTACATAATCAAGTTGTTGTCCAAAGCCAAAGTTAGCTTAATTATTGTTTTGATTTGAATTGAAATCAAATCAAAATTGAACTAAGCTGAAGCTAAAATTAAATCTATATTTGTAGCTAAAATTAAAATTGTAGAAAAGTAGTTCAACCACAGTTTACCCTATCTAAAAATTAGAATTATAATGTTCATTGTAATTATACAAGAATTAAAATGGAAAACCTTGTTAAAAATTGGTAGTTGTATAACAAGACAAAAAAAGAAAAGGTAATGGTAACCCTTCTTATTGTTTTAAAAAATCTAAAAATGGTGGGATTGATTTATAACTACATTGATATCAAAATTAAACTAGAATTGAAATGAAAAAGTTTTGAAATTAGAACCATAACCAAAATTGAACAAACCTAATACTTAAATCTTGTTAAGGGTAACTAGTTTAATTCTAGTTTTGCAAACCATAGAATTGGGATTGAAATGGTCAATAGGTAGGTCTAACCACACATAGCATGGAACTATTAGTAAGCTAATAAACAAAACAAGTTATAATCTAAGGAAATGTAAATCATATTATTAGTTACATTGTCTAATTTAGATATTTAAAATAGGTTACGATATACTAGAGACAACTCGTTTTTTAGATAGGCTTATTGTTTTGTATAATTTTAAGCATAACTTATTTATCTCTTACGTAGTGTTGTGCCGAACTTGGATATCCAACTAATACGCCCTAGACAATCCATATGTCTTGATGCTATAGGTCATGCCATTTATGGATTGTCCCTTATTAGTTATGCTTAGGTTAGCTTCCTTAAAAACATGACAACTATTTTTTCTTTTAAAAAATAATTAAAAGATGATAAATAAATAAATATTTTAATAAAAGGAATAAAACTTACATTTTTATTAAAATTTATAATTTTATAGATTATAAATGAGAAACTTTTAGATTTAAAGACAAAAGTATATAGTAGAAATAAGTGGGGTTAAAGGAGAGAAAAGGAAGGAGATGGCAAGTACAATTAAGTTTATAGAATTATTTGACTAGCAAAGAACCCTGCTCCATAAATGAGCCCTTATATAGCTATATGAATACCTTTGGTGGAAAACAAGCCATTTTGCATAAACAAGATGGCTTATAACCATTCATAAGATTAAGAAAACCAAGGATCCTTATCCCATTGATGCATAGCTCTTTCTTCCTTGCACGATCATAATGCATAATAAGACACTATATTATTTAGTTCTTTCCATTCTTTAAATTAAAGAACATTAAAATTACCTTATTTTGAGCCATTTATCTTTGGTTTATATGAGACAAAATTGTGGCACTTAATTTTAAATTGTTCACAAATCTTTGTTATCATTTTATTGTTTAGATTGGTGGCATTGTTGGTGATTAGCCTTTTTAGGATACCATATTGGCTAATGATATTTCTTTATTACCTTATAGGTAACATTTGCATATGAAGTTACTTGTACCTACTTGGTGAAATAATCAATAGCCACTGAGATGAAATAGGGTCCATCAGATGCCTTTGGTAAGATAAGATCAATCACATCCATGTCATATATAGAAAGTGGTCATGGAAATGTCATTATATGTAGCAAAACAACTGCTATATGTATCTTATCTACATATATTTGACATTTATGACATCTCCTTGCACGATAGTGACAATTTGATTCCATGGTTGTTAAATAGTATCTTGCTTTTAAGAGTTTTCTAATGATAGAAAAGCCATTAACATGTGAGTTATGTAGGCCTTCATGTACTTCCTTTATTATGGTTTTACCTCAGCTATGTCTACACATTGTAGCAAGATAGTGTCATGGTTACTTTTGTAAAGAACATATTGATTAAGGAAGGTTATTTTATCATTTTTAATTGCTCCTAGGGATAAGTCTTTAGTTAGTGTTTTACATTGTGATACCAAGACTTGCCATTTGCTTCTTTTTTTATATATATATGCATTAAATAGGAGTATGGTGAACATTGACTAAGATCACTTCAATGCTAACTTTTAAGTCAATTTTGTACATTGTTACTAACATTTCCAAGGCATAGCAATCTTGTTATTTTCCTAAGGTTTATGATTAAAGGTGATTTTATCAAATTGCTTTATTTACTACTTGATGTATTGATTATATGGGATGAGCTTATGATCTCATGTCTCCTATTCATTAAGTAATTGGTAAATGGCCAATGCTAAATCAAAATATATCTTAAGATTTTTGGCTTTTATTTCTAAGGCATATGGTAGATCTATGACATATGCTTGATATTCTATTATATTGATGATGCATCCAAATTACAGCTATATTGTCACTAAATATTATATGTCTTTAGGATAGATCAAAATTACCCTTTTTCCATGTCTTAGTGCACTCAATGCCTCATTGAACTATATCTATTATTCATTTATTGCATTCTATTCCTTTTGATTTTGATCTAAGGTCAAAATGTTTTCATTAAGAAAGTTAAACTATATTGGCTTGTAATAAGGGTTAGATTGATCTATAAGGACATTAATGATTGTATTACCTTTAACTTATTTGTGGCTAACATTATGAATGTCATATTATAAGAAACAAGCCTTTCATTAGGCTATTCATTTAGACAAGGTTGGTATCTCCAAGATGTATTTGATGGGATGCTCCTTAGTAATAAGCTAGGTTAAATAATATAACATGTATTACTAAAGCTTGCATGTTGATCATGCTAAAGTATAACAAACCCTTTTTAGGTATGAGTTTTAAATCTCATGACTTGTAAATTTCTCACTAAAGTAACATATAGCTCTTTCTTTTTTTTTTAAAGTTTTGTCATGATAGCCTAAGATGCACCCCATACACTACCACTAAATGGTGAGATATAATATAAGAGGTTTATTTGTAATTAGTGGCACTAGAACTAGTATATTAGAAAAATAATGTTAATTTTTCAAAAGCTTCTTTGCACTTATCATTCTATTGACTTGGATTACTATTGTTTCCACAGTCTTGTATGGGTTGTAATTGTTGTCAACTAGGTTTAAGTGTGCAAGAAAGTAAAGCTACATGGAAGGGCAAGAAAGTAAAAGTAAAGCCACATGGAGGGCCAAGAAAGTAAATCTGCCGTGTAAGGGCAAGAACGTAAATCCGCCATGTAAGCCCTATTAGGGTTTCATGGAAGAGAGTATATAAAGATCTTGGAAGATAAGACCAGAGTAAGACCAACATAATTGAATACACGGCAAAACACCAAACCCTATACAAAATAACACCACCTGCAAAAGAAAAAAGCAACCATTGTGAACAGTGCAGTCGTCGGAAATTGAACAGTATCGTCGGAAAATTGAACAGTGTCGTCGGAAATTGAATAGAACGAAGAACGGCCAAATTGAGCAAATTGGAGCAAACCGTGTGACGACAAGAGAGAGAAACCTGTGAGGAATAGCATACCACTGGCACACCAGTGGTTGGACGAAGAGAGAGAAAATGTAGCCGACAGACGAAGAGAGAGAAAATGAAGCTGACGGACGAAGAGAGAGAAAACACAGCCAATAGACGAAGAGAGAGATGCTACCAGAAGAGCAGACAACAGATCTGCGACGGCGTGAGACAAACGAACGACATGACAAGGAGAGAACCATGAAATGGACGAAGAGAGAGACACCACCAGAGACGGCCGTTGGAAGGGAGAGAAAATAGGTATACGGCTAGAACAGAGGAGTCGACGGGGCTAGATAGGGCTGGACGACAGGACGAAGAAAAGTAGACCACTGGTATAAAAGGGAGGAAATCCGTGACGACCAAGTGGGTGAACGAAAAAGAGAAATCCGACGGTAAGAGAGAGAGAAATGGACAAGCGAGCCGTGAGACAGTGAGATCGTGAGACAAGGAGATAGGTGAGACCATAAGATGGTGAAAGCAGGAATTGTGTGAGACAACGTATAGAAGGAATTCGGCGAAGCACGAAAAGAACCCAACGTATTTCCAGACTTCTTTAAGAAAGGTTAGAGAGTGTTATGGTGAACTTTTAAGCGACAGTGGAGCAGCCTTTCAATTCAACAGAGGCAAGACAAGTTAGAAGAAGGGTAGGCATAGTAAATGACACTCTTTGTATTGTATTTGCTTAGTAATTACAACATTGAAAGCAGCAGAGAATTAAGACATCCATTGTAACTGAAATTCTCAAGTATAGTGGATAGTCTTGGTAAGGGAGAGTTCCTACCATTGTGGATGTACGTCACGTTAACGGAACCACGTAAATCTCGTGTGTCCTTAATTTGCTTTACGTTCTGTGTTTTGAATTGAGTTGTGAACGCAGCTAAAGTATCAGCCAACCCATAACCTAATGAAAACCTAAACAAGAACATCCGAATTGTCTATTAGGCAAGGTGTCTAAAAGGTGACTTTGGGGACTATTGTGATTAGTAAGTAGCAATAGATCTACCTTAGTCAAGTCTGAGAAAGAGTTCACTTTTAAGAAAAAGTTGAAGTTGTTCACTTACCTGCGAATTGCGAATTGTGGTGATACTGATTCACCCCCCTCTCAGTATCAT
Organism: Ceriops tagal; assembly: GCA_021533255.1. Taxonomy (NCBI): domain Eukaryota; kingdom Viridiplantae; phylum Streptophyta; class Magnoliopsida; order Malpighiales; family Rhizophoraceae; genus Ceriops; species Ceriops tagal. Next base: position 4,975,540 of record CM038608.1, read on the forward strand.
AAACTAGTAGATCCTAGGGAGAAGTCAGAAACTTCAATTACTTTCTCAAAGCAGGCCAAATATAAGTTTACAAGTTGCTATTAAATGAGATATGAACTTGAAAATATAATTAAGCCTTCTAACAAAGCCTTGCAACTCCTTTAGTTTAGAGAGTTTGGACATTTGTTGTTACTCTTTTTGGCTAACAATAAAACCTAATAGCTTGCTCGAAGTTGCTCCAAATATGCATTTTGCCAAATTAAGTTTAAATTAGTGTTTCCTTAATTGATTAAATAGTTTTTCAGGATTAGTAGGTGAGCCTCCTTAGCTTAAGATTTAGCAATTGCATCATCTACATAAACCTCAATTTTGTTGTTATCATATCATGAACAATTGTTGTCATTGCTTAATATCATCCACATTATTCAAATCAAATGGCATAACTTTGCAATAAAAGGTATTTTACATTATAATGATTGTTGTTTTGTCCATGTGTTTGGATGTTATTTTGATTTGATTGAATCTTGAAAACCAATACATAAAAGAAGACATTGAATAATCCATGATATTTTCTATAAGAATGTCAATATGTGATAAAGAAAAATTGTCTTTAAGGCTTTCTTTGTTCAAATCCATATAAATTTACACATATGTAAGCTTTTCCATCTTTTTTAGGAATAGACACAATGTTGGCTTCCCATTTTAGGTAGGTTTCCACTTAAAGGAAATTTACATCTAACTACTTTTTAATTTTTTATTTAATTTTTATTAAGAACTTAGGTTTCACCTTTCTAAACTTTTGTTGTACTAATTTGCACTTTGGCTTAAGTAGAAGCTTGTGTACTATTATGTCAGTATTATTCAAGCAATTAAATCATATCATGATTATTATTTTGGGAAAGTTTTGCATTATTTTTGACTTTATATGGGTTTTTTGTAATGCCTAGGTTAATTAGCTAGATTGGCTCTTTCTCAACTATAGACAATCTTTCTTCTTGTTCAATTAAGCATTGAAGGTCTAATGGGAACCTTTCTTCTTTGGATTTGCTAAGATTTGGCTTATTAAGAGGAAATTCAAATGTAGTTTCCTAACAAGCATTGATCGTGCTATTCGTCTTGTCTTTGGTATTTCTAGACAAGAAATAAGGCTCGACGTGAATTGGCATTGTTAAATGAGAAAATGTAGAAAAAAAAAGGGTGATATTTTAAAGAAAATGAGGATTATGACAAAGAGTGCAATTGATATAAACATATATTGTTAATTGACATATGTTAAAAGGCTACTCATTTTATTTACATAGTTACTTCTTAGATTTCATGAGCAAAAATAGACAAAGGGAATTAACTACATTACTTGGTAATATGCTCTACAGACAAAGGAATCTCTTAAACTTATTAGTTATTAGTAAAAGCATTAAGGTTGTAACATTGGACAATAAGGATTGCCTCAGCTAAATGAATTGATGAATGCCTATTTGTATCTTGAAAGTGTATAGTCCCACTTATATAAGAAGTTCTATGATTCCTAAGACTCTTACCTACCAACATCAAAGTCCTTAACAATCATCTCGCTAGGTACCATGATGGCAATGTCAAATGGTAACTAAACTTGGGTCCCTTTAGGCATGATATTAAATGATTATCCATTGTTAAGAAGTTCTTAGGATGGTAACTGCAACATATAACCTAGATATGCAATGCCTTAGTATGGCTCTATCCCTTAGTATAAATTTCCTTATAAAAAATGGATATACAATTAGTAATTAGTATATTATTAATAATGTGGTCAAAGCTAGTTAAGGATATGTTAGGCAAAACCTAAGCCTAATTGAAAATTCACAGTAATGTGACTTTAAACTCATTAATAGGGAGAAGATTAAGATCTTATTTAGACTATAATAAAGTTACTCCATTTTATTGTATTCACTTTATTTCATGAATTTAAGATAGAGCTTATTAAATTATTTCTCCAACATGCATGTTGTGTATTTCAAAATTACCTACATATACCTTAATAAGATTGGATACCTTATGGTCAAGAAAAGGGTTGGTATTGTTGTCTAGCTTCTTTTTTGTTTTTGAAATGTCAAACTAACCTTTATCATTAAGTTTTTGGACTTTGCACTTTTAGTCCAACAATTGTTGGTTGAATGCCCAATTTAACCTTTAGGGTATTCACATTTGACATTGGTATTGTATCATTAGGGCTAAGGCAACGATAATTGTTGTCTTTTAAGGATAATGGCAAGCTCATTTTGATTAAGCCATATAAGAGATTCTAAATATGACATTAGGATAAGGTCAAACTTCCTTGTTTTTGTTTCATTGGCTCAATAGGGTTACTTATAGGCATTGGTACACATATGCTTGATTGAAGAGATTTTACCAGAGTGTTTAATGAAAAAATAGGGTTGGTTGGTTAAGTGGCTATTGCATTGACCAAGGAAACTATCTTTGTGGATTGTTGAAAGCTTGGTAAGAAAAGTGAATGTTTGGTTAGAGTTCTTGCTAAGCTATCTAAACTTCACCCGCTTTCTTTCTAGTTGCACTAGGTTTCTTGTTGAAAGATTGTTTAAAGTTTTCTTTAGTTTCTTTTTCATATCTTGTAGGTTTAGTTGAGTTTGTTCCAACTCTAAGATGTACTTAAACCTATCTTTGAAAGTATATGCCAATTCCTTCCAATTATTGATGTTCTTTTTGTCTTATTTCATATATTAATAGGAGGCCATACCTATCAAGCTATCTTGGAAGCAGTGCATTAGTAGTTATTCATAACTTATATAAGTTGTCATCTTTCAAATATACATCATTAAGTGTGAAGTTCCCAACTTCACCCTAGGATCTACTAGTCTATGATACTGAAAGGGGAGGGGCGAATCAGTATTACACCCTTTTTAATTGGTAGGTGAACAATTTCAAACTCTTCTCAGAAATGAACTCTTTCTTAAATTTAACTAAGGTAGATCTATTATTACCTACTAGTCATAATAGTCCCCAAAGTTACCTTTCAGACACCTTGCCTATTGCACAGATTGGTTGTTCTTGATTAGGTCTTCTTTTAGGTTATGGGTTTGATGATTCTTTAACTTTGTTCACAACTTAATTCAAAACACAGAATGTAAATTCAAAGCAAGGACACAAAAGATTTACATGGTTTTGTCAATGTGACGTACTCCACAGTGGTAGAGATTCTTCCTCTACTGAGACAATCCACTATACTTGAGAATACCAGTGTGGTATCCCCTATGATTACAATAGATGTCTTAATCTTTTACTCCTTTCACTATTACAAACACAAAGCAATCACAATACAAAGAGTGTCACTTACTATGTCTACCCTTCTTCTAGCTTGTCTTGCCTTTATTTGATTTGAATAGGCTACATCACTGTCGCTTGGAAGATTACCAAAACACTTTCTAACCTCTCTTGAAGAAATCTGAAAATTCGTTAAGTTCTCTTAAATGCTTCATCGAATTTCTTCTTTAAGTTGTCTCATCCAACTCCTGGTCTCACCGTCTTATGGTCTCACCCGTCTCCTGGTCTTACCGTCTCACCGTCTCACCATCTCATAGTCTCACTCTTTTCTAGTCTTATCGTCACATTGTCTCCAGGTCTCACGTCTCACTATTTCTGGTCTCACCGGTTTGGTTTTTTGGTGTCCTTTAGTGTCACCCGTTTCACCATTTTCTGGTCTCACTAGTTTTGGTCTTTCGGTATGATCAGGTGTCACTGATTCTGGTCTCACGTCTCACATGGTCTGTATCCCCAACGTATCCCCAACATTTCTGGTTTGTATCCCCAACGTTTTTTGGTGTGTGTCCCCAACGTTTCTGGTTTAGTCTCATCGTTCTCATATTTCCAAGTCTCACCTGGTCTCATTGTTATCACGTTTCCAGGTCTCACCATTTTGGTTTGGTCTTGCCATTCTGGTTTGGTCTCACCGTTCTCACGTTTCCAGGTCTGGTCTGCTCTAATGTCTCACCTTCTCTAGGTCTCACGTCCTCTCTCTTTCTGGTCTACTCTCACATGTTTCACTATCTTACGGTGGCTACCCCATAAAAGATAAGTCTTGGTTTATATACTCCTTTCTATGAAAGCCCTAGTAGGGCTTACTATAGCTATAGCGAATTTCCTTTCTTACCCCTCCATGTGGCTTCATATTACTGTTCCATTCAAAATTCAGCATTATCCTCCTTCTTAATTTATTTTTCTTGCTTTTTTCTTTTTACTGAAATCTCATTCCTTGACTGCTTGAATGAACGGCCAGGATTGCCCATGAACAATTACCACCTTATCATATTATCACACTAAGACTTAAGTAATGCTACACTCCCTCTACAAGTTCACTCCAAGGAGATCACTTTACGAGGTTATTTGACATGCTAGTCTTATCTTGTACAAGGTTATGAGCCACTTTTGCTTGCACACTTAAATCTGGTTGACAATAATTACAACCTATACAAGGCTGTGAGAATAACAATCTCCTCCTTTGTAATTGTTGGCAACACTCACAATAAAAGCCATTATGCAACAGTCCTTCATAGAGTAATAATCCAGAAGTAGATGGATTACAACTCCCCTTAAATATGCACTCCCCCTTCTTTAATAGCTCCCCCTGCATTGTTGCTTCTCTCCCCCTTTGCTAACCAATTACAAATTTGAAAAACCCGCAAAGTAGAGATGAAGGATTCACTTGAACTTCAGGCTTGAGGAGGCATTTGCACAAATAGACTCATTCTGTGCTTTTCAAACAGCTCTGTGGATAAAGGTTTAGTTAGAATATTTGAAATTTGATCTTTAGTGTCAACATACTCCAACTGAATTGTACCATATTCCACTTGATCCTTGATAAAGTGATACCGGATGTCAATATGCTTACTCCTTGAATGTTGAATTGGATTCTTGTTGAGATCAATTGCACTTTGATTATCACAAAGTACACTTACTGGTAACTTCACTTCAACACCCAAATCTGCCAATTGTCTTTGCATCCATATCACCTGAGTATATGTTGCACAAACAACTATATACTTAGCCTCAGTTGTGCTCAAAGCAACACTGTTTTGCTTTCTACTTAACCATGCAACACACTTTGAACCCAAGTAGAAGTTGCAGCCACTGGTTGATTTTCTGTCATCTGTACTTCTTGCCCAGTCTGCATTAATGTATGCTCGTAGTTTTACAGAATCCATGGCAGGATACCACAAACCCATTTCCAATGTCCCTTTGAGGTATGTTAGGATTTTTTTCACTGTCAACACATGAGATTCCTTAGGATCAGCTTAGAATCTGCTCGCAATGCACACAGCTTGCATTAGATCAGACCTTGATGCTGTAAGGTACAAAAGGCTCCCTATCATCTTCCTGTATTCTGTGGGGCTTATACTCCTTCCTTCTTGATCTTTTGTTAACTTGCAACCTATTGTCATAGGGGTACTGATAGGTCTGCTATCCTCCATGCCAAATTTTTTCAGCATCTTTTTGGCATATTTTGTCTGAGAAATAAAAATACCTTCTTCACACTGTTTTATTTATAATCCAAGAAAGTAAGTCATTTCTCCAATCAATGACATCTCAAATTCCTCACTCATCTTCTGTGCAAATTCTTGGCATAGCTCAGAGTGATCCCCTCCAAAGATGATGTCATCTACATATACTATGGTTATCAGCTGGCCTTTCTCTGAGTTGAACACATATAAGTTATTATCAATTTTTCCTCTTTTAAAGTTCAACCTTCTCAAATACGCATCCACCCTATTGTATCATGCTTTTGGGGCTTGTTTAAGGCCATAAAAGGCTTTCTTCAGCTTGCACACGTGTGTCTCATCCTTACTGATTTGTACTCCATCGGGTTGTTCAATATATACTTCTTCTTTCAGGAGCCCATTCAGAAAGGATGATTTCACATCCATCTGGTAAACTTTATACCTCTTATGTGCTGCCAAAGCTAAGAACATTCTGATAGTTTCCAACATTGCTACTGGTGCAAAAGTTTCATCAATAACTACTCCTTCTATCTGAGTGTAGCCTTTACAAACCAGCCTAGCCTTATTCCTCACCACCTTGCCATCTTCATTATGTTTATTTCTAAACACCCATTTTGTTCCTATGACATTCTTGTTAGTGGGTCTTGGAACTAGCTCCCATGTTGCATTCTTCTTGATTTGATCTAGCTCTTCATTGATAGCTTTGACCCAGGCTTTGTCTTGTGCAGCCTCTTCAACAGATTTAGGTTCAACTTGTGAGAGTAAAGTAGTAGCTCCCACAATTCTTTTTCTTGTTGTAACTCCTGCTGATGGGTCACCTATGATCTGATTTCCTTGATGAGCACTAGTCCACGTTTTCTTTGTCTTTCTCTCTTGCACAGTCTTAGTTGCAAGAGAATCTCTTTCTTCATCTTCAGACTCACTCTTCTTTGAGTTTGAACTTACTTCTTTTCCCTCTTCTTCATGTTGGTCTGATTCTTCATCTATCTAGAAGTCATCTTCTTCAATGTCCTCAGCTTCTCCATTATGCATTGTTTTTTAGTTTTCATCTATTCTCACATCACTGGAAGTGACTACTTTTCCCAGTTTATGCAGAAAAACTTTGTAAACTTTTGTCTTTGCTGAGTATCCCACAAAGATGCCTTTATCTGACCTAGCATGGAATTTTCCCAACTTTTGCTCCTTGTTCATCACAAAACATGGGCTGCCAAAGATTCTAAGATACTTGGCTATTGTCTTCTTCTCACTCCATAGCTTATATGGAGTCTTATCAGTATTGGGCCTTAGTAAAACTCTGTTCAGTAGGTGCACGACTATAAATGTTGCTTCTGTCCAAAATCTTGTGTGAAGCTTGGATTCCAGCAGTAGAGTTCTTGCCATTTCAACCACAACTCTATTTTTCCTCTCTACCACCCCGTTCTGTTGAGGTGTTCTTACTGCTACCATTTGATGGTGAATTCCATGCTTCTCAAGGTAATCTTCAAAAGCTTCATTTGTGAATACAGTGCCTTGATCTGACCTTAATACTTTGATCTTCTTTCCATTCTCATTTTCAGCCAATCTTTTGTATCTCTTGAAGCATTTCAAAACTTCTGACTTGTGTTTGAGGTGCATGATGCAGGTCCTTCTGAAATAATCATCAACAAACAAGATGAAGTACCTTTCACCATTCAACCTTTTTGTTCTCATCAGCCCACACAAATCAGTATGTATAATGTCAAACACTGCTTCAGAACTGAATTCTTTGGTTTTATACTACTTTATGACTTGTTTTCCTTTAGAGCATGCTGAGTAGACATACTCCCTCTTTCTCTTGAGGTCTGGAATGTCTCTGATTGCATGAGTAGTGGTTAGCTTTCTTATGTTCTTCTATGTTAAGTGTCCCAGCCTCCTATGCCAGAGTTGATTTTCTTCTTCTTTTGTGAGTAAACAGCTATTTGTCTTATCCTCATCAATCACATATAAATTTCCAGTTGTTCTCTTCCCAGCTGTAATAGTATTGCCTTTTTTACTCTTTAGTTGGCAACCTGGTTTTATGAATATCACTTTATAGTCTTCATTGCATAGTTGGCTGACAGATGCTAGATTATATCTGAGTCCTACAACGAGCAGAACATCTTTCAACTTTCCTTTTCCAATATTTACTGACTCTTAACCACTGATGTTGAGTGAATCATCATTGCCAAACTTGACTCTGCCTTCTTTTGATGTGTTCAGCTTTGATAATTTACTCTTGTCTCCTGCCATGTGTGAAGTGCATCCACTATTAAGGATCCACTGCTTATCCTTGTAGTCAGTCTTTAATGCAATTTCAGCTATATTAGCCTCCTCCCTTTTAGATTTATATTCCTTCTTTTGAACTGACTTTAAGATAGTTTTCTTTTTTTTCTTAGCTTTGATTGTACCAGTTGGTTTTATTGTGCCATTAGTGCCTTTTCTTGCTCAGGGAGAAGTGTCATGCATCTCTTGGCATTATGGCCATCCTGCCCTCACCTTTCACACTGTTCCAAGTCTGCCAATATAGCAAACTTGTTCTTGGAAACCACTAGTTTGAGTTTCCACCAACAAACCTTATCAGTGTGTCATTGCTTTTTACAGTATGTGCAAGAACTCACAACAAGTGTTCTCCTTTGAATTTTGTATTGTCTCTCCCTATATGCAGCATCGGATCTTCTTAAGTTGGAGACGTATACTGGCCTTCTCCACTAGCATTTACTTGCCTTATGACCCCAAACTTCACAATAAAGACAGTAACCTTGAAATTGCCTCTTCTTGGGTTTAATCATAGCTTGTTTTCTTTTGTTTATTACTTGCTGTATAGGCACAGTTGCTGGCTTTTTTGCTTGTGTGGCTTTCATTTCAGCCACCTTCTTCTCCTTCTTCAGTTCAGCCATTGCCCTTGGCTGGTTGACTTTTTTTTCTTCATTTTTGTTTGCAACCCTAGGTTGCTTCTTTAAATCTTCTTTATTTTTAGCCTTCACTGTTCTTGGCTGATTAGTCTTTTCTTTTTGAGACATAGTAGCTATGGGCTGCTGCTCTTTAATCACATACATCATTTTTGGCCTTGGCTTTGGTTTGATAACTGTCTTCTCTTCTTTAATTATTTTCTCCTGAGTCACAGCCTTCTCTTTCAACTTCTGTGGCAAAGTCTCATTCTCTTTAGGCAGTACAGCCTTAGATTGCTGCACTTTCTCTTTATTCTTCTTTCCTTTTGTAGAGCTTGTTTCTCTTACCACTTCAAGCTTTTACAAGCTCTTTTCACTCTTTTTGAGTTGTTGCTGAAGTCTTAGCAACTCTATCTCCATTTCTTCAATTGGTGAAGTCCTTGAGCCAAGCTCCATTGTAAGGTCTTCACATATTTTGATCTATTCTTCAAATCTTCTCTTCAAGTCAATATGTTTAGCCCTTATTTCATCTTTTTGACTTTCTGCTTCCTCAATCTTTGCTTCAACTTGTTTTATATGTGCCTCCAACCTTCTTGTGGTCTGCCCCTTTTGATTATCTCCTTTAAAGTTGCTTCTAAATCAGCTTCAAGATCTGGTTCTTCTTCATTAATCTCCTCTTCCTCTTCAGAAGTTGAACTACTATATTGAGCTAATGCCATAAAGGCATGCTCATTTGATGAGTCTACATCTTCCTCCTCATTGGCTTCTTTTGTCTGGCTCACATAACTCTTGAATGAGCCTCTCTTTTTCTTCTGTGGGTTGGTAGTCTTCTTGCTGGACTTCCTTGACTTGAATGATGGTCTTCTCCATTTTGAATTCTGCTCATCATCACCATTCTCATCTTTATCATCAAGTTTCACATTGCACTAAGAAGCAAAGTGTCCAGTCTGCTCACAACGATAACATCTTAAGGACAACTGTCCTTTTCCCTTCTTAGACCCCCCTTTTTGAATTTCCTTGTGAAGTAAGCCAACACTTCACCTTCACTTTCTTCCTTATCATCATCATCATCCTCACTGGATGATTTTTCCTCTTCTCTTATCTTCAAGTGTTTCATAGCTTTAAAAGTTGCCTCCTTTGATAGATTTGATGTTGAGGAGCTTTCAGTTGACTTTATTCTCATCTCATATGCAATGAAATTGCACTGGAGATCATGCAGAGACATAAAATTAAGATCTCTACTCTCCTCTATGGTTGCCACCTTTAAGGCAAACCTCTTAGGCAGAATTCTCAGAATTTTCTTCATAATAGATGAGTCCTTCTTGTTCTTTCTATGACTTCTAAGATCGTTTACAACATCAATAACCCTGGTGAAGAACTCTTGGACTGTCTCATTTTTCTGCATTATGAGAGATTTATATCTCTACTTGAAAACTTGAAGCTTGACCTCCTTCATTCTACCATCACCTTCATAGACTTTCTGCAATCTATCCCATATCTCCTTAGCAGATTTACAGTCCATAACTTTAGCATATTCAGCATCTGTTAATGCTGAAATGATGACGTTTGAGGTCTTCCCATTTATCTCAAATTGCCTTAATTCCTTTGAGGTTGGATCTTTACCTTCTTCTAGGGGCACAAAACCCTCCTGTATAGATTTCACTACGTTTATGCCCATGGTTGCAAATACCACCTGCATTCTTGCTCTCCATATATGGTAGTTGGTTCCGTTGAAGATTAGAACCTTCTTGCTGTAAGTAATGCTAGTGCTCTTATTGACATCCATTTCTTAGTATGCTGAACAAGTTAAAACTTTTGAAACACTTCAAACTAGTACACCAAGCTGTTAAGCTTCAAATTGGTGAACTTGTGCTCTGATACCAATTGAAGTTCCCAATTTTACCCTAGGATTTACTAGTTTGTGATACTGAAAGGGGGGGTGAATCAATATTACGCCATTTTTAATTGGTAGGTGAACAACTTCAAACTCTTCTCAGAAATGAACTCTTTCTTAGATTCAATTATGGTACATCTATTGTTACCTACTAGTCATAATAGTTCCCAAAATTACCTTTCAGACACTTTGCCTATTACACAAATTGGTTGTTCTTAATCAGGTCTTCTTTTAGGTTATGGGTTTAATGATTCTTTAGTTTTGTTCATAACTCAATTCAAAATACAAAATATAAATTCACAGCAAGGACACAAAAGATTTATGTGGTTCCAGCAATGTGACGTACTCCACGGTGGTAGAGATTTTTCCTCTACCGAGACAATCCACTGTACTTGAGAATACCAGTGTGGTATCCCCTATGATTACAATGGATGTCTTAATCTTCTACTCCTTTCACTATTACAAATACAAAGCAATCACAATACAAAGAGTTTCACTTATTGTGTCTACCCTTCTTCTAGCTTGTCTTGCCTTTGTTTGATTTGAATAGGCTGCTTCACTATTGCTTGGAAGATCACCAAAATACTCTCTAACCTCTCTTGAAGAAATCTGAAAATTCGTTGAGTTCTCTCAAATGCTTCACTGAATTTCTTCTTTAGGTTGTCTCACCCAATTCTTGATCTCACCGTCTCATGGTCTCACCCATCTCTTGGTCTCCCCATCTCATCGTCTCACCGTCTCACTCTTTTCTGGTCTTATTGTCACACCGTCTCCAAGTCTCACGTCTCACCATTTCTGGTCTCACTGGTTTCACCCTTTTCTGGTCTCACCCGTTTCTGGTCTCACGCGTTTCACCCTTTTCTGGTCTCACCCATTTCTGGTCTCACGTCTCCTCTGGTCTTACGCATTTCACCCGTTTCTGGTCTCACGCGTTTCACCCTTTTCTGGTCTCACCCATTTCTGGTCTCACGTCTCCTCTGGTCTTATGCATTTCACCCTTTTCTAGTCTCATTCTGGTTTTCCGATGTCCTTTGGTGTCACCCGTTTCACCCTTTTCTGGTCTCACTAATTCTAGTCTTCTGGTGTGATCTGATGTCACTGATTTTGGTCTCACGTCTCACTTGGTCTCATACCTCACCTAGTCTCACGTCTCACCTGGTCTGTATCCCTAACATTTCTAGTCTGTATCCCCAATGTTTCTGGTCTGTATCCCCAACGTTTTTGGTGTGTATCCCCAATGTTTTCTGGTGTGTGTCCCCAACGTTTTCTAGTGTGTATCCCCAACGTTTTCTGGTCTGTATCCTTAACATTTCTAGTCTGTATCCCTAATGTTTCTGGTTTGTATCCCCAACGTTTTCTGGTGTGTGTCCTCAATGTTTTTGGTGTGTATCCCCAACGTTTCTGGTTTGGCCTCACCGTTCTCACGTTTCCAGGTCTCACCTGGTCTCACCATTCTGGTCTGGTCTCACCGTTCTCACGTTTCCAGGTCTCACCTGGTCTTACCGTTCTGGTTTGGTCTCACCGTTCTCACATTTCCAGGTCTTACCGTTCTCACGTTTCCAAGTTTGGTCTGCTCTAATGTGTTACCTTCTCCAGGTCTCACGTCCTCTTTTTCTAGTCTGCTCTCACGTATTTCACTATCTTACAGTGGCTACCCCACAAGAGATAAGTCTTGGTTTATATACTCCCTTCTATGAAAGCCCTAGTAGGGTTTACTATAGCTGTGGCAAATTTCCTTTCTTGCCCCTCCATGTGGCTTTATATTACTGTTCCATTCAAAATTCAGCATTATCCTCCTTTTTAATTTATTTTTCTTGCTTTTTTCTTTCTACTTAAATCATTCTTTGACTGCTTGAATGAACGGTCAGGATTGTCCATGAACAGTTACCGCCTTGTCACATTGTCACATTAAGACTTAAGCAATGCTACACTCCCTCTACAAGTTCACTCCAAGGAGATCACTTTACAAGGTTATTTGACATGCTAGTCTTATCCTTTGTAAGGTTATGAGCCACTTCTACTTGCACGCTTAAATCTAGTTGACAATAATTACAACCCATACAAGGCTGTGGGAACAACAAAGTGATCACTTAATGGCCTTATTCCATCATATTTCTCAAACTTAAGGATTTTGAATTTCAAAGGAAGGATTATGTCCTAAACCAAACAAAGTTTTAATGTCATTATAAGGTAATATACATCTTTTCCTTAGATAGCCTAGATTTCTTTTTACAAGAGATTTATTTTTTTTTTTCATAAAATTGTCATTGGCTTTTAGAGTTTTAATATTTATTACAAGACTAATGCCATCTGCTTGAAGGTTGAACAGAGTGTTTTATGGCACATAAGGTTTGACATTAATTGTGTTATGGTAACATGGTTTATAGTAGGGTATGTGAGTGGAAAAGGAAGTGTCATTAGTGGAGTGTAAGATGCTTGGGGTGCCTTAGTGCAAGGTGGATTAAAACAATCCTCTTGGTAAGGCAAGCAGAATTTGTTAAAGAGTAACATCTTTAACAATTGCCTTCCCTTGTGCGAAAGCTTGAATTATCTTTTGTATTTGCTCTTTTATGTCCTTTTTGGAAGTTTAAAGGGAATTGTTCATTTTGACAATTGTTCAACTTTATCTTCCATTTTTGGTCGTAAGACTAGCTCCTAATCACACATCTCGTTAAATGTTAGTTGTTATGTAATTCATACTTGTTCATAATATGCTTGGAAAATGTTAAAATGAATGTTATACATATGGGAATGATATGTGGAATGCATAAGTTGCTTAAACATAAACATATAATGCATCATTATCAAATTGTCTTAGTTTTTACATTTTGTTATTACAGTAGGGCTAGGATTGTTTAACTCCATGCCATCTTAAAGTCTTACAACACAATCATTTTAGGCTAGAGCTTACTAGTATGCACATAATGGACTACTTATTCAAACATGCTATAATTTGTTGTCTTTTGCCTTATATTCCTCTTTAATGGTTTCTAGATTCTTATATTTGAGTTCTCTTATCACATAATGACAGACTTGTTGATGATGAAGAAATCATGCATAAAAGGGGGGAAGTACCTTTTTGTCCAATTGATATGACCATTATTATAAAAAGTGTTAGTTTGAAAATGTTTTTATGGAGGACTTTCTAAAACAACTCCATTATGATCACAAAGAACTATCTTAATGTCATGCCATAAAGTTAGGTTATTATAAGGATTAGACAACATTGAAAGGAAATTTGAATATCTTTGCAACATAATTTCTTAATTTGGAACTTATAAATGTTATAAAAAGACTCAAGCTTGTATTAATTGTTTAATGTTCCATAATGGCTAAGAAGTTGTGTCAATCTTAGTTTTTAGCTCATAAATTGAACTTTAGATCTTTTTTTTTCAATAAGATTAAATGTGTTGGAAGTTAAAGAAGAGAATTATAACTTTAATGAAGAAGGAAGAACTTAATTTAAACTATATTTATTTAGGAATCAACTTGGAACTTGTTATAAGAAATTTTTATAATTAAGGAAAAAAGTTTATTATAACCTTGAGAATTTAGGAAATTTGTTTTAGGAGTGTCATAGGGTTTTCTTATGTTTGCTATGTACATTTTCTGGGATACAAATAAGGATTTTTAAGCTACTAAAAGAAAAGGAGAGAAGAGAGAGGAAAACAGACACAAAGCGGGAGTAGATAGCCTTATAAAAAATTTAGTTTGTAAGTATATATAGTTAGGGTTTTTCAATAATTTTGAAGGATTTCAAAACATTTTATGTTTTGATGAAATAGATTATTTGGTTATATTGATCTCTTTTTTCTATTGTATTTTTTTAAAATATTCTTATTAGATTATTGAATGATTATTTGTTTAGTTAATTTGGTTAGATTTGTTAAATTGATTAACAACAATTAATTATTAAAGTTAGGGATTGTGTCACGTATTTATTTTATTCCTAATCACTAAGTAGCAATTAATAATAAGGGATTATGAATAAGTTTTTTTTTTCTTATTATTATGAATAAGTTAATGCAAGTTAAACAATATGAACTTATGTAATTGTTGCTTGAATTAACTTATTTTTTAAATTCTTAAAGTTGTTAGTATATAACCTTAAAGGGTCTATTTTAGGGATATAATGGTTAGAATTTATGTTGAGCCCATCTTTGATGGTTAATGTTAGATTTGTTGTTAATAGCATTTCACATAGTTGTTCTTGTTAATTTGATAATACGAATGTCGTTTAGATGTAGAGAAGTCGTTGGTTAACACTATTGATGGTAGGTCAACTGAAGTCAATAAGTCAATATTGATCGTTAACCCTTGACCATTAACCCTAAATTTTAAAAATCAAATTTGGCCGTTGATTGTAGGGTAATCGTTGGGAATCAACGATGACCATTGATAATCATGTAACCTTAATCTCAAGGCTTTATAAATAACCTCATGCACCTTATAAGAGTGTGTGTGCTACAAAATTGTTTGAGAGAAAGGAAAACCTAATTGCAGCAACTAGCCAAGAGAGAGATGTAGGTAAGGAGAGTAGTAGGCGACTACACCATAGGAGAGGTGCAGTAGCTAACCACACCAAGGAAATGTGTAATAGCAGGATCTGACAAAAGGTGTAGTAAAAACCAATAACTGCAAAAGGTGAAGGAGAATTAGTAGGGTCTAGTAGCAAGGGTAGCAAACTAGAAACTATAGATTATAAGAGTAGTAGTAAGGGTAGCAAACCAGAACCTATAAATTGCAAGAGTAGTAGTAAGGGTAGCAAACCTGCAATTTGCAGTAGGAGATCCCTACACCAGTAGGCGTTCCCAGCACTAACAGGTGTTATGAGAACCGTAGAGATGATGAGTGGAAGGCTTCAATGGATGCAAGAGGTCCATTACACATTCCAGAATGCCTAATAACACAAGCTAGAGCTTCAATGGATGCAAGAGGTTCATCACACATTCCAGAAGGCCCAATAACACGAGCTAAAGCTTCAATGGATGTAAGAGGTCCATTACACATTCCAGAAGGCCTAATAACACGAGCTAAAGCCAAAAAGATTAAAGAAGCACTAAATAGGCTGATTGAGGACATTCAGGTCAACCAAACTTCAAATGTTGCAAATTCAAATTTGACAAAGAGTCCAAGCCTAATTAGTATAATTGGAATACTTAATGGGTTAAACTAAGTAATAGCATTCACTCCGAAATAGGAGTTTATTATCTATGTTCGAATTTATCCATAGTTAGGAATTCCTTCAAAATAAGGATTTGTCATAAGTAGGAATTTTTGCCTTTTTAAGATTGTTATCTTAGCTTATAAATAGACACCCCTTGTAAGTTTTGGAAAATCAAACAACTTTGAGTAAAATAAAAAGTAAGGTTATAATAAACAACTTTGGCAAAAAAGACAATTTTTGCCTTTTTTCTCCTTTGGGTCATTTGAGCACTAAAGAACTTATCAAGAGATACTTCTTCTTGTCGCATTCTAATTGACTTATCACTCCCAATTCCTTTCTTTTATGGAGTGTGGCATCCATATCCTTCTTAAATACCCTAGGTTTGTGTTCCTTCAAATGGTGGGTCTAGGGTTTGTGTTATTAAACTCTAGTTTAGCTTTCCTGGTTGTTCTTTGATTCCTTATATGTGTTAGGTCCTTAAGCCACGTCTTTTTAGGGGTTTTTGAATCAATTGGTATCAGAGCCTAGTTCTAAATTAGGTTGAATCCACTCACTCTTTAATTTTCTACCTTGTGATTTATTTATTTCTGTTTAAGTTGTCTATTATGTGCATTACTATTCAAATGCACAAATCTATTTGTTTGCAATCCTTCTCTCTTTGCTTATTTGTTTAAGCTCATAAACGTGTTAATTTCAATTCCAATTGTTGTACCTAAGTATTCTACTGTTGTTTTGTGTTGAAAAAAAAAAGAAAAAAAAGAAAAAAAAGAAAGAGAACATCAAATTCAAGTTATTGATAAGGTTAATAGTTTGGTCACATTAGCCACAATAATAATAAAGTTTTTCCTGCTTAACTCTAATTCTATCATCTATTTTCCTATTATGTTACCCAAGTTTGTCCTCTAAATTGTACTACCCCTGTCCTAATTTTTGTGAGTTTAGTTCATTAAATTCGTTTGCCTTGATATCCTTTTTCGTTTTTGATTCCTTGTTCTTTAATTTGTTCAATTCTATGCTATTTATCTTATTCTGTTCAAAATCAATACCCTTGATTTATATTGCTTAGTTCTTTATAGAGCTGAAAGGGGAAACCTGAGTAGTAAAAGGTAAGAGTGAAAGTTCATATAAAGAAAAAGCCATAAAGAATGTAAACACGAGGAAGTGTGACTCCATTTTTTAAATGACACACATAAGAGAGTGTTTTATGAGTTATCCTAATTATTTTGTGTAAAAGTAATACTATGACATCCAAAGACAAAGGTGCAGCTTAGGAGGGAGTTGGTGATGTGTCCTTCATGATCAAAGCTATGCAACAACAATTTGAGCGCATGAATACGAGATTTGATGATACGAGGGAAAAGATAGAGGAGCAAGCTAATACAATAGCAGAGTTGCAAATAAGGCATGGAGAATATGAGGCTCCTAAAGTAAGAAGGTAATTGAGACGTGCCTATGACTATGAAGATGATGTAAAAGATGATGAATTTGACGATCAAACTACTGTGATTAGAACTACTAACAATAGAAGGAATCGAAGAGAATTTGGGAGGTAAGACACCTATGACCATAATTTGGGTAGTATTAAAATGACAATTCCTCCATTCCAAGGTAAGAATGATCTTAATGCATACCTAGAATGAGAGAAAAAGGTTGAATTGGTATTTGACTGCCACAACTATTTCGAGGAGAAAAAGGTAAAGCTGGCTACAATTGAATTTATTGATTATGCTATTATTTGGTGGGATCAATTTGTTTTGAATAGGAGAAGGAATCATGAGTGACCTATTGATACATGGGAGGAGATGAAGACTATCATAAAGAGGAGGTTTATCCTTAATCACTATTACAGGGAGTTGTACCAAAGGTTGCAAGGGCTCACTCAGGGTACCAAAAGTGTAGAGGACTACCATAAAGAGATGAAAATTACCATGATTAGGGTAAACGTAAAAAAAGATAGAAAGGCAACTATGACTCGATTTCTGCAAGGGCTAAATAGGGACATAGCAAACGTGGTTGAATTGAAACACTATGTGGAATTAGAAGACATGGTGCACATGTCAATGAAAGTTAAAAGGCAACTTAAACGAAAGGTTTGCACACGGTTTGGGCATAATTTAGGTTCTACCTTATCTTAGAAGCCAAATTGGAGTAAAAAGGACTAGTTGGCCAATTACAAGACCAAAGTTGAGCTACTTAATCACAAAAATATGGGTTCTAGCAAGGAGACAGGTAATTTTGAACCCTAACCAAGTAGAAATAGAAATGTTAAATGTTTTAAGTGTTTGGGCAGGGGTCACATTACATCTCAATGTCTAAATAAGTGTACAATGATCTTGAGAAGTAATGGTGATATTGAAGCTAAAAGTGAATCAAATGATGATTCTGTGCCATCATCAGAGGGTGAAAGTGATGGTAAGGAGTATCCTTTCGAGAGCTTCAATTTCAAAAGGCCCAATAACACGAGCTAGAACTTCAATGGATGCAAGAGGTCCATTGCACATTTCAAAAGGTTTAATAACATGAACTACAGCCAAAAAGATTGAACAAGCACT
Source organism: Ceriops tagal (assembly GCA_021533255.1). Lineage (NCBI taxonomy): Eukaryota > Viridiplantae > Streptophyta > Magnoliopsida > Malpighiales > Rhizophoraceae > Ceriops > Ceriops tagal. The sequence goes on from CM038608.1 coordinate 4,993,503, forward strand.
AAATGGGCTAATTAAAGACATTCAAGCCATCTTAGTTTCAAATGGTGTGAATTTAAGTTTGACAAAGAATTCAGGTCTAATTAATATAATTGGAATACTTAATGGGTCAGATTAAGTAATAAAATTCACTCTTAAATAGAAGTTTATTGTTTATGTTGGAATTTATCCATAGTTAGGAATTCCTTCAAAATAAGGATTTGTCCTAAGTAGGAATTTTTGCTTCTTTAGGATTGCTATCTTAGCTTATAAATAGACACCTCTTATAAGCTCAGGAAAATAAGACATCTTTGAGTGAAATAGAAAGTAAGGGTTTTTCTCCCTCGGCTCTTTTAAGGACTAAAGAACTTATTAAGAGTTACATCTTCTTGTGACGTTCTAATTGACTTATCACTCCCAATTTCTTTCTTTTCTAGAGTGTGACGTACATATCCTTCTTAAATACCCTACATTCGTGTTCCTTCGAATAGTGTGTCTAGGGTTTATATTATTAAACATTGGTTTAGCTTTCTTGGTTGTTTTTTGATTCCTTGTGTGCATTGGGTCCCTAAGCCACGTCTTTTTAGGGGTTTCCATATCAGTTGGTATCAGAGCCTGGTTATAAATCTAGTTGAATCCACTCACTCTTTAATTTTCTACCTTGTGATTTATTTATTTCTGTTTAGGTTGTTTATTATGTGCATTACTATTCAAATGCACAAATTTATTTGTTTGCAATCCTTCTCTCTTTACTTGTTTGTTTAAGCTCATAAACGTGCTAATTTCAATTCTAAATGTTGTATCTAAGTATTCTATTGTTGTTTTGTGTTAAAAAAAAAAAGAAAAAAAAAAGAAAAAAAGAAGGAAGAAGAACAAAAGAAAGAGAACATCAAATTCAAGTTATTGATAAGGTTAATGGTTTGGTCATATTGGCCACAATAATAATAAAGTTTTTCTTGCTCAACTCTAATTTTACCATCTATTTTCCTATTTTGTTACCTAAGTTTATCCTCTAGGTTATACTACCCTTATCCTGATTTTTGTGAGTTTAGTTCATTAAATTCGATTGCCTTGATATCATTTTTTGTTTTTGATTCCTTGTCCAATTTGTTCAATTCTACGCTATTTATCTTATTCTGTTCAAAATCAATACCCTTGATTTATATTGTTTAGTTTTTTATAGAGCTGAAAGGGGAAATCTGAGCAGTAAAAGATAAGAGTGAAAGTTCATATAAAGAAAAAGCCATAAAGAGTGTAAACATGAGGGAGTGTGACACCATTTATTTAGTGACACACATGAAAGATTGTTCTGTGAGCTATCCTAAGTATTTTGTATAGAAGTAATACTATGACATCTAAAGACAAAGGTATAGCTCAGGAGGGAGTTTGTGATGTGTCCTTCATGATCAAAGCTATGCAACAACAATTTGAGCGCATGAATACTAAATTTGATGATATGAGGGAGAGGATGGAGGAGCAAGCTAATACAATAGTAGAGTTGCAAAGGAGGTATGGGGAATATGAGGCTCTTAAAGCAAAAAGATAGTTGAGATGTGCCTATGACCATAAAGATGATAAATTTGACGATCAAACTATTATGATTAAAACTATTAACAATAGAAGGGATCGAAGAGAATTTGGGAGGTAAGGCACTCATGATCATAATTTGGGCAATATTAAAATGACAATTCCTCTATTCCAAGGCAAGAATAATCCTAATGCATATTTAGGATGGGAGAAGAAGGTTGAATTGGTTTTTGACTGCCATAACTATTTTGAGAAGAAAAAGGTAAAGTTTACTGTAGTTGAATTTATTGATTATGCTATTATTTAGTAGGATTAACTTGTTTTGAATAGGAGAAGGAATCATAAGCGGTTTATTAATGCATGGGAGGAGATGAAGGCTATCATAAAGAGGAGGTTTGTCCTTAATCACTATTACAGGGAGTTACACTAAAGGCTGTAAAGGCTTACTCGGGGTACCAAAAGTGTGGAGGACTACCATAAGGAGATGGACATTACTTGATTAGGGTGAATGTAAAAGAAGATAGAGAGGCAAGCATGGCTTGATTTCTACAAGGGCTAAATAGGGACATAGTAAACATAGTTGAATTGCAACACTATGTGGAATTAGAAGACATGGTGCACATGGTAATAAAAGTTGAAAGGAAACTTAAATGAAAAGGCTGCACACGATTTGGGCATAATTTAGGTTTTACCTCATCTTGGGAGCCAAATTGGAGTAAAAGGGACGAGTTGGCCAATATCAAGTCCAAAGCCAAGCTACCCAAGCATAAGAATGTGGGTTTTTAGCAGGGAGACAGGTAATTTTGAACCCTAACCAAGTAGAAATAGAGAGGTTAAATGTTTTAAGTGTTTGGGCAGGGGTCACATTGCATCTGAATGTCCAAATAAGCGTGCAATGATCTTGAGAAGTAATGGTGATGTTGAAACTGAAAGTGAATCAGATGATGATTTTGTGCCATCATCAGAGGGTGAAAGTGATGGAGGGGAGTATTCTCTCCAGAGCTTTAATTCCAGATGGACCAATAACACGAGCTAGAGTTTTAATGGATGCAAGAGGTCCATTACACATTCCAAAAGTCCCAATAACACGAGCTACTAAATGGGCTAATTGAAGACATTTAGGCCAATTAAGCTTCAAATAGTGCGAATTCAAGTTTGATAAAGAGTCTAGGCCTAATTAATATAATTGAAATACTTAATGAGTCAAACTAAGTAATAGCATTCACTCCTAAATAGGAGTTTATTGTTTGTTTTGGAATTTATCCATAATTAAGAATTCTTCCAAAATAAGGATTTTTCCTAAGTAGGAATTTATGGCTCTTTAGGATTGTTATCTTAGCTTATAAATAAGCATCCCTTGTAAGCTCTGGAAAATCAAACAACTTTGAGTGAAATAGAAAGTAAGGGTTTTTCTCCCTTAGGTTTTTTGAAGACGAAAGAGCTTATTAAGAGTTACTTCTTTTTGTGGCATTCTAATCGACTTATCACTCTTAATTCCTTTCTTTTCTAGAGTGTGGCGTCCATATCCTTCTTAGATATCCTAGGTTCATGGTCCTTCGAATGGTGGGTCTAGGGTTTGTGTTATTAAACTCTAGTTTAGCTTTCTTGGTTGTTCTTTGATTCCTTGTGTGCGTTGGGTCCTTAAGCCATGTCTTTTGGGGTTTTCCGCGTCAATTGGTATCAAAGCCTGGTTTTAAATTAGGTTGAATCCACTCACTCTTTAATTTTCTACCTTGTGATTTATTTATTTCTGTTTAGGTTGTTTATTATGTCCATTACCATTCAAATGGACAAATCTGTTTATTTACAATCCTTCTCTCTTTGCTTGTTTATTTAAGTTCATAAACGTGCTAATTTCAATTCTAATTGTTGTATCTAAGTATTCTATTGTTGTTTTGGGTTGAAAAAAAAAAAAGAAAAAAAGGAGGAAGAAGAACAAAAGAAAGGGAACATCAAATTCAATTTATGGATAAGGTTAATAATTTGGTCATATTGGCCATAATAATAATAAAACTTTTCTAGCTCAACTCCAATTCTACCATCTATTTTCCTATTTTGTTACCCAAGTTTGTCCTCTAGGTTGTACTACCTCTGTCCTAATTTTTATGAATTTTGTTCATTAAATTCGTTTGCCTTGATATCCTTTTTCATTTTTGATTCCTTGTTCTCCAATTTGTTCAATTCTATGTCATTTATCTTATTTTGTTCAAAATCAATACCCTTGATTTACATTGTTTAGTTCTTTATAGAGCTGAAAGGGGAAATCTAAGTAGTAAAAGGTAAGAATGAAAGTTCATATAAAGAAAAAACCATAAAGAGTGTAAACATAAGGGAGTGTGACATTATTTTTTAAGTGACACATATGAGAGAGTGTTCTGTAAGCTATCCTAATTATTTTGTGTAAAAGTAATACTATGATGTCCAAAGACAAAGGTGTAGCTTAAGAGGGAGTTAGTAATGTGTCCTTCATGATTAAAGCTATGCAATAACAATTTGGGCGCATGAATACTAGATTTGATGATATGAGGGAGAGGATGGAGGAGCAAGCTAATACAATAGCAGAGTTGCAAAAGAGGCACGGGGAATATAAGGTTCCTAAAGCAAGAAGGTAGTTAAGACGTGCTTATTACCATGAAGATGATGTAGAAGATGATGAATTTGATGATCAAACTACTATGATTAAAACTATTAACAATAGAAGGGATCAAAGAGAATTTGGGAGGTATGGCACCTATGACCATAATTTAGGCAGTATTAAAATGACAATTCCTCCATTCTAAGGTAAGAATGATCCTGATGCATACCTAGAATGAGAGAAGTCAGTTGAATTGGTTATTGATTGCCACAACTATTTCGAGGAGAAAAAGGCAAAGCTTGCTGTAGTTGTATTTACTGATTATGCTATTATTTGGTGGGATTAACTTGTTTTAAATAAGAGAAGGAATCATGAGCAGCCTATTGATACATGGGAGGAGATAAAGGCTATCATAAAGAGGAGGTTTATCCTTAATCACTATTAGAGGAAGTTGTACCAAAGGCTGTAAGGGCTCACTCAAGGTACCAAAAGTATGGAGGACTGCTATAAGGAGATAGAGATTACCATGATTAGGGTGAATGTAGAAAAAGATAGAGATGTAACCATGGCTCAATTTCTGCAAAGGCTAAATAAGGATACAGCAAATGTAGTTGAATTACAACACCATGTGGAATTAAAAGATATGGTGTATATGGCAATGAAAGTTGAAAGGCAATTTAAACAATAGGGCTCCACATGGTTTGGGAATAATTCAGGTTCTACCTCATCTTGGAAGCCAAATTAGAGTAAAAGGGACAAGTTAGCTAATTACAAGTCCAAAGTCGAGCTACCCAAGCACAAGAATGTGGGTTTTTAGCAAGGAGACAAGTAATTTTGAACCTTAACCAAGTAAAAATAGAGATATGAAATGTTTTATGTGTTTAGGCAGGGGTCACATTACCTCTCAATGTCCAAATAAGCATGCAATGATCTTGAGAAGTAATGGAAACTGATAATGAATCAGGTAATGATTCTATGCCATCATCAGGGGGTGAAAGTGATGGAGAGGCGTATCCTCTCTAGAGTTTCAATTTCAGAAGGCCCAATAACACGAGCTAGAGCTTCAATGGATACAAGAGGTCCATTACACATTCCAAAAGGCCCAATAACATGAGCTAGACCCAAAAAGATTGAAGAAGCACTAAATGGGCTAATTGAAGACATTCAGGCCAACCAAATTTCAAATGGTGTAAATTCAAGTTTGATAAAGAGTCCAAACCTAATTAATATAATTGGAATACTTAATAGGTCAAATTAAGTAATAGCATTCATTCTTAAATAGGAGTTTATTGTCTATGTTGGAATTTATCCATAGTTTGGAATTCCTCCAAAATAAGGATTTGTCCTAAGTAGGAATTTATGCCTTTTTAGGATTACTATCTTAGCCTATAAATAGGCACCCCTTATAAGTTCTAGAAAATCAAACAACTTTGAGTGAAATAGAAAGTAAGAGTTTTTCTCCCTCAGTTCTTTTGAGAACTAAAGAACTTATCATGAGGTACTTCTTCTTGTGGTGTTTTAATTGGCTTATCACTCCCAATTCCTTTTTTTTACGGAGTATGACGTCCATATCCTTCTTAAATACCTTAGGTTTGTGTTCCTTCAAATGGTGGGTTTAGGGTTTGTGTTATTAAACTCTGGTTCAGCTTTCTTGGTTATTCTTTGATTCCTTATGTGCATTGAGTCCCTAAGCCACATCTTTTTGGGGTTTTCTACATCAAGGGGTTTCCTTCACCAACAGCACAACTAACAGGCATTCCCTGCACTAGTAGCACGTTAAACAGCTTGCAATCCTAAAAATTGTAGCATGTCCAATAGCTTAAAATCCCAAAAATTGCAGCACATTTAGCAGCTTACAATTCTAGATATTGTAGCATGTCTAGCTACCTGTAATCTCGGAGATCGTAGCACATCCTGTAGCTTGTAATCCTAGAAATTTCAGTATGTCCAGCATACAATCATTGCAATTACAGCATGTCTAATAGGCAATCCTAAAGAGTGTAGCATGTCCAGCAGTTGTAGCACATATAGTAGCAATTTCCAGGTAGTAGAAGTAGGCAAACCAACAGTTGAAAATTATAGCTAGTGATGGCAGCATGTGCGGATAGCAATAGTAGGACGTGTAGATAGCAATAGCAGAACATGTAGGTAGTGACAGTAGCATGTGTGGACAATAATAGCAAAACGTGCGGACAGCAATAGCATAACATGCAGGCAACAATAGCAACACGTGCAGACAGTAATAGTAAAACATACAAGCAGTGGTAGTAGCACGTGCAGAAACCAATGGTAGCGTATGCAGACAACGATAGTAGCACATGCAAATAGCAATAGCAAAATGTGTGAATAGCAATAGTAGAACGTGCCGGCGGCAATAATAGCATGTGTGAATAGCAATAGCAGAATATGCAGGCAGCGATAGCAGCATGGATGGATAATAATAGCAATGCATGCAGGCAACAATAGCAGTAGGTCTGGTAGCTTGTAATAGCCGAGGAGAAAACGCGTCACGACAATAGGTTCAGTAACTTGCAGTAGCAGGGGAAAAAACATGCCCGGTAGCAGGGCAAGCAGTATTGACAGTAGGGGAAGGAACCTACCAAGGTCAAAGGAGGTAGCACTGATAGCAGAAGGAGAACCTACTAAGGCAACAAGGAGGTAGTATCGACAATAGAGAAGAGATCCTACTGAGGCAGCAGGTGAGGCAACCTGCCGAGGCAGCAGGTAAGGTAGCATTGGTAGCAAGAAAAGGAACCTGCCAAGACAGAAGAGACTGACAAAACCTTAGCAAAGACCGACAGTGAGGAAGAAAAAGATCCATTTTTTGCAACAACAGCCTGTGCACATTGAGTGATCTTTTTTAGGAAAGTTTTCATTATAAAACTCTTGATAAACTTATTGAAAAAGGGTGGGATACCCTTAGAGTGATTGGGAGATCGTTGTAAGTGGTTAAGGAGTAATCCTTCCACAAATGGTTAAGGAGTGATCTTTGCACAACATTGTTGTATCCCTTGATAACAAGAGTGGATTGTGCGATTTAGGAGTAATCCTATTACATCGTAGATGTAGCTCACATATTGTGGGTGAACCACATAAAAATTACCGTATGTTCTTGAATGCTTGCATTTGATTGATATTTGTATAATCGTTCTCACATAAAGATAAAAGATAAAAAATTGGATCATCGACTCTAATAAGTCACAAAGGTTAATCCAGAAAGATTTGTAAGAAGCAAGCAGCTCACATTGATTCACCCCTTCCTGCTCTCAATGTAAGACCTAAGAAGGTCCTCATCAAGTGGTATCAAAGCTTGGTTCCTCTATTGATCCAATTTGCTTGCTTTGATTTGAAGTTATTTATGGCTACTGTGAATTCTTATCTCTACTGTTAATTAAGATCATGGATAGTATGAACAGTGTTAACAGCAAAGACATCTTTACTTTTGATGGACAGAATTATCAATTATAAAAGAATAAAATGCTCCCATATCTGATGTCCCTTAGTCTTAATGTGTTTGAGTCTACTATTAGGGGCTTTATCCCTATCATTGAAGGTGATGCTATGACGTCTGTTGATAAGAAGAATTTGGGATGTGATGGAAAGGCGAGAAATGCCTTATATGCTTCCTTATCAGACAAAGAATTCACTAAAATGATGAGGTGTAACACAACCAAGCAAATCTGGGACAAATTAAAGAACATTTATGAAGGAAATAAGGTTGTAAAGGAAGCCAAGTTACAAATTTGGAGGAGCAGATTCCTAGACATAAAGATTCAGAATGATGAGTTTATGAATGCCCTTTTCACATAAGTCAACAAAATTGTGTGTTCCATCAGAGGCTATGGAGAGGAGATTAACAATGTCATTGTGGTAAGGAAAATACTTAGAACCTTGCCAAAAGCTTCCAATGCCAAAGTCTCTTTCATAGAAGATAGAGATTTGAATATGTTGTCCTTAGATGATTTACATAGCATATTGGTGGCTATGAAATGAAAATAGCCCCAATAAAGAAAGAAAAGAAGTCTAAGGTGGAGAATGAGCTAACTTTCAAGGCAATAAAGAAATTAAAGATTAAAGACTGAGAAGAAGAATCTGATAGCAACTTTAGAGAAAAAGATGGTGATTCTAAACTAGATGAAGTCATGACATACATCACCAAAAATATGAGAAAAGGAAAAGGGAAGTATAAGGGAAAATTACCCTTGAAGTGCTTTAGCTTTGGAGACATAGGGCATTTTGCTGTAGACCACCTAATGAGAATAGAAACTAATAGTGATGATAATGATGAGTCAATCCCAAGGATGAGGGCAAAGTAACATAGTTATTCTAAAGCTGGAAATTCAAGTGTTAAAGGGAAAAAGAAATTCTTCAAATCCAAAAGAAGGAATTTTTTGAGTAAACTGGATGAACAAGATTCTGAAGAAGAAAGTGATGATGATTCTAATAATGAAGCTGTAAAGGATGTGCTAGTCGCCCAAATAGATAATGATCAAGAATCTTCAAGTGATGAGGAATCAATAGAAGAGGAAGAGGATGAGTTAGGGCAGCAACTTGAGAATGAATTAAGAGGTTGTTTATGCACAAACAACAAGTTGGAAAAAGAGGTAAAGCATCTTAAGCAACTGTATGAAAATTCTGTTGTTGATGAATCTGATCTCAAGGTGAAAGAAAAGGAGTTTGATGCAAAAGAGAAGGAGTACTTGAAGAGAATTAAGGAGTTGATTATGTTTGAGGCAAAGTAAGGTAAGATACACGAAGATCTTAGTGGAGGTGTTGACTTTGCAAGCCAAGCTTTATAAGGCTGAGTTTGAACTGAGGAAGCATGAAGAAAGCTTTATATAGGCCATAAAAGTGAAAGGAGAGTCATCTTTAGCAAATGTCATAATGGAGGATGCTACCAAAAAGTTGGATAAGTGTCTAAGCAATAAAAGACCTCATTTTATGGGGGAGAAAGGACTTTGCTACATTGAAAAGCCAAGTAAGAAGGTAAAAGAAAATAATAAAATTGTGTTTGTACCTAAAAGTAAGCACAATGACACTATGGAGAAAAGAAACCAACCCAAGCTAAAATGGGATAGGAAAGAAGTGGTGATGACTCCTATCCAAAGGAGATAAGTTGTCAAAGATGAAGAGAAGGTTGCCACAACAATTGCTAAAGAAAAGAGATATGAACTTAGTAAAAGAAGAAAATCCAGATTTGAAGGATTTTGCTAGAGCTATGGTAAGTATGGGCATAAGGATAATGTGTGTTGGAGTAATGGGCCAATAATGAAGAGGAATGTAAGGCAAGAGTCTAGGGGGAGACTTTATCAAGAAAGAAGACAGTCTTAGATGAAAAGAAGTCATATTCCACTAAGAAATAGTTTTGATTTGCTAGGAGAGATCTGTGGAAGATGTGAAAGGGCTGGACACACTGCTAAGGATTGCTTGACATTGCTGCCTGGTCAAAAAGTGCAAAGGTGAACACTTCCACATGCTCTTACATTCAACTAAACATTGTTGCCCAGTCAAAGAATACAAAGGAGGACACCTACACATGTGCCTATATTTTGCCAACCATTACTGCCTGGTCAAAGAGTGCTAAAGAGAACACCTACACATGCTCCTAGATTCGACCAAAGAAGAAGAAGAGAAGAGAAACATCTATGGTTGTGGAAGTAGCCTTAAAAGCTTTCAAGAAAGAAACATCATGGATTCTGGACAGTGGCTGTTCTTCACATATGACATGAGACTCTAAGGTGTTCAAGGAAGTAGTAAAATATGATAGGGATCAGTCAGATTTGACAATGATGATGCCTTAATGATTAAAGGTTTCAATACTGCTGAAATTGGTGCAGAAAAACTGAAATCAGAGAAAGTGCTTTATGTTGAAGGGTTAAAACACAATCTTATTAGTGTTAGCCAACTTTGTGATAATGGACATAAAGTTACTTTTAGCAAGAGTGGCTGTATGGTAAAGAGATTAACTAATGGTGTTGTTCTTACTAAAGGTGAAAGAACAAATGAAAACTTATACCAAGTTCCTATAAGCAACAACACATGCTACATAAGCACTAAAGATAAGAATTTGTTGTGGCATAGAAGATTGGGATATCTTGGACAAAAGAGACTGAACTTAAGTATTCAGCCACCCCTTAGAGGCTAAGATATGCCTCTAATCCCTTTCCCCTTCCATCTTTTATTATTCTTTGGATTTGTTGTCAAAGTTGGAGATACTTTGCATAAATCCAAAGAAAGTATATATTGATTAAAAGGGGGAGCAACTTAATAAATAAAGGTAAAGAAATTGTTAAGGGGGAGAAGTAGAAAGGGGGAGTTAAACCCAATTAAAGGAGATGCATGTTTTAGGGGGAATTATGAATGTTAAAATTTGTGCTTCTAATTAATTATTCATTTATAAATTTAATGTGTTGCCAACAAATCCAAAGGGAGAGATTGTTGAGCTTATCTTTGATGGCTAATGTTGGATTTATTGTGAACAGTATCTTGCATAGTTGTTCTTGTTAATTTGATGATACGAATGTCATTAAGATGTAGAGAAATTGTTGGTCAAAACTATTAATGGTAGGTTAACTAAAGTCAATAAGTCAACATTAATCGTTGAACCTAAATTTTAAAGGTCAAGGCTAGCTGTTGACCTTTGACCATTGACCCTAAATTTTAAGAATCAAATCTAACCATTGATTATAGGGCAATCGTTAGGAATCAATGATGATCATGTAATCTTAATCTCAAGGCTCTATAAATAACCCCATACATTTTGTAAGAGTGTGTGTGCTACAAAATTGTTTAAGAGAAAGGAAAACCTAATTGCAGTAGCCGGCCAAGAGAGAGAGGTAGCCAAGAAGAGTAGCAGCTGGCCATACCAAAGAAGAGGTGCAACAGTTGGCCATACCAAAAGAGAGGTGTAGCAACTGGCCACACCAAGGAGAGGTGCAGCAGCAAGATTTGGTAGAAGGTATAGTAAAAACTAGCAATTATAAAAGGTAAAGGAGAATCAGCAAGATCCAGCAGAAGGTGTAGCAAAAACTAGCAATTATAGAAGTTAGAGGAGAATCAGTAGGGTATAGTAGCAAGGGTAGCAAACCAAAAGTTGCAAATTACAGGAGTAATAGTAAGGGTAACAAACCAGCAATCCGTAGCAGGAGATCCCTGCACCAACAGCACAACCAGTAAGTGTTCCCAGCACCAGCAGGCATTTCCTATACCAGCAAAACAACCAGCAAGTATTCCCTGCACCAGTAGCACATCAAGCAGCTTACAATCCCAGAAATTGCAACATGTCCAGTAGCCTAAAATCCCAAAAATTGCAGCACATTCAGCAGCTTGCAATTCTAGAAATTACAATGTGTCTAACAGTCTGCAATCCCAGAAATCATAGTACGTCCAGTAACTTGTGATCCCAGAAATTGTGACACGTCTAACAGCCTGAAATCCCAAAAATTGCTATCCAGCAGCCTGAAATCCTAGAAATTGCAACACATTCAACAGCCTACAATTCTAGAAATTACAGCGTGTCCAGCAGCCTATAATCCTAGAAATCGCAACACATCCAGTAGCTTGCAATCCCAAAAATAGTAGCACGTCTAGTAAGCAATCACAGCGCTTGCAGTACATTCAGCAAGTAATCCTAATGAGTGTAGCATGTATAGCAGCAACCTCTGGGCAGTAAGAACAGGTAAACCATAGCCTTGTATAGGTTGTAATTGTTGTCAACTAGGTTTAAGTGTGTAAGAAAGTAAAGCCACATGGAAGGGTAAGAAGGTAAAAGCTACATGGAGGGGCGAGAACGTAAAAGCTACGTGGAAGGGCAAGACAGTAAATTTGCCCTATTAGGGTTTCATGGAGGAGTATATAAAGGCCAACATAAGAGAGTGAATAGTAGCCGTCGACAGAAGAAGAAGAGAAAACGAAAATTGGCCAAATCGGAGTAGGCTGGTGAAAGGAGAAACCCGACGGCCAAAAACAGAAGGTCGGCAACACAGGGAACGAAGAACGGCCGAGTGAAAAAGGGAGAGAGAAACCCGACAACCAAACAGGGGAAGGAGACAAAGAGGTGAATGGCCAAGTGGGTGAACGGAAAAAAGATGATACCGCCAAAATCAGATCCGACTGTACAGTGAGATAGATCCGGTTGGACAGTGAAATAGATCTGGTTGGACAGTGAGAGAGATCCAACTGAACGAAGAGAGAGAAACCATCGGCAAAACACGAGAAAAAGAGAGAAAAATTGAGACAGCTGTTGGAAGAGAGAGAAAAAAGGTATACGGCCAAAACAAAGAAGTCGACGGGAAGGAGAGAAAAAGAAACCCAACGGCCAACCAAGTGAGCACGGCCAAAAACACACCATCAGCGGAAGGAGAGAGAAACCCGATTGCCAAACAGGGAAAGAGAGAAAAACCCGTTACAGCCAGAACAGAGGGGTGGATGGCCAATGAACAGTGACCAGCAGAAAAGGGAGAAAATCTAATACGGCCAAAGGAGGTGTGGAACGGACAAGGGCAAACTAGAAACGTACATGAGGCGAGCCATGAGATAGTGAGATCGTGGGGCAAGGAGATAAGTGAGACCGTGAGACCGTGAAAGCAGGAGTTATGTGAGACAACGTAGAGAAGAAATTCGGCGAAGCATCCGAAAGAACTCAATGTATTTCTAGATTTCTTCAAGAGAGATTAGAGAGTGTTGCAATGAACTTCTAAGTGGTAGTGGAGCAACTTTTCAATTCAACAGAGGCAAGACAAGATAGAAGAAGGGTAGACACAATAAGTGACACTCTTTGTATTGTACTTGCTTAGTAATTGCAATAGTAAAAGGAGCAGAGGATTAAGACATCCATTGTAATTGGAATTCTCAAGTATAGTGGATAGTCTCGGTAAGGGAGAGTCCCTACCACCGTGGATGTACATCACGTTGACGGAACCACATAAATCTCGTGTGTCCTTAATTTTCTTTACGTTCTGTGTTTTGAATTGAGTTGTGAACGCAGCTAAAGTATCAGTCAACCCATAACCTAACGAAGGCCTAAACAAGAACATCCGAGTTGTCTATTAGGCAAGGTGTCTGAAAGGTGACTTTAGGGACTATTGTGATTAGTAGGTAGCAATAGATCTACCTTAGTCGAATATGAGAAATAGTTCGCTTTTAAGAAGAGGTTAAAGTTGTTCACTTACCTGCGAATTGCGAATTGTGGTGATACTGATTCACCCCCCCTCTCAGTATCACAAACTAGTAGATCCTAGGAAGAAGTCGGGAACTTCACATACAGACAACAATAATAGCATGTGCGAATAGTATAGGAAAATGTGTAAATTGTGATAGCAGCACATACAAGTGGCGATAGTAGAACATACAGGTACCAACAGTAGCGTGTGTAGGCAGTAATAATAGTGGGTCCGATAGTTTGCAGCAACTGAGGAGAAAACGTGTCATGATAGCAAGTCTGGTAGCTTACAGTAACAAAAGGAGAAAATGTACCCAATAACAGGTCTAGCAGATTGCAATAATAGGGCAAAAAATGTGTCCGGCAACAGGTCTGGTAGATTATAGCAGTAGGGTAGAAAACGTGCCCGGTAGTAAGGCAGACAGCATCGATAGCAGGGGAAAGGAACCTACCAAGGTTGAGGGAGGCAACACCGATAGTAAAAGAAGAGAACCTGCTGAGGCAGCAGGGAAAATAGTACTAGTAGTAGAAAAAAGATCTTATCGAGGTAGCAAGTAGGCCAACCTGCCAGGATAGAAGAGATCGGCAAAACCTAAGTAAAGACCGATAGTAAGGAAGGAAAAGATCCATTTTCTACAATAGTAGCCTTTGCACATTGAGTGATCTTTCTCAGGAAAGTTTTCATTATAAAACTCTTGATAAACTTGTTGAAAAAGGGTGGGATACCCTTGAAGTGATCGGGAGATCATTGTAAGTGGTTAAGGAGTAATCCTTCAACAAAATTGTTGTACCCCTTGATAATAAAAGTGGACTATACAATTTAGGAGTGATCTTATCATATCATGGATGTAGTCACACATTATGGGTGAACCACATAAAAATTACTGTGTATTCTTTGGTGCTTGCATTTGATTGATATTCGTACGATTGCTCTCACATAGAGAAGAAAGATAAAAAATTGGATCATCGACTTTAACAAGTTATAAAGGTTAATTCAAAAAGATTTGTAAAATGCGAGCATCTCACACTGATTCACCCCCTTTCCCTCTCAATGTGAGACCTGAGAAGGTCCTCATCAGTTTAAGTGGAGAGCTTGTTCTTCTTAGTGAATATTTGAGGGAGACAATAATATGGATAATCAAAAGTAACAAATATTACAAATAAACCTAAAATAAAAATTTTGTTGATTAATATTTTTATAAGTTCTTTTGTTTACTTAAGTTGTTTACTTTGATTAGCATAAAGTAGAATTCAAATTATCCCCCCTTTGAATCAATGTCTTTAGGTTTTGTTTATTTAGCATTGAATTAATAGTACTACCTATGGGATTAATTTTTATTCACACTATTTATTTTTACATGATTAAGAATAAGATATTTAATTTTTGTAGTCATGATGATAGCTACTATAGCATTGGTAATTCTGTATTGCCTAATAAGGATGCATTATAACTTGGTAATCATAAATGTTTCATGCCTACAAAAATGTTTATAAACATTTCAACCACATTAGCAAGGAAAAAGCCAATGATGTTTAGTGAAAGAGTATCCATCTCATTAGGAAGGGGAGATTGCTCTAGAGTTTAGGAAACTTCTTTTTTTATCTCCTTATATTTGAAATTAAGGTCCTTGAATTCAAAGATGTGAAAGATAATAGTCAAGTGAGTGAGGCTTGACATGACCTTATAATAAGAGAGCTAAGGTCTCCTTATATCCTAAGGTTAAATGTCATGGTTCATGATTATGTGTTAAGATAGCCTCCTTAGTAATCATTTTTTATTATAGGTATTAGCAAAACCTTTTGTACTTATAAGTGGTGTGGGTGTTTGCTTTATACCAATGGTAGCAATTGTCCATTCCATCTATTGGCTAAGGTGACAAGTTAGTAATAGCACCCATGTAGCATTTCATTATCAATGACTACTATGCCTTTAAAGAATCCTTTAGTGGGAACATTGTCCACTATTACTTTGGTATAGGTTACTTTAAAATTATTATTTTCCATTAGTAAAGTATGCTTGATCATAAAACCTTGAGTGTGTATGTTTGAGCAACTATTTGGTATGATATGCAAATAAATAAGACTTAAGGTTCACATTATGACTAAATTATCATGCAATGGGATGCTATGCATGGGTATGGTTCATTTTACACAATGTTAGCTACTATGTTTTGTAAGGCACACATAGTTATAAACATATTAAATATCATACATTGATAGTATATCAAGAGTTATACATCAAAAAGCACACTAAGCATTATATACAACAAAGTAGTGTAAATCTAATATAATGCCCACCTAGTGTCACACACGCTAAAGAAATAGCACATTGTAATGCACATTATAAATGGTGCTTCTATGATTTAGCACACCATTATACATATTGCAAATGACACCCTTTGCAATAAAAAACACCATTATGCATATTACACATCATAGGTAGAGTACAGCAATGGAACAAGTTCTTACTTCTATTACAAATTAGGTGATAAATGGATTGATAATCTCCTTGACAAAGCAGCTAATAAATTCATTTTGGCAGTGAGCCTCCTAAAGGAATGACATGAGGTGTTAGCAAATGGTTAAAAGGGAGTGATTCTTGCCCATAACTACTATGCTTCCATTGCTATAGATTAAGCTTTTCTTGTAACCTCTTAGAGCTAGGTAACCCACTTTATGATTTAGGATTCTTTTCTTAGTTGAGGAAGCTTAGATAATGTATGTGAGTTTCATAGTTAGCCACTTAACTTATTAGACCTTGGTTCTTATTAATTAACTTACTCATCATTTTATTGTCATGATAACCAATAATATTAATGTCTTTGTTTGCCAACTACTTTTAGTGAAAAGTATTATCTTATTAGAGGGTTGATATATGCTCACTGATTTAAGAAGGTGATCCTTTCATCTGTTTTATGGCTTTTGCTTCTTAAATTCTAGTATTGGCCATTAAAAGCTATGTATCTAAAGCTTTATTATTATTATTATTATTTAAAATGTAACAACTATATAGTGAGATGATTAATGATGAAATCATGCATGGTAGTTTAGGTAATAATGAATCCTTCCATTAATTCTCCCATAATATAGCCAACTTCCTAGATTCCTTATCCTAGGATAGGCACCATTTCTTATCATATTTTAAAGATGATCTAACCAATGGATTAGGTATGACTTTATATTTTGCCTTCCATACTTGGATAATTAGGTTAAGAAGTTAAAACCTTTCGAAATCCATATAATTAAATTGGACAGTCATTAATCGATTAATAATAGGGTAAAAATTTGTGCATGCCTAATTGGGCTAAGCAATGAATAAGAATTTATTATGTTTAATCCCTTTATATTTAATTATTTTTAATGAGTTTTATAAATATTTGAGTTAATAAGAATATGTTTTATAACTTAGGTGCATTTTGAAGAAGGTTTGAGAATATTTGTTTTTAGCAGGAAAAATTTTAGCAATTTATCTTTTTGACCTTTATTGCTTACTTCAAGTATCTTATTGATTAAACAAATCTAGGTTAGAAATATGGTCTTTAATGAAATTATATTCGACATCTAAAAATTTTAAATTAAGGTCAAGATTCCTAATATAAGTTCATTTG
The DNA here is from genome assembly GCA_021533255.1 of Ceriops tagal. Lineage (NCBI taxonomy): Eukaryota > Viridiplantae > Streptophyta > Magnoliopsida > Malpighiales > Rhizophoraceae > Ceriops > Ceriops tagal. Next base: position 5,010,349 of record CM038608.1, read on the forward strand.
AGCATTAAGATGTTACTTCAAAGTTCGGGTAAAACCTGAAGTCCAATCTTAATTGGAGAATGAGTCTTAATTAAAGTATAACTCTTCCTTGAGAACTGTGTACTTAAATAGGTATAACTTTAGTTTTTTATGTCCAAATTTGGTGATTCAAAATTCTAAACTGAAGTAAACATTTAGGTTTACAATTGTTATGAAGAATCCCAAGTCTAGATTAGTTGTTTAAGACTAAAAAATAGTGGAAAAGTTATTATAAAATTTGTTACTAGCCAAACTAAGTGTTTCTTAGTTTTAAGCTCATAACTTGGGCTTTAAACATTTATTTTGGGCAAGACGTGATGGATTTGAAAGTTAGAGAGGAAGGCTATAGCTTTTATGAAGATGTTAATATAAGAATTTTAAAAGCTTAAGGATACAAGATTAAGTGTCTTTGAGATTTTAAGAAAATTTTTTAAGAGTTTTTAAGTTTGTTGGTTGCTTTTATTTACATTCTTTAGGATATAAATAACTATCTTTTAAGAGTATAAAGGGGTAGGGATGGCTAGAGAATTGAATAACCACTTTAGAATGAATTTATTTATAGCATGTATAGTTAGGCTCTTTAATAGATTTAGGAAATTTCAAATCTTTTAATATTTTAATGGTCAAATAAGTGTTTGTTCAATTAATTTGGTTAGGTCTGCTAAATTGATTAAATGAATATTAATTACTGTAATTAGGAATTGTGATCCATTTTAATCCTTTTCTTGATCATTAAGTAATGAATAATAATAGGAGATTGTGGATAAGTTTTCATTTTATTATTATGAATATCTCAATGTAGGTTAAATGATCTAAGCATTTGTATTTATTACTTATATCAACTTATTTTCCTAATTCTTAAGGTTGCTAATATATTAGTTTAGGAAGTTTATTCTAGTAGTATAATGGTCATAATCTAAGTAAAAAGCTTGTTTTACTTGTTGAACATTTAAGTGAAAATTTGAGTAGTAAACATTATTATTATCAATGGTTGATAGTTCAATTTAAATTAAGATAACATTGTAGATAATCAAAATTATTAAATACCATAATTACAAATGAATCTAGAATTAGAATTTTAATATTTGATCTTTATATAGTTTTTTTTTATTAATCAATTTATTTTTTTTATTTGTTAGAAAATCAAAATTCAACATCCCTCCTAATTATATTAATATAGAATTTTTAGTTAATCAATAGTGAATTGATTGAACTCTCTTTGGGATTAATTCTTACTTAAACTATTTATTATGGAATAATAAAGAGTAAGGTATTAAAATTTTGGTACTTTAATAATAATTGCCACTAAGATAAGGACTGGGGCATAACTAGTAACTTCTTTTATGCCAATTAGTAAGAACCAAAGATATTTCTCATATTGAAAAAGAAATAAATTGTGTTTGAGCCATTTGGTATACCATTGGAGACCCTTTGCTTGCTTTAGGTTAGACACTTATTAAGTGATTTAGAAAAGGCTTCATTATTCCTTGTTGCAAAATTCATTTAAGGGTGTTTGATATCCTCAAATTGTGGGATAAGTGAAGTTTTTTTTTAAGGATATTTGATATGGCTCATTAATCACACATAAAACAAGATGGAGCTTCCCTTAAACTTACCTTAACCCTTGATTCTACAAATGTTTAAGGATAAATTCATCTATGCTAATATGGTAGGCATAAGATTCATACCTTTTTGGACCTTGTAGAACAACTAAATGACCTTTTTGTGAAGATACCCTTTTAGGAACAAGATAAGCCTATAAAAGAGGAAGACCATGCAAACCAATTCCCCCTTTTGTCCTTGGTCAAAATCATACAATTTATGAGAACATTAGTAGGAAACTTTCTTTTTGCCATTTGCCTTTAGTCTTGGACTTAAGAAGAATTTGTCCCCTTTTTAGTTTGGTAAGCTTGGATAGATTTTTGACATATTTCATATTAGTGTTTAGGCTATATATGTCTTTTTCTAAATGACTAGGTTGGTTCAAGAGAACTCAAATTCCTTTAATAATGACACCATATCAACCTTTAAGAAGACAAAATAGCGATAAGTAAGATCCCAATGATAGAACATAGGCTTTCTCTAGGGATGGTTAGATATTGACATCAAGAAGGTTTATAGCTTTTTTGGAATGCTAATTTCTAGTCATTAGTCCAAGAATTCCATGTCTACTTAAAGAAGTTATCTAACTATTTGGGGGCAATGGCATTGGGTCATAATAGAATATAATCCCTAAGTTGTTCTTGAAGGTCTTTGCAATAACTCTTGGCATAAGTTAAGGTGTTTGATTTGCATGATGACTATCTAAGTGCTTGAGAACAAAAGCTAATATTGTGTATGGAGAATAATGCTCAAATGTATGGATTGTAATGATAGCCCAAAAAAAAAAAGAAAAAAAAAGGAAAAAAAGCAATAATAAAGTTAGTATAATGAATACAAAGGTATACATATAGTAAAACAAGAAGGAAAAAAATTAAAGATACGCAATATAATTTTATTTATAGAGATAAAATAGGAAATATTGGGCCTCCAATCCTAATAGGGGATGTTTCTATTAAGTGGGTTGACTTTATGGTTTAAACATTATGGTAGTATGGTTTAATAAATCTATGACTAGGCTAAAGGCTCTTGAATGTTTTTCTCCTTACCCATATGTAAGAAATAATAATGAGAGTGAGAGATTTATAGTCTTTATTTCAACAACCATAGGCTACACAAAAGGTTTAATACTTTCTCTTATTTAAAGCTAAGTAGGGCATAAGTTAGGTTTCAAGGTTATTTGTCAGTGCATGCAAATGCAGTTTGAATGTAATGATAGATATAAGTCTACATGACATGTGAAGATACAAGAATGGTAAGTATATAAAATATAAAGTAGGAAAATAAATCAAGACAAAAGTAAGAAAAATTTAGAATGATATAACTCTTAGCAATGTTTATTCCTAATAGAATCACTAAGTTGTTGTGATGCACCTCCATTTAAGGAGCTATGAAAATGTAGTAGACACAAAAGGACAAGGATAGGTTCCTTCAAATGAACAAGATGGTGCCAACAACAAGCTTGTATGTGATCTTAATAGATATTAAGGATTAAGGCAAATTATATGCTTCTAGGTATATAGTCCAATTTATCACTCACCACTCATTTATCCAATATGATACCTAAGGTCAAATTAAGAAAGATAAGGATCCTAATGCCTTAAAAATGACCCTAGGATGACTTGGAGTTACCACTAATCATTTAAGATATGATTAGAACATTGTAAACCACCAATTAAGATAACTACCCTATCTTTTAAACTAATAGAACTCAATCTGCTTGACCAATATTTGTCAAAATTTGAGAATATAGTTATACCAAGAAAAAGTTATGGCCAACCTAAATGTCTATAACAAATGATGGTATTGTTATTAACTTGACTTTACTTTTATACTTTTCCCTTCTAATATTTTACATGATTTTCTCTCTTTACAGAACATATAAACTAAGATCTATCTTGAATATATATATTAGGGTTAGAAGAATTTGAACAAATTGATGTGGAGAATGAAAGCAATGCAAATAAACATGGTATGTTATTCTTTAAGTGGTTAAAGTTGAAATATTTGTCCTATTAATTAAATTTATTTCTTTTAATTTCAAGAGGGGAAATATGCTTGTTATAGAAGTTTTATGCTTTAATTAGGAATTTACCTAAATTATGAGATGATTTTGGTAAAGATCCCTTGCTTTGAGACAAAACATTTTGGGATAATTTTAATGATGATCCCTTACATTGGAGAATGAAATTTTTGGTAAAAATTTTTAAGAACTTTTGAAAGGGATTAAATACTTTTTATGATGATTTATTATATTGGAAAAGAGTGAGATTTTCTAAAAATTTTACAACATGATCAAATGTTTTTTATGGTAATCCTTTGCGCCCAAAATGAATGACATTTTAAAAGGTGATAAGATAATTTTTATAACGAACCTTCTCATTAAAAAGTTTGACCACCTTTCATTTAATCTTGTAATTTGTACATGAACTTGATAAAGAATTGTATTAATTAAACTAGTAGTAATATAAATTATATGTCAAATTATAAGATTAATAAATGATTAGATCATATATGTGAATTAAGAAACATAAGGGAGTTAAAAACTTTTCCTTCTTAATTAAGAGCTTTTCATGGGTAAGGGAAGGACTAAATTGATTTTAGAAAACTAGTTAAGTAACTAAAAAATATTCATGGTCACATGCAATAAATGTTAATCAACCTTAAATCTCTTTGGTCTTTTATTGAAATTTTGAATCAATTGCATAATTTTGATGAAATGAAATCTAAACCCTAATGGTGTCACATCTATATCTTCTTTCCACTTAGAAATTCATTTAATTTAAGTGGTTTAATTTGCTTAGTTAATTGGTTCAATTTAAAATAACTTAAGATTGCTTTAAGTGTGGAATAGTCTTTTGATGGGAGTGATATTCTTCTCATCATACATTGTATAATTGATTAGGTACACTTTGCCTAAAAGTAACGCATAATTCAAACATTAAGTTTTGGATGCCATTATTGGAGATTAGTTATCTACATAGTAAACTTCATAATATAGTTTTAGATTAAATTTTTAATTTGTTTCATTAATTATTTGCTTTGTTTTCATAATGGTTATTTAGTTGAGTATTTTTGCAATTTGGTTATTCTATTTATTTTAGTTTGCTTGGTTTTAATTTTTTAGTTTATAGGGTTATATGACCTACATTAGTAGTGAAGAAACAATAACTAATATGGTTTCAAAATTATCTTACCACAATTTTCATTTTAACAGACATCTTTAAGGATTATTGAAATTAGAATAGTTACTAAAATGTTTAAAGCAAAGACATTGTTTCTAGCAAATGACAATTTAGACACTAAAAATTTGATTTTGATATGACTAAAATATTGATTTAGTCTAAATGTAATAGGATTTAATATTTGGAAATTATTTTTAGTGAATAGTAGTATAATAGATTTCATACTCACACAATGCATAAATTGGTGTAAATTTCAATCTTGTTAATTTGTTTTTAGTCTTATCTTTTCACTTTAAACCTTTTTGGCGAATACGTTGGCATTTTAAGGTAGGGAAAAAACCTAAATTTCTTTACATCAAAAAGGTAAATTAACTTTCACATTTTTCATTCCTTTATGAATAGACAAATCAAATCTTAAAATTTATTTCCAAAGGACTAATCTAATCCCAACATTGCTACCACTCAACTTAGTAAATAGGTCATGTTATTAGCATGGAGCATAACTTATATGTATATCATATACATTGTTAAATCTAGTATTACACATAACTAATATACATATAGTATGCATCTAATAAGGAGTATTATCATGTAATTAAATGTACTAGTTATGCATAAATCTTCTTAAAAGAGATTTGAAATCATGATTCTTTATTGTAAGATAAAGAATTTATATTAATAATTCACAAAAACTCAAACTCTAAATTTTCATAAAAAATTTATAAATTATATTGTTTTATTTGCATTCCTAAAAGCTCTTATCCTTTGTTCATGTCAAAAAGGAACCATTTGTTTGTCAGCATTTTTATTTACTTTTCTTATTTGTTCATCTTTAAGAAGCATTTATCATTACCTTATGCATCCTAAGAGATAATAGAACTATTCATCCAACACACAATTAATCTTTTCTCATGAATCAATCCAAATTTCTTAGTAGTCATTTTTTTAGATGTTATTAATTAACTTTTTAAATTAGTAGACCTCTGGATCAAAAGAATTCAATTAAACCCCCTGAGCACTTCACATATACATGAAAGAAAAAGATATAATCAACAATAATTATATAATGTTGTAATAAAAGTGAAGTAACAAAAAGAATATCATGTTTAAAATGTTTAAACATTATACTTGAGGATAATTTCTGCCCCTATAGATAAACTATTTTAATGTTGTAAGTTATAATGACTATCATCCTAAACTAGATAGACCTTCTCGTTAGTGTACACTTCATATAATGAGGTTACAAAAACAATTTAATCTTTTAATAAACTTAGTAGTAAGTCATGGATGATTATCAATAATGTCTTTTATGAATAACTATAAAAGACTATTTATAATGATTCTAACTTAATAACCCATAAAGTGACATAATGTAAAGCATAAATTCCAATGATAATAAATAGCTACCATTATTTTAATACATAATGGACATATGATAGATAGTCTTTTATTTAATACATGAATGAAGCTGTTTAAAATTTATTAATTTCCAACTATCCCCTTTATTTTAAAAGGCTTATTCTATAGGATTATACAATTAAAATATAACACATCATCTTTAGTACTTTCAAAGCTAGCAAACAAAAACTAAAAGCATAAGCTTTAATACTTAGATCATGTTATTTCATATAGTTAAGTGGTATTAGACCATGCATATGCTTAGTTTATTTTCAAGAGAACTCTAAAGATCTTACCTAAAATCTTATAGAAGTGGCCCTACTCTACTCTCATATAGTTAAAACTATTAAGTGTGTATTCTAATAACACTCCACCTATAAGGGCTATAGAATTCATTAAAAGTATGACTCAACCTTAAATATTAGAAATTTTTTATTATCTATATCATAAGAAAGGACTTATAATTTGATAATATACATAAGGTCAATTAATGACTTATTATTACTTATATGGACCTAATTTAAGAGATCTCCTATCATTTAAGTTAGGATCCCATCACTTTTAACCATTCTTTATAGGCATTAGTCTCATTTCTCTCGATGTAATTTATACCAATTTTTTGCTTAAGGACTTAGTTAGAGGATCATCTTAATTCATCTTTAATCATCGAAATCAAGTGATATCACTTCATCACTCAATTATTTTTAATAATCATGTCTTAGAAAATCATATCTATTCTCTTTATCATATGACTTACTCTCGACACAAATAATAAAGACTTACCTATAACAATACATTAGCACTTATAATGTCAATTTCACTAATAATGAAATATTCATTCAAAAATTTCTTAGCTAATTTATCTTAACATTAACTAATTCAATGATTATAACTTAAATTCCATATAAATCGAGTAAGAATTGTTTGTTTACTAGACTTTTAAGTCATTGTTTCACTTTTAAACGTTAACATATCTCATTTGAATCAAAGATTTTGTTAACATCATTATATTCTTCTAATACAATTGATATCCACTATAAAATATATCATAATTAGTTGTGAGCATAAAGCTTATGACCTAAACCAATGTCCATTGCTTTATGCCCTTAAAGGTAGATCAGCATGTCTTTACCAATAGCCTCACTTTATTCTACAATAATGATGAATGGTTCCTATAATCACATCTTGCATATCCAAAAATGTCACTGGTACAATTCTTTATACATGTTTTTGGATAAGTTTAGGATGCTTAGTATGATACTTTCTAATGATTAATTGTAATATATTTCCTTGCATATGACACTTGGTCATTGTATTTTGTTGTTTTACAGGTTAGTAAGGTTTTAACATTCATATATTATTGATTTTTAAGTTTTAGCATTCAACATTCAATGTACAAGCTAATTTTGTAATAAATACAATGTTTCTCATTTTTGTAATTAAACTTTTATCTTAAAATTTTATAACAACTACAAAATTAGTTTGATTTATTAAGTATCCAAAAAAACATAAATAGGGGTAAAACACATAATAAAGAAAAATTCTTTAGCAACTAATTTTTAATTTGTCACAATTAGATAAAACCTTTAATAACTATTTAGCTACTTTAGTCACTAATAGATAACTACTTAGTATTTACACAAAGTTATTTTTTGCAACTATTCTTAAAAGTAATTGCAAAATGATTTATATCTTTAATATTATTAGTTGTAAAAAGCTAATTTGTTACAAGTATGATTAAATTTTTTTGCAACTAATTTGGACAAATTAGTCATAAAAGATTCAAGCCTTTAGTGACTATTTCCATAATAATTGCAAAATGTTTTAATTGTGGGCAACTATTACAAAATTTAATCAAAAAATTAATCTATAACTACCATTAGACAATTATCTTAGCAATGATTATTTTAATTGCAAAAATTATTTGTAACAAAAAATCAATTTTTTGCAACGATTATTTTCATCACTTATCTTTTATTTTTTGTAGTAAAAAATTACAACTTTTAACCCTAAAATTGAGACAACCATTAGAAAATTTTTTAAGTAAAAAGAGAAGACCACCATTGCATAAGAAAAGGAGGCATAAAATAATCCAAGAGTTGTTAGTTCATATACTACAATATCCTTAGAAGGAACAATATTAAGCATCACTACTCTAATATCTTAAGCTATTACCTTTAAGATTAAATTAGATATCATCCAAATGATTCAAATTAGCATTCAATTTAGTAATGTGTTTGACGAAGATAAAAAATTTAATATTGATAACTTACAATTTATAATACTTTTAAATATAATGGTGTAAACAAAAATGTTATTAGGATTAAATTATTTCTTTTTTCATGGTGTGACAAAAGATTTGATTTAACTTTTTTCTTGCATAATCTATCAATACTTGGGATGTTATGACACCAAAATATTTAGCTAAAATTTTTCCTTTCTAAAATTGCTAAGACGAAGAATGACATAACTACTTAATAAGTCATAGAAAAAATTTAAGAATTTGCTTGAGAAGTGTTCTTAACATGATTTGCTAATTTGTTTTCCAATTCAAACTTTCTATTCTAATTTATACTCTTTTAACTAATTTAAAATTAATGCAGTTGCAGAAGGTATCATTATTAAAGATACATTAGAAGAAGCCTATAATCTTTTAAAGGAAATGACTTCAAATAGTTATTAAAGGAATAATGAAAGAATTGCTAAAAAAGGAGTTAATATGTGTGATATTGATTCTTTTACTTCATTGTTTAGACAAATTGCCTCTTTGATTAAAAAATTCGATAGTCTAGGAGTATGAACAATGAGTATTTCATCTTGTGTACTATATGAATTATGTCGTCAAATAGGTCATGCTAGGGTAGAATGTCAAATTGTAAAATCCTTTTTCTTCTTCTTCTTCTAATTATTATGAACATGTTAATTTTGTTTTTCATAATGGTAGTTTCAACTTCAATACCTATAATCTAGGATTTTCATAAAGTAATAATCAAAGTAGATCACTTATAGACTTTCAACAATAAAATCAACAACAAAGGAAGTAATAGAGCCTAACTTGAAATATATTTTCATCTAATTTTACTTTTAATTTTGTGCTATTTCTTCTTATTTAAGTTTAGTTTTATGCAAATTTTTTGTATTTATATACAATTTTATAAAAAGGACCAAAATGAATAATTAAAATCAATTTGAACTCTAACAAAAAGGTAAACATAATGAAGGAGGAAGAAGAAAATTAAGGAATCAAAATGATAGGTTACTTTTAAATTTGAAGTTTTTCTTGAAGAGGAATTCTATCTTGATTAGGAAACCAAGACAAATGAGAATTTTGTGTTGCAATTAACTAAAAACGCTTCGATAATATGGACGTAACTTTCTCTCTAAACCTTTAAATTAAGTTACTTTTGCAACAAAGAAAGTTGAAAAAATAAAGTACAACTCTTTACTTTACATCAAATCTTAATTCAAATTTTATATTGGAGATAATTTAGCCATAACTTGTGAGTTAGAAAATTTCAAAGATTGGATAAAGATTGGAAACTTTAATTATAAAAGTGGTTTTTAAAATATAAAAAAGGCATGAAATAATTAGAAAAAAAGAGAGGGAAGGACAAAAAGATAAAAAAGAAATAAGCCAAGTAAAGAGAAGAAAGATAAAGAAAGGAAAAGAGTAACCTATAAGCTTTGGAGAAAGAAGGGCAATTTGTTTAGCTATGTGTTTCTATCTTTGAAGAGTAACCTATAAGTTGACTCACATTTATTTCTATTTTCCATTGATATTAAATGCAAACTCAAAAGTCTCTATAGATTCATGAATAACAAATATATTTCAAGTAATAGTTTGCAATATAAGAAACTTCAATCCATACAACTCCTACAAATTTAAAACATCAAAATCATATGAAAATGACACTTCTTCCTCTTTTAGGTAGTATTCCAAGTTTGATTTGACTAATGTGGTCTTTCATCTTTATTTTCTCATGAAATAGAAATCCATAATGGAAGAAATGGCATTACCACCACTACTAAAATCCACTAAATTTGCTTGGAATCTCATAACTGGTACTCACTTACCAAGTTATAACAAGACTATCTAATATTAGCCATATGAACAACAATTTTTTTTCACCAAAGATCTCTTTAAAATAAAAATTAACCTCTCCAATTTTGTATTTAGGATCCAAAATGATAGCATTCCTTATGATAACATGAATCACACTTTAATATTTATTAAATTTCTTAAATATATTTTATGTTATTGACTTTATCACTCCTGTTAGAAAAGTAACCCACTCCAATAATACCAATTTGATCTCATGAATTTTAGGAAAGTAGAAGTTTGTAGTGAGATACTTTGCTCTAAAAAATAACTTTGTGATTCTATTAAACAATTTTAACTTCTCACAAACTTCCTTTGCAAACTTCTATTGGTCCTTACTTAGGCAATCATAATAATGAGGTTATTTTATTCTTTTCAATTAAAAAAAAGACATCTTTACATAGAATTGTTGTTTTAGGCATCAAGAAAGTGGAATTCCACCTAGGTGGATAATCAAGACTCAAGCTTTTGGTGGTAAAAACTTTCATTTGCTTAGCTTTTTGCTCAAATCTTTCTATTATCTTAGGTGAAATAATCCAAAAAACCACATTATCACCAATGTTTTCAATCCTAACTTTAATGACATCTAAATCTTCTTTAATAATTAAGTTCAAAATACAAGCACAATAATGCATATGTAAAAAATTATGATTGTATAATAAGTGATCTTGATCCAATTTAGCCTTTATGATCTAAATAATGGCATTATTGTTTATGCAATTATCTAAGGCAATTGTGTATAACTTGTGATTGAAATTTCATCTCAAAAAATAATTAATCCTTACTTCAAGTAAAGTTGTAATAGTGTTTGGACAAAGCATATATAAAAACCTAGAAAATTTAAATTTTAAATATTAATAAAAATTAAGAATTTAAGAAGGTTTATGAACATCACAAAGCATAATAATAAATGAAATTAGAAAATAAGTTTAAAAATATAACTTACAATATGACTTTGTAAAACCCAATTATCATTAGTAAAGTGAGCTATTATAACCACAAAGCCCTTCTTATGGTTGGTAAATGTCCACATATATAAAGTAATTGTAACTCTACTTTTATTATTGTAGAGTGAAGTTTATGCCCTATCTCTCCTAATATTATAAATTTCAAAAATATCACTACTCATAATATTTCTAGAAGGCATAATGAACATGGGTTGCAAAGTACATGCAAACCTTTTATGCCTAATGTGTTCCAGTATAGAAAGAGGATATCTATGTAGAATTGCAGCCATGGCAAGGCCCTTGTTCCCACTCATTTGATCAAAAATGTATGTAGAAATTTTTCTTTCATTGTTTGATTAAAAACTAGAAATAAGGAACTTTTATTATGGATCAAATTTTGTCAACTTAGATGCCTTATCCCATTTGTGAACTAGCAATAAACAATTTTACCATACTAATTGCGTTTTGCCTTATCCAATCCATTAACTTGTAGCTTTGTAAAATGCAACCAGGTAAAACCTCTACTTTTAGATTCTTTTGGGGTCCAAAGGACTTGATTTCTAGTGATTTAATCGCACTTAAAGTCTCTTCTATTTCTTGAACTATTTCTTCACTTACAAAGTCATTCATTAGATTTTATGTGGTCGATCTATACAAATAAAAATGCATCTTAATAATCTATTACAATATACCAATATCACAAACATGGAAAGATGACTTACATATAAAATTGTATTCAAATACCATGAACTACACCTTTCAATGACATTTTATTTTTCTCGTTTTGTGATTAGACACATTATGCAACATCTATAGTTTTATTCCATTCAATTTACTTTGCACATAGTTTAAGAAACCATAATAAGGTATCAGAAAAAGTGGCATTTAATTCATATAAAGAACATTTAGCCATTGAGCCACTAACCAATCCATTTTCGTTGCTTTGACTTCTCTAACATATGTACCGGTGGTCTAATTTTTAGATGTCACCATAGCTCTTAGTATAACTGAAGTTCCCGACTTCTCCCTAGGATCTACTAATTTGTAATACTGAGAAGGGGGGTGAATCAGTATCACCACAATTCGCAATTCGCAGGTAAGTGAACAACTTCAACCTCTTCTTAGAAGCGAACTCTTTCTCAGACTCGATTAAGGTAGATCTATTGCTACCTACTAATCACAATAGTCCCCAAAGTCATCTTTTAGACAACTTGCCTAATAAACAATTCAGATGTTCTTGTTTACGTCTTCGTTAGGTTATGAGTTGGCTAATACTTTAGCTGCGTTCACAACTCAATTCAAAACACAGAACATAAAGCAAATTAAGGACACACGAGATTTATATGGTTCTGTCAATGTGATGTACATCCACGGTGGTAGGGACTCTCCCTTACCGAGACTATCCACTATACTTGAGAATTCCAATTACAATGGATGTCTTAATTCTCTGCTCTTTTCAATATTGCAATTACTAAGCAAGTACAATACAAAGAGTGTCATTTACTGTGTCTACCCTTCTTCTATATTGTCTTGCCTCTATTGAATTGAAAGGCTGCTCCACTGCCACTTAGAAGTTCACCGCAACGCTCTCTAACCTCTCTTGAAGAAATCTGGAAATACGTTGAGTTCTTTTAATGCTTCGCTGAATTTCTTCTCTACGTTGTTTCACAAAACTCTTGCTTTCAACGTCTCACGACTTCACCCGTCTCTTGATCTCATTCTTTCACGACCTGCCTCACCTGTCCGTTTCTCTCTCTTGCTGTCTAGCCAAATTTCTCTCTCTTACCGTCCAACTAGATTTCTCTCTTTTATCGCCGGATTTCTCTCTCTTATCGTGTCATTCGTTTGTCTCACGCTGTCGCAGATCTATTATCTGCTTTTCCGGTGGTGTCTCTCTCTTCGTCTGTTTCTCTCTCTTGATTCTACCGGTAGTTTCTCTATCTTTGTTCAGCCGGATCTCTCTCACTGTCCAGCCAGATCTATCTCACCGTCCAGTCAGATCTGATTTTGGCTGTATCGTCTCTTTTCCGTTCACCCACTTGGTCGTTCACCTCTTTGTCTCCTTCCCTTGTTTGGCTGTCGAGTTTCTTGTGTTTTGGTCGACCACCCTTGTTTTTCCGACGATGGCTTCTCTATCTTCTTTGGGTGTATTTTGGGCGTATCGGTGGTGTCCAGTTTTCTCCCCTTTTTGGTCCTCTTTTCTCCTTTGCCCGACGACAGTTCCGATTTGGCCGTATATATATATTTCTCTTTTTCTCTCCTTCGTCCGACGAATTCATTTTCTCTCTCTTCTGTTTTTGACCGACTTCTTTTCTCTCTCTTCCAAGTGTTTTCTCTCTCTCTTCGTCTGATGGCTACTGTTCACTCAACGGTTGCACTGTTCACAACGGTTACACTGTTCACTCGACAGCTACTCATTTCTTTTGCAGGTGGTGTTCTTCTATGTAGGGTTTGGTGTTTTGTTGTGTATTCAATTGTGTTAGCCTTACCCTAGTCTTGTCTTCCAAAGTCTTTATATACTCTCTTCCATGAAACCCTAATAGGGCTTACGTGATGGATTTACATTCTTGCCTTTACGCAGCAGATTTACTTTCTTGGCCTTCCATGTGGCTTTACTTTTACTTTCTTGCCCTTCCAGATGGCTTTACTTTCTTACACACTTAAACCTAGTTGACAACAATTACAACCCATACAAAGCTGTGGGAACAATAATCTCCCCCTTTGTAATTGTTGGCAACACTCATAACAAAAACCATTATGCAGCACTTTCAACTCCCCCTAAATATGCACTCCCCCTTTCTTAACAGCTCCCCCTGCATTATTGCTTCTCTCCCCCTTTGCCAACCAATTACAAATCTGAAAAACTCGCAAAGTAGAGATGGAGGATTCACCTGATTTTCAGGCTTGAGGAGGCATTCGTATAAACAAACTCATTCTGTACTTTTTAAACAGTTCTATGGATAGAGATTTAGTTTGACCTTGTGTAGCCTTTTCAACAAATTTAGGTTCAACTTGTAAGAGTAAAGTAGTAGCTCCCACAATTCTTCTTCTTGTTGTAACTCCTGCTGATGGGTCACCTATGATCTGATTTTCTTGATGAGCACTAGTCCACGTTTTCTTTGGCTTTCTTTCTTGCACAATCTTAGTTGTAAGAGGATCTCTTTCTTCATTAATCACATACAAGTTTCTAACTGTTCTCTTCCCGGCTACAACAGTATTGCCTTCTTTACTATTTACTTAGCAACCTGTTTTTGTGAATATTACCTTATGGTCTTCATTGCATAGTTTGCTGACAGATGCTAGATTATATCTGAGTCCTTCAACATGCAGAACATCTTTCAGCTTTCCTCTTCCAATGTTTACTGACCCCTGACCACTGATGTTGAGTGAATCATCATTGCCAAACTTGACTCTACCTTCTCTTGATTTGTTTAGCTTTGACAATTTACTCTTGTTTCCCGTCATATGTGATGTGCATCCACTGTCAAGGATCCACTACTTATCCTTGTAATCAGCCTTTAGTGCAATTTCAGCTATATTAGCCACCTCCCTTTTTGCTCTATATTCCTTCTTTTGAACTGGCTGAAAGATAGCTTTCTCCTTTTTCTCAGCTTTGACTGCACCACTTGTTTTCACAGTGCCATTGAGTGCCTTCTCTTGCTCAGGGAAAAGTGTCATGCATCTCTTGGCATTATGGCCATCTTGCCTGCACCTTTCACACTGTTCCAAGTCTGCCAATATAGCAAACTTCTTCTTTGAAACCACTAATCTGGGCCTCTAGCAACAATCCTTGTCAGTGTGTCCTTGCCTTTTACAGTATGTGCAAGAACTCACGACAGGTGTTCTCCTCTGAATTTTGTATTGTCTCCCCCTGTATGCAGCATCGTATCTTCTCAAGTTGAAGACATATACTGGCCTTCTCCGCCAGTAGTTACTCGCCTTATGACCCCAAACTCCACAATAAAGATAGTGACCTTGAAACTGCCTCTTCTTGGGTCTAATTCAAGCTTCTTTTCTTTTGTTCATTACTTGCTGTGTAGGCAAGGTTGCTGGCTTCTTTGCTTGTGTGGCTTTCATTTCAGCCACCTTCTTCTGCTTCTTCTATTCAGCCATTGCCCTTGGCTGGCTGACTTCCTTTTCTTTTTGAGACGTAACAGCTATGGGCTGCTGCTCTTTAACCACAAAAATCCTTTTTGGCCCTGGCTTTGGTTTGATAATTGTCTTCTCTTCTTCAGTTATCTTCTCTTGAGTCACAGCCTTCTCTTTCAACTTCTGTGGCAAAGTCTCATTCTTCTTTTCTCTTGCAAAACTTGTTTCTTCTACCACTTTAAACTGCTGCAAGTTCTCCTCACTCTTTTTGAGTTGTTGCTGAAGTTTCAGCAACTCTATCTCTATTTCTTCAATTCTTGAGGTCCTTGAGCCAAACTCTATTGTAAGGTCTTCACATATTTTGATATGTTCCTCAAATCTTCTCTTCAAGTCAATATGCTTAGCCCTTATTTCATCCTTTTGACTTTCAGCTTCCTCAGACTTTACTTCAACTTTTTTTATATGGGCCTCCAACCTTCTTATGGTTTTGCCCCTTCTGATTATCTCCTTTGAAGCTACTTCCAACTCAGCTTCAAGATTTGCCTCTTCTTCATCAACCTCCTCTTCCTCTTCAAAGGTTGAGCTACCACCTTGTGCTGATGCCATAAAGACATGCTCATTTGATGAGTCTTCATCTTCCTCCTCATCAACTTCTTTTGTCTGATTCACATAACTCTTGAATGAGCCTCTCTTCTTCTTTTGTGGGTTAGCAATCTTCTTGTTAGACTTCTTTGATTTGAATGATGATTTTCTCCATCGTGAATTCGGCTTATCATCATTATCCTCATCTTCATCATCACTATCCTCATCTTCATCATCAAGTTTCACTTTACATTGAGAAGCAAAGTGTCCAGTCTGCCCACAATGATAACATCTCAAGGACAACTGTCCTTTTCCCTTCTTAGACCCCTTTTTGAATTTCCTTGTGAAGTAAGCCAATACTTCACCTTCACTTTCTTCCTCATCATTATCATCATCATCCTCACTGGATGATTCTTCCTCTTCTTTTATCTTCAAGTGCTTCATAGCTTTAAAAGCTGCCTCCTTTGATACCTTCGTTGTTGCAGAGCTTTCAGCTGACTTTATCCTCATCTCATATGCAATGAAATTGCACTGGAGATCATGTAGAGACGTAGAATTGAGATCTCTACTCTCTTCTATGGCTGCCACCTTTGAGGCAAACCTCTCAGGTAGAATTCTCAGAATTTTCTTCATAATCGATGAGTCCTTCTTGTTCTTCCCATGACTTCTAAGGTCGTTTATAGCATCAATAACCCTGGTGAAAAACTCATGGACTGTCTCATTTTTTTACATTCTGAGAGATTCATATCTCTCCTTAAGCACTTGAAGCTTAGCCTCATTCATTTTGTCATCACCTTCATAGACTTTCTGTAATTTGTCCCATATTTCCTTGGCAGATTTGCAGTCCATAACTTTAGCATACTCAGCATCTGTCAATGCTGAAATGATGACGTTTGAGGCATTCCCATTTATCTCATACTGCCTTAATTTCTCTGGAGTTAGATCTTTACTTTTTTCTGGGGCCACAAAACCCTCCTGTACGGCTTTCACCATGTTCATGCCCATGGTTCCAAATACCACTTGCATTCTTGCTCTCCATATATGGTAGTTGGTTCCGTTGAAGATTGGAACCTTCTTGCTGTAAGTGGTGCTAGTGCTGGTAAAGTCTTCCATTTCTCAGTATGCTAAACAAGTCAAACTTCTAGATCCCTTCAAACTAGTACACCAAGCTGTTAAACTTTAAACTGGTAAACCTGTGCTCTAATACCAATTGAAGTTCCCAACTTTTTCCTAGGATCTACTAGTTTATGATATTGAGAAGGGGGATGAATCAGTATCACCACAATTCACAATTTACAGTTAAGTGAACAACTTCAACCTCTTCTTAGAAGTGAACTCTTTCTCAGACTCGACTAAGGTAGATCTATTGCTACCTATTAATCACAATAATCCCCAAAGTCACCTTTCAGACAACTTGCCTAATAGACAATTCAGATGTTCTTGTTTAGGTCTTTGTTAGGTTATGGGTTGGCTGATACTTTAGCTGCGTTCACAACTCAATTCAAAACACAGAATGTAAAGCAAATTAAGGACACACAAGATTTACGTGGTTCTGTCAACGTGACGACATCCACGGTGGTAGGGACTCTCCCTTACCGAGATTATCCACTATACTTGAGAATTTCAATTACAATGAATGTCTTAATTCTCTACTTCTTTCAATATTGTAATTACTAAGCAAGTACAATACAAAGAGTGTCACTTACTGTGTTTACCCTTCTTCTAGCTTATCTTGCCTTTGTTGAATTGAAAGGTTGCTCCATTGCTGCTTAGAAGTCCATCGCAATGCTCTCTAACATCTCTTAAAGAAATCTGGAAATACGTTGAGTTCTTTCAATGCTTCGCTGAATTTCTTCTCTACGTTGTTTCACACAACTCCTGCTTTCAACGTCTCATGGCTTCACCTGTATCCTGATCTCACTGTTTCATGGCCCGCCTCACGTGTCCATTTCTCTCTTTTTCTGTCCAGCCGAATTTCTCTCTCTTACCGTGTCATTCGTTTGTCTCACGCCGTTGTAGATCTGTTATCTGCTCTTCCGGTGGTGTCTCTCTCTTCGTCCATCTCTCTCTCTTGATTCTGTCGGTGGTTTCTCTCTCTTCGTTCAGTCGAATCTCTCTCACTGTCCAGTCGAATCTATCTCACCGTCCAGTCGGATCTGATTTTGGCCGTATCGTCTCTTTTCCGTTCACCCACTTGGCCGTTCACCTTTTTGTCTCCTTCCCTTGTTTGGCCGTCAGGTTTCTTGTGTTTTGGCCGACCACCCCTGTTTTTCTGACAACAGCTTCTCTATTTTCTTTGGGTGTATTTTGGGTATATCGGTGGTGTCCGATTTTCTCCCCTTTTTGGTCCTTTTTTCTCCTTCGCTTGACGACGGCTCCGATTTGGCCGTATATATATTTCTCTTTTTCTCTCCTTCATTTGACGAATTTGTTTTCTCTCTCTTCTGTTTTTGATCGATGGCTTATTTTCTCTCTCTTCATTCAACGGCTATTGTTCACTCAACGGCTGCACTGTTCACTTGACAACTATACTGTTCATGACGGTTGCACTGTGCACTCGACGGCTATTGTTCACAATGGCTACTCTTTTTTTTTGCAAGTGGTGTTCTTCTGTGTAAGGTTTGGTGTTTTGCCGTATATTCAATTGTGTTGGCCTTACCCTAGTCTTGTCTTCCAAGGTCTTTATATACTCTCTTCCATGAAACCCTAATAAGGCTTATGTGGCGAATTTACGTTTTTGCATTACGCGGCAGATTTACTTTCTTGCCCTTTCATGTGGCTTTACTTTCTTGCACACTTAAACCTAATTGACAACAATTACAACCCATACAATGCTGTGAGAACAACAATAACTTTTTAAACCAAGTTACTTTTTAAGGTAATAAAGTTAATAGTAAATTAAGTTGGTGCAAGACAAAGTATTTCTCTTCCATTAGTAAATTTTCTCATCAAGTTTAAAGAATAATAATGATTATGTTGAGTCCATCTTTGATGGCTAATGTTAGATTTGTTATCAATAGCATCTCACATAGTTGTTCTTATTAATTTGATGTTTTGAATGACGTTGAGATGCAGAGAGGTTATTGGTCAAAATCGTTGATGGCAAGTCAACTTTAAAGTCAATGTTGATTGTTGACCTTAAATTTTAGGGGTCAAGACTGATTGTTGACCTTTAACCATTGACCCTAAATTTTAAGAAGTCAATGTTGACCATTGATGGTAGGGCAACCTTTGGGAATCAATGCTAACCATTGATGATTAGGCAACTCTAAAACTCAAAGCTTATAAATACAATTATGCATCTTTCAAGATGTGTGTGTGCTACAGAAAATTGAGAGAGAACGGCAAAAAGAGTGACTAGCCAAGGAGAGGTGCAGCCGGTCAAGAGAGGTGTAGCACCAAAGAGAGGTGCAGCTAGCCAAGAAGTGACAGTAGCCACCAAAGAAAGAGGTAGCCACACCAACCGAAAGAAAAGTTGCAACAACTAGTAGCCACACCAAAAGGAGAAAAGAGTTGCAGCAACTGGTAACCAAACCAAAGTGAGAAGAAGGTGTAATAGCTACACCAAAGAAGGTGACAGTCGAACTAAAGGGACAAGAAAGTCAACCACACCAAAAGGACAAGTGTGCAGCAACAACCAATCAACCACACCAAGGGAGAAGGTGTGCAGCAATAACCAATCAACCACACCAAAGGAGAAGGTATACAGTGGCAAAGGGAGAAGAGAGGTACAGCAGCCACACCAAAGGTAACAACCGAACCAAAGGGAGAAAGAGACGGTGCAGTAGCTACTAGAAGGAAAAGGTGCAGCAACCATCGGAAGGAGAAGGTTTAGCAGCCACCAAAGAAGAAGGTGTAGCAACCAATGAAAGGAGAAGGTGAAATAGCCAATGGAAGGAGAAGGTGTAGCAGCCATCGGAAAAAAAAGATGCAACAGCCACTAAAAGAGAAGGTGTAGCAACCACCAAAGAAGAAGGTACAATAGCCATTAAAAGGAGAAGGTGCAGCAATAACCAAAAGGAGAAGGTACAGCGATAACTAAAGAAACCCAAGGCAAAAGGTGCAATAGCAATCAAAAGGAGAAGGAAACAACAACCACCAAAAAGAGAGGCAGCCGCACCAAAGGAAAAGGCAATAGCAATTGCAACAAGGAGAAGGCAACAATTGCAGCAAGGAGAAGGAAGTAATTGTAACAAGGAGAAGGTAGTAATTACAGCAAGGAAAAGGTAGCAATTACAGTAAAAAGAAGGCAGAAATTGCAGTAAAAGGAAGAAAGAGGAGCGGTTGTAGAAAGAAAGAGTTACAACAGTAAGTGAGGCAACACCAGCAACAGAGGAAGAGAACTTGCCAAGGCAGAAGAAAGCAACACTAGCAGTAGAGGAAGAGAACCTACCAAGGTAGACGCAGGTAACACCAACAATAAAGGAGAAAACTTATCCTTGTAGTATGTAAGGCAGCACTAGCAACAAAGGAAGAAAACTTACCAAGGCAGAAGTAAACAGCACCAACAACAGAGGGAAAGAATCTACAGAGGAGAGAACTTGCAAAAGAGAGAACTTATAAAGGAGAAACAGCAGCAGCAATGTAGAGAACCTATAGAGAAAAGATCAGCATAACTTGAGCAAAGATCGGCAATGAGGAAGGAGAAGATCCACTTTCTGCAATAATAGCCTGTGCATATTGAGTGATCTTTCTCAGAGAAGTCTTAGTCATAAACCTTTTTATAAACTTCTTGAAAAAGGGTGGGAGACCCTTAGAGTGATCGAAAGATCAATCCTTTAAGTGATCGGGAGATCAAACATTTAAGTGATCAAAAGATCAACTCTTTAAGTGATCGAGAGATCATTGTAAGTGGTTAAAGAGTGATCATTCCACAATATTAACTGTATCCCATGATAACAAGAATAAATTGTGTGATTTAAGAGTGATCCTATCACACTGTAGATGTAACTTATACATTATGGGTAAACCACATAAAATTCTCTATGTGTTGCCTGGTGCTTACATTTGATTGATATCCATAGGGCCGCTCTCACATAAAGAAGTAAGATAAAAAATTGGATCATTGATTCTAACAAGTCACAGAGGTTAATCTAAACAGATTTGTAAAAAGTGAGCACTCACATTGATTCATCCCATCCCTTTCTCAATGTGAGACTTAAGAAGGTCCTCATTAGATTATATATGTACTTTGAAATTTTGGAAAAATGGTTAATAATGTCATTAACCTTATTTATATTGCCTATATCATAAAATCAAATTAATACAATGAACTACATAAGAAGACCAATATAATGTCTTGAATTCATTCACCAATAATCTACCAATAGCTACATAATTATTGGTCATCATGTGGACAACATTTTTAACATCAACAGACAATACAATTTCTCTAAACAATTTGTATAATGTTTGAGTTGTCTTTGTTGATTTTAAAGCATTAATTGACTTACAAAAAATTCTTTTTGGGTAATAAACAAAGAAATTTATCAAAGTTCTATGATTTTGATTTGTCCATCCATCAATCATTAATATACTTGGTCTTACTTTATGTGGCATAATAGCTTTCAACAAAATGTTTATCTCTCCAACATTTTTGGTCAATAAAAAACCATAATAATTATGAAAAGATGGTGCCTTATAACTTAGTCTTATACTAGATATGACATTAAAAACTAGTTAATGGGAAATTAAATTTGTAGCATGAAAAGTAATAAGAGCATTAATCATCCATTTATTTAGATACAACAAGATCATACCTTTATATCACATCTTTGCTTTATAATACCCTTTTCAAAGTTAGTTGAGGGCTAAAGCTTATCCTTGACATAACCAAAAAAAAAAAAAAATCCCTTGTAATTTGTTATCTCTTTTTTCCTCAATTTGTACTAGTTTGCCCTTTCCTTTAGAGCTACAATGAAAAGATTAAATTAAAGGTAGTTGAACTTCTTTAATATCACCATCATGATAATGATATTGCTACTCTTTATAGGCCTCGTATCCTTAAAATTTTGCTTCATTTGATTACAAATATGAGGCAGCACTTTCTATTAATGATCTACTTCCTTTTTTATTCTTGTTATTTATTTCTTAACTTAATTAATGCCTCCCTTAAAAAAGGATCTTTATGCAATACAAATACATCAATTTTTTCCTTCCACTACTTACTCTTTCATCAACTGTCATACAATGGCCCTATGCTAAATTAGTTTTATGTCTAATATTACTTCTTGTAGTTCTTATAGGAGATACACTTTCAAAAGAACTAACATTTAATAGAGTGAAAGCTCTAATAGTAAACTAAGTGTTATCATCTTTCATTATATACATCTAGCAACAAGAATATAAAGATAAACAATAATAAAATTCATAAAACTAACAAAAGGCTAGCAAAGCATTAAGAAATGGAAGAACAAAAATAAAGAAAATAAGAAAATGTTTTGTTAAGCCTATCTTTGATGGCTAATGTTAGATTTGTCATCAACAACATATCACATTGTTACTTATGTTGATTTGATGTTTTGAATGTTGTTAAGATACATAGAAGTCGTAGGTCAACTAAAGTCAATGAGTCAATATTGACCATTGACCCTAAATTTTAGGAATCAAGGTTGACCATTGACCCTAAATTTTAAGAAGTCAATGTTAACTATTGATCCTAAATTTTAAGAATCAAATATGGTCGTTAATTGTAAGGCAACCTTTGGGAATCAACGATAACTGTTAATGATTGTGTAACCCTAATCTCAAGGCTTTATAAATAACCCCATGCACCTTGTAAGATAAGTGTGTGCTATAGAATGTTTTGAGAGAATGGAAAACCTAATTGCAGCAACCAGCCAAGAGAGAGAGACAGACAAGGAGAGCAACAACCGGCCACACCAAAGGAGGGTGTAGCACTCAACCACGCCAAAGGAGGGTATAACCCTCAACCACACCAAGGAGAGGTGTAGTAGTTGGCCACACTAAGGAGAGGTGCAGCAACTGACCACACTAAAAGAGGGTGCAGTAGCCAACCACACCAAGGAGAGGTATAGCAGCTGGCCACACCAAAGGAGGGTGCAGCAACTAGCCACACCAAGGAGAGGTGTAGCAACTGGCCACACTAAAGGAAGGTGCAATTTGGCAATAAGGGAGGCAAACTAGTAGAAGGTGTAAACCAACAGTAAAGGAGGCAAACCAGCAAAGGGTGCAATCGGTAACAAGGGAGGTGAACCAGCGGAAGGTGCAATCTGGTAGCAAGGGAGGCAAACTAGTAGAAGTTACAAGCAAAACCAGAATATACAGATTACAACAACTCCAACAAGCATCCCTACACTAACAACACAACCAGCAAGTGTCCCTATAGTAGTAAAAACTCCAATAGGCGTCCCTGCACTAGCAACACAACCAGTAAGTGTCCCTATACCAGCAGCAACTCCAACAAGCATTCCTAACACCAACAATGTGTCCAGTAGCCTACAATCCCAAAAATTGCAGTGCATCCAACCTACAATCCCAGAAATTGCAGCACAACCAGCAAGTAATCATAATGATTATAGCACATCCAGTAGACAATCCCAGTGAGTGCAGCATGTCCAGTAGTTGTAGCACATATAACAACAACCTCTAGGCAACAAGAGCAGGCAAACCAGCAGCTACAAAATACAAGAGCAGCAGCAAGCTCAAGCAAAATGTACAAGCAACGATAGTAGCCTGTACACATGTAGATAGTAGTAGCAGTGTGTGTAGGTAATGATAGCAGCTGGTGCATGTGCGGATAGTAGTAGCAGCGTATGCAGGTAGCGATAACAATAGGTATGGCAACTTGTAACAGTAAAGGAGAAAATGTACCTCGATAACAAGTCCAGAAGCTTGCAGCAGCATAAGAGAAAATGAACTCTGTCAACAAGTGAGGTAACATCGACAACAGGGGAAGAGAACCTTCCAAAGTCAAAAGAGGCAGCACTAACAATAGTGGAAGAAACCTGCCAAGGCAGTAGGTGAGGTAGCACCAGTAACAGGAGGAGAGAACCTGCCAAGGTAGCAGGGGAGGTAACACTAGTAGTAAAGGAGAGAACTTGCCGAGGTAGTAAGTGAAGCAACACCAACAGCGGAGAGAACCTGTAGGAATGTTTTCATTATAAACTTTTGATAAACTTTTTGAAAATAAAAAAAAAGGGTGGGATACCCTTGGATGATCGAGAGATAAACTCCTTGATCGAGGGATCATTATAAGTGATTAAAGAGTAGTCCTTCCATAAGTGGTTAAGGAGTGATCCTCCCACAACATTATTGTATCCCTTGATAATAAGAGTGGATTATGTGATTTAAGAGTGATCCTATCACATTGTGGATGTAGCTCACACATTGTGGGTGAATCACATAAAAATTGTTGTGTGTTCTTGGGTGCTTGTATTTGATTAATATCCATACGACTAGTCTCATTTAAAGGAGAAAGATAAAAATTAGATCATCGACTCTAACAAATCACAAAGATTAAATTCAAATAAATTTGTAAAAAGCGATATCTCACACTAATTCACCCCCCTCTCAATGTGAGACCTAAAACAGTCCTCATCAAGTGGTATCAAATCCTGGTTCCTTTGTTGATCCAATTTGCTTGCTTTGATTTGAAGTTGTTTATTACTATGTGAATTTTTATCTTTACCATTGATTGAGATCATAGATAGCATAAACAATGTTAACAGCAAGGGTATCCCTACTTTTGATTGATAAAATTATCAATTATGGAAGAATAGAATGCTCTCATATTTGATATCTCTTGGTCTTAATGTGTTTGAGTCTGCTGTTAATGGCTTCATCCTTATTGCTGAAGGTGATGCTATGACATCGGCTAATAAGAAAAACTTGGAGTGATGGAAAGGTGAGAAATGCTTTATATGCTTCCTTATTAGATAAAGAATTCACCAAAGTGATGGGATACAACACAGCCAAGCAAATCTGGGATAAATTGAAGAACATTTATGAAGGAAGCCAAGTTACAAATTTGGAGGAGCAGATTTGAAGACATAAAGATACAGAATGATGAGACTGTGGATGCGTTCTTCACAAAAGTCAATGAAATTGTGTGCTCTATCAAAGACTATGGAGAGGAGATCTATGATGCCATTATGGTAAGGAAAATACTTAGAACCTTGTCAGAAGTTTACAATGCCAAAGTCTCTTCTATAGAAGATAAAGATCTAACTAGGCTACCCTTAGATGGCCTGCATAACATATTAGTAGCTTATGAAATGAGAATAACCTCAATGAAGAAAGAAAAGAAGTCTAAGGTGGTCAGTCAAAGAGTGCAAAGGAAAACACCTACACATACTCCCATATTCGGCCAAAGAAGAAAAAGTAAGAGAAACGTCAATGGTTGTAGAAGTAGCCTTAAAAGCTTCCAAGAAATAAAAGTCATGGATCTTGGACAGTGGCTGCTCTTCACATATGACAAGAGACTCCAAGATGTTGAAGGGAGTAGCAAAATATAATGGAGGGTCAATCAAATTTGGCAATGATGGTGCCTTAAAGATTCAACGTATCGATGCTGCTGAAATTAGTGCAGAAAAACTGAAATTAAAGAAAGTGCTTTATGTTGAAAGGCTAAAACATAATCTCATTAGTGTTAGCCAGCTTTGTAATGATGGACATGAAGTTACTTTCAACAAGAGTAGCTGCATAGTAAAGAGAATAAAAGATAGTGTCTTTCTTACTAAGGGTGAAAGAATAAATGAAAACTTATACCAAGTTTCCATAAGCAAAAGCACATGTTTTATAAGCACCAAAGATGAAAACTTGTTGTGGCATAAAAGATTAGGATATCTTAAACAAAAAGGGCTAAACAAGCTATCTAAAAATGAAGCTATGAGAGATGTACCTAATCTAAGAAAAGAGAGAGATGCAATTTGCAGCACGAGTCAAAAAGGAAAGATGGTGAATGCTCTCTACAAAAATATGAAGATCCAAACAAAGAAGCCATTAGAGCTCATCCACTCGAACATCTGTGCTCCTATAAGACAAAGATCAACTGAGGGTGATAGGCATTTCATCTCCTTTATTGATGATTTTACAAGAATGGCTTGCATTATATTGAGCTCATCTTTGATGGCTAATGTTGAATTTGTTGTCAACACCATCTCACATGGTTATATGTGATTTGATGTTATAAATGTCATTAAGATGCAGAGAGGTCATTGAGCAAAGTCAGTGATGACAAGTCAACCTTGGCATTGAGGAGTCAATGTTGATTGTGACCCTAAATTTTAAAGGCCAAGATTGACCATTGACCTTAAATTTTAAGAAGCCAATGTTGACCATTGACTCTAAATTTTAGGAATCAAATCCAACCGTTAATTATAGGGCAACATATGGGAATTAACTATGACTGTTGATGATTATGTAGCCCTAATCTCAAGGCTTTATAAATACCCTTATACGTCTTGCAAGAAGGGAGTGTGCTACAGAAAATTGATAGAGTCGGTCAAAGAGAGAGGTGAGCAGTAAACTTAGGGAAAAAGAAAGGTGAATGGTAAAAAAGGAGAACCACCAAGCAAGGTGCAACCGGCCAAGAAGGAGAGAAAAAAAGCAAGGGGCAGTCGACTAAGGAGAGTGCAGTAACCACCAAAAAGAGAAGGTAAGGCAGCCGACCAAGGAAAGAGCAGCAACCACCAAGGAAAGAAGGCAAGGTAGCCGACCAAGGAAAGGAAGAAAGAAGGCAAGGCAGCCAGCTAAGAAGAGAGCAGCAGCCACCAAGGAGAGGCAACAAAGTAGCCAGCTAAGGGGAGAAAGAAAGAATGAGCAGCTGGCAGGTGGTTGAGAAAATAGCTGCAACATGCGGGGAGAGCAGTAGCAATGTGAGAAAACTGTTGCAACACGCAAGGAGAGTAGCAGTGGTGTGAGAAAACTCCTGCAACACACGAGGAGAGCAGCAACGGCATGAGAAAAACTGTTGCAACACGCTGAGAGAGTAGCAACAACATGAGAAAACAATAACAATGCACACAGACAGCAGTAGCAGCATAAGCCGATAGCAAGAGCAGCACGCACTGATAGTAGGAATAGCGTGTGCGAAAAGTAGCCACAGCACGTGCAGACAGCAGCTATGGCAGCTTGCATGGACAGCAGGCACAACGCAGGCGGACAACGGGCACAACGTGTGTAGATAGTGGGCACAGCTTGTGCGGACAGCAGGCACAGTGACAGTGCATGTAAACAGCATTTAACAGTGCACACAAACAACAATAGACAGATGTGGTAATGCATATGGACGGCAGCACGTATGGACAGCATTAACAACGTGCATGGATAGCAGCGAACAGCAGCAGCAGCACGTGTGGACAGCATTAGTAGTGCTCATGGATAGAAGTGACAGCGCGTACAGACAACATTAGCAGTGTGCACCGACAACAGCGACAACACGTATAGACATCATTAACAGTGCACATGGACAACAGTGGCATCGTGTATGGACAACATTAGCAGCACTCGTGACAGAAACGACAGTGCATGTGGACAGCATTAATAGCACGAGTAGACAGCAGCGGCAGGGCATACAAATAGCATTAGCAATGCACGCAGACAGCAGCAGCACCGTGTATGGACAGCATTAGCAGCACCCACAAACAACAGTAGCAACGCATACAGACAGCATTAGCAGCATGTGCGAACAGCAGTGACAATACATACGAACAGCATTAGCAGCGTGTGCAAATAGCAATAGTAGCGCATGCGGACAACGATAGCAACAAGTGTGAACAGCAATAGCAGCGCATGCTGGCAGCGATAACAGAATGTGCAAGCAGCAACAACAACACGTGTAGGCAATAATAGCAGCAAGTTTGGCAACTTGTAGCAGTAAAGGAGAAACAATGTCCAACAACAAGTTTGATAACTTGTAACAATTGAGGAGAAAGCGTGCCTAGTAGCAAATTCGGCAACTTGCAGCAACCAAGGAGAAAGCATGTCCAACAGTAAGTCTGACAGCTTGTAGTAGCAAGAGGAGAAAGCGTGTCCGGCAGATTACAGTAGCAAGAGGAGAAAGTGTGTCTAGAAGTAAGTCCGGTAGCTTACAACAGTCGAGGAGAAAACGTGCCTGGCCATAAAGGAGAGGTCTTACCAAGGCAACACCAACAGTGGGTGAGACAACACCAACAACAAAGGAAGGAGAAGATCCATATTCTACTCCAGCAGTCTATACACATTAAGTGATCATTCTCCAGGAAAGGTTTTTCCATAAACTCTTAATAATTTGTTGAACAACAAGGTAGGATACCCTTGGAGTGATCGAAAGATCAACTCCTTAATCAGGAGATCATTATAAGTGATTAAGGAGTGATCCTTCCAAAACCAAATTATATCCCTTGATAACAAGAGTGGATTGTGTGATTTAGGAGGGATCCAATTACACCATGGACATAACTCACATATTGTGGGTGAACTACGTAAAAATTGTTATGTGTTCTTGGGTGCTTGCGTATTGATTTTTATTCATACGATCACTTTTGCATAAAGGAGAAAATTAAAAATTGGATCATCGGCTCTAACAAGCCACAGAGGTTAAATCCATATCGATTTGTAAAAAGAGGATATCTCACACTGATTCACCCCCCTCTTAGTGTAAGACCTACAACAGTCCTCATCATATTATGTTCTTGAAATATAAATCAAAGGCTTTTAATAATTTCAAAAGCTACAGGAGGCTGGTTGAAAACTAGTTGGGGGGAAAAATTAAGAGGCTCAGGACAAACAATGGGATAGAATACATACGCAATGAATTTAAAGATTATTTGGATAAGTATAGAGTGAAGCATGAATATGCTAGTCCCTATACACCCCAACAAAATAGAGTGGCTGAAAGGAAGAATAGAAGCCTAGTAGAGATGGCAAGAACCATTTTTGGTTGAGCATGGTACATCAAATGGTTACTAAAGAAAGGCTATCACCACTGCAATTGAGATTTAAAACAAATACTTAATGAAACCACATACTGAGAAGACACCTTATGAGCTGTGATATGGAAAAAAACCAAGTGTAAAACACTTTAAAGTGTTTGGAAGCCTATGCCTTATTAAAGTCAAAAGTAAGCATCTCAGCAAATTTGATGAGAAGGTTGATAAAGGCATATTCTTGGGCTATGTACCAAATGGAAGAGGCTTTAGGTGCCATAACAAAAGGTTGTTGAAAATAGTGGACAACTTTGATGTTAAAGTGATTGAAAATGGTGCTACAATGCAATCATAGCATGAGGAAGCTAAAGATGCCATGTATGATAGCCAAAGAGAATTTAAAAGTGATGAATCTGAGGCCATTCAGCATAAGGAAGGCATTGATTCTCAAGTTACAAATGATAAAAAAGAAGAATCAAGGCATTCCCAAACTCATAAAAGAGTCAAAGTTAAAGTTAAGGCCAAAAACATTATTGGCAGGAAAGAGGACTTTGTGCAGACTAGAAGAAGACTAAGGGGTGGTGAACAAACCTTATTGATTTCTGAGGTTAAAACCAAGTTCATGGAAAAAGCATTAAAGTACAAGGA
Organism: Ceriops tagal; assembly: GCA_021533255.1. Lineage (NCBI taxonomy): Eukaryota > Viridiplantae > Streptophyta > Magnoliopsida > Malpighiales > Rhizophoraceae > Ceriops > Ceriops tagal. Next base: position 5,039,783 of record CM038608.1, read on the forward strand.
ATATGTATGTGCTATGAATGAAGAGCTTGACCAAATTAAAAAGAACAACACTTGGTATTTAGTACCTAGACCTAAAAGAAAAACATCATTGGAACCAAGTGGGTGTTCAAAAATAAGCTTAATGAAAAAGGTGAGGTGGTAAAGAACAAGGCAAGACTTGTCTGCAAAGGTTACTCATAAATAGAAGGTGTTGGCTTTGAAAAGACCTTTACTCCAGTGGCTAAACTTGAAGCAATCAGAATATTCATGACCATTGCTGCTTAAAGAAACTACAAGGTCTATCAGATAGATATGAAGTCTGTATTTCTAAATGGAGAGCTTGAAAAAGAGGTATTTATCGAACAACTTGATGGTTTTATACTTGATCATGATGGCTCCAAGAGCATGGTATTCCAAGTTAGATACATGCCTTAAAAATATTAAGTTCAAAAAAGGGAATGTGGATAGTAACTTGTATATAAAGGAAGACAACTAGGGCCAGTTAATTGTTGTGGTCTATGTTGATGACGTAATCTTTGCTGCAGAAAAGAAGGCCTTGTGCATTGCCTTTGCTAAGCAGATGAAGAAGAAGTTTGAGATGTCTATGCTTTGTGAAATGAAATTTTTCTTAGGATTACAAGTGTTGCAAAGCAAGGCTGGAATTTTTCTCTCCCAAGAAAAGTATGCTTGTGAGCTATTAAAAATGTTTAGGATGGAGAACTCTAAAGAAGTAAGCACTTCCATCACAGTTGGAACAAAGTTAAGCAAGGATAAAAAAGGTAACATGGTTAATTAGAAGGAATACAGAAAGTTGATTATAAGCTTACTGTATTTGATAGCATCAAGGCCTAATAATGTTTTTGCTGTAACACTTTGCGCCAAATTCCAAAGTGACCCTAAGGAATTTCATCTCATGACGGTTAAAAGAATTCTAAGGTATATGAAGGGCACAATAAATTATAGGCCACTTTATGATAGAAGTGGATAGTTCAATTTGTATGGGTATACAAATGCGAATTGGGCTGGAAATTATTATGACAAAAGGTCAACATCCGGTGGTGCATTTTATTTGGGCAGTAAATGTGTTTCATGGCATAGTAAGAAGTAAAATTCAATGACTTTAAGTACTACAAAGGCTAAATATGTGACTACTACTCAAGCTTGTACTCAATTGCTATGGATGAAATAATAGCTTGAAGATCTAAAGGTGGATGTGCAATTGTCATTGCTAATTGGTTGTGATAACCAAAGTGTCATCAATTTATCAAAGAATCCTGTCCAACACTCCAGAACTAAACATATTGAAATCAAGTACCACTTCATTAAAGAAAAAGTGGAGAAAAATGAAGTAAAGCTGGAGTATGTGCCTACTGCGGAGCAAGTTATTGATATATTCACCAAACCTCTGTTAAGAGAGATGTTCCAGAAGTTAAGGTTGACTTTATGTGTTTAGCCAACCCCTAGAGGCTAAGGTATTCTCTACCCCTCTCCCCTTCCCTCTTATATTATTCTTTGGATTTATTGTCAAAGAAGGAGATATTTTGCATGAATCCAAAAAGAGTATATACTGATCAAAAGGGGGAGTAACTTGATGAATAAAGGGGGAGAAGCAAAAAGGGGGAGTTAAACCCAGTTACGGGAGATGCATATTTTAGGGGGAGCTATGAATGTCAAAGGTTGTTATATATGCATTCTTAGATTTAATGTGTTACCAACAAATCCAAAAAAGGAGATTATTGAGCCCATCTTTAATGGCTAATGTTGGATTTGTTGTCAACAGCATCTTATATTATTGCTCATGTTGATTTGATATTTTGAATGTTGTTGAGATGCATAGAAATCATTGGTCAAAATCATTGATGGTAGGTCAACTAAAGTCAATAAGTCAATATTGACCATTAACCCTAAATTTTAGGAGTCCAGGTTGACTATTGACCTTTAACCATAAATTTTAGGAATCAATGTTAACCATTGACCCTAAATTTTAAGAATCAAATCTAGTTGTTGATTGTAAGGCGACCTTTGGGAATCAACAATGACCATTGATGATCATGTAACCCTAATCTCAAGGCTTTATAAATAACCTCATGCACTTTGCAAGACAAGTATGTGCTACAGAATTTTTTAAGAGAACAGAAAACCTAATTGCAATAGTGGGCCAAGAAAGAGAAGCAGCTAAGGAGAGCAGTAATCGACCACACCAAAGAAGGATGCAATAGCTGGCCACAACAAGGAGAGGTACAGCAGCTAGCCACAACAAAGGAAGGTGCAATCCGGCAACAAAAGAGGTGAACCAGCAGAAGATGCAATCTAACAGTAAGGGAGCCAAACCAACATGCAAGCAAAACCAAAATCTATAGATTGCAGCAACTCCAATAGGCATCCCTACACAAGCAACAACTCCAATAGGCGTCTCTACACCAATAGCAACTTTAGCAGGAGTTCCTGCACTAGCAGGTGTCCCTGCACCAACAGAAACTCCAATAGGTGTCCCTGCACCAGTAGCATAACCAACAGGTGTCCTTGCATTAGTAGAAACTCTAGCAAGCGTCCTTATGCTAGGAGCACAACCAGCAAGTGCACTAACAACAACTCCAACAGGGGTTCCTAGCACCAACATGTGTTCCCTACACCAATAATGTATCCAACAGCCTGTAATCCTAGAAATTGCAACACGTCCAACAGTCTACAATCCCAAAAATTGCAGCATGACCAGTAGGTAATCACAGTGATTGCAACACATCTAGCAGGCAATCCTAGCGAGTGTAGCACAACTAATAGTTATAGCACATACAACAATAACCTCTATGCAGCAAGAGTAGGCAAACTAGTAGCTGCAAATTGCAAAAGCAGCAACAAGCTCAAGCAGAACGTGTAAGCAACAATAGTAGCACATATGGACAGCAGTAGCAGCACGTGCAAATAGCGATAATAACAAGTCTGACAGCTTGCAACAACAAAGGAGAAAACGTGCCTCGGTAGTAAGTGCAACAGCTTATAGTAGTATAGAAGAAAACATGCCCTATCAGTAGGTGAGGTAGCATCGATAGCAAGGGAAGAGAACCTACCAAGGCCAAAGGAGATAGCACTATCAACAAAGGAAGAAACTTGCCAAGGCAGCAGGTGAGGTAGCACCAGTAGCAGGAGGAGAGAACCTACCAAGACAGTAAGGGAGGTAACACCAGTAACAAAGGAGAGAACCTGCCAAGACAGCAAGTAAGGCAACACTGACAGCAAAGAAAGAGAACCTACAACAGAGATAATCAGCAATAGAGAGAACTTATAGAGGAGAGAACATGTAGTAGAAATAACCTACAGCGAAGATAACCTATAGAGAAAAGACTGGCAAAGCCTGAGCAAAGATCGACAATGAGGAAAGAGAAGATCCATATTCTGCACTAGCAATTTGTACACATTGAGTGATCGTTATCCAAGAATGTTTTCACTATAAACTCTTAATAAACTTGTTGAAAAAAAAAAGGTGGGATACCTTTGGAGTGATCTAGAGATCATTGTAAGTGGTTAAGGTGTAATCCTTCCATAAGTAGTTAAGGAATGATCCTTCCACAACATTGTTGTAACCCTTGATAACAAAAATGGATTATGTGATTTAGGAGTGATCCTATCACATCATAGATGTAATTCACACATTATGGGTAAACCACGTAAAAATTATCATGTGTTCTTGGGCACTTGTGTTTGATTAGCATCCATACAGCTGGTCTGACATAAAGGAGAAAGATAAAAATTAGATCATTAATTCTAACAAGTTATAGAAGTTAAATTCAGATAAATTTGGAAAGAGTAAATATCTCATACTAATTCATCCCCCTCTCAGTGTGAGACCTAAAATGATCCTCATCAAGTTTAAAAAGGATTTTTGTTTACTCATATGTTGCAAATTTTTCAAATATCATAACTTTCAAAGAAATGTTCTTACCATAAGGAAAAAAAAAAAGACTCAAGAAAAATGGCCACATGAAAACATTTAAAATGCAACATCATAACTAATTATTCAATGCAAAACTCCAAAGAATTAACTTTAGAACACCAAACTTCTGTTTATAAACTTGTTTTGTAGAGTTTCACAAGTGCATAAAAGTAACAATCACACGAATTCATGACATAGTTAGCACTTTTTTTAAAAAGGCTTTTGTACTTTCATCTTCATGGACATGTTGAACCTAATGGTTAACAATTGCAAATCATTGCATAAAACTATCATATTGCAAGGACCCATTTCAAAGAAGATTAAAGACAAGCAATTACCATAAAGAGAAAAGGCAAAAGAAAAACTACCAAAAAAGAGGGTGATAAAAAAAGTAGTAGTATAAAGTACAAGAAACCTCACTAGTCCAAACCATTGCAACTAAAGTTAATAGAAATGCTAATTGTGAATATTACTTTACATTTCTTAGATATATCTTAGCACAATCAAAGTATCAAACAAGAAAACAATTAAGAAATAGAAACATAAGAACCTATCATGACACACATCATTAAATTGGAACCCAATAATTATTCAAAACCCTATAATCAAAATTTTTTAAAGGAAAAGGCAATAAAACACCATTTTGAGCAACTCCCTAAAACTAAACAAAATTGACAAATACATGAAATATGACTATCAAATCAACTAACCAACAAAAAAAGTATTATATGCAATCAATCAAGAGCAAATAAATCAATTAATCATCGAAGTTAAAGATAATTAAAGGCTTAAACATGATTAGGTAGTTGTAATCAAATTCATAGCTCTTAATCACTTGAGAGCAAATAAATTTAGCCTTTAAAATGGCATCGTTTGGCAAAATAATGACTTCATCTAATTTATCTAATTTTTTAAATTATTTGAATTTCAAAAAATTAGCCAATCAACTAGGTTTTTTATAGTCCAAAGTTTCAAGCAATTTTTTTCACTAACTTAACTTGGTCTAGTGTCCAATTTGACAAGTCAACAGTTCAATCAACTAGATTGGGCTAGATTTTATAACATTGCCACAAATTAACAAAGTGTTGTTGGACTTTTTCTTTACATTCTTTATCTTTGTCATAGATTTGGGGGTTCTATCTAATTTGATGAACTAGTAAGGACATTAACTCAATTTCCACTTTAAGAAGTTCCCTATCTCTCTCGCCTTTGGATAGGATCATTGACTTAGCAATAACTAAATTTTCTTCACTTTTAAGCAAAACTAGCTTCCTAGTGAATTCTACCAATTGCTAATAAGTGCCAAAAAAGTAAGATAAAATGATTGATTGATGTGACAGTGCTGGCTACAATTAAAGTCACTCGCCATTACACATGTTTTATGGTTTCCTTAACTAAAGACATAGATTTTATTCATCCATCATTGCTATTGTGCTTTGTGTCACACTTTGGTGTCAAAGGGATTAAGGTTATGCTAGTGAAGTCATTGGAAATAATTCAGAGGAGAGATTGAGAATCACAAAGAGAGAGAGAGAGAAAGAGAAAGAGACAGAGAGAGAGATTATAAAGAGTAAATTTTGTTATTATATGGTTATGCCTTCAACAGTCAATATACATCATTTTATACACATGGCTAACCCACCCTCATCTCCTCTCATCCTTTAAAACATACCATTTTATTTAATTCTAACGGACTACTAACGAATTCTATTTAGAATGATGTCAACTATTCCTTTTTATAGTCATTGTAACGTTGTAAGCAATTACAAATGGAATCACAATGGCCCTCACCAACCCTTGCTTTTCTAGTTGACTTTTCCAAATAAAGCATCCCTCAATTTTGATAGGACCTCCCCTCATTGAAGCCTTGCCCTTTAGGCTAGAATTGAGGAAACTAAGTAATGAGGAAAGTCTAGTCCTCTCATATCACGTCTACCTTAAAAAATACTCGACGTACTACCTTGTAATGGCATTTCATGATCATTGCTATAGGTTCTACCAGTAATTAACCCTTAGACCTTATTAATGGAAATTATGACATTAGTTGATGCTATAAGTCTATTGAGTGTTTCAACAACACATAGAAAATTGGATGGATTATGGATGTTAGCAGCAACTTTAGCTTATAGGCTATTAACCCCACAGTTTGCCAATACATGAAAAGGGTTGTAGTATTTTGATACGAACTTTAAGTTCTATCAGATGGCCATAAAAAATCGCTTGTAAGGTTGAAGTTTAAGGTATACCCAATCAACAACTTCAAAAACCGGCTTAAACCTCTTCATGTACATAATTTGTTTCATTTTAACTGAGCTTTAAGGACTTACTCCCTTAGTAGTCCATTTATGCATTGTTGCTCTTAAACCAATTGTCCTACTATTGCAACCTTAGATTCCTAAGAAATTAACTTTGTTAATTAAGGTAGAGGGTATTCATATAGGGCCTAGAAAGGTCATTCCCAAAAAGGACTAATAACTATTGTGATACCACCATTCTACCAAATGGAGCCACTTATACCACTACCCTAGTTTATAAAAAATCATACAATGTAGATAAAACTCCGAGCATTGGTTGTGTCTCTCAGTTTGATCATTTGATTAAGGATAAAGGCAGTGCTCATGTCTAATTCAGTCTTTAACAACCTAAAAGGTTCCTACCAAAACAAACTAAGGAAAATCTTGTCCCTATCAAAGACAATGGACTTAAGCATACCATGGAGCCTAAAAATTTGTTCTAGGAACACCTTGGCCACCATTGGGCAAGTAAGGGAAGGCTAAGTCCAAAGAAATACTATTTTTGCTAAAACGATTAATGACCACCAGTATAACCATGTTACCTTCTAACTTATTCAACCCTTTAACAAAATCCATATTGATATCCTACCAAACTTGCTTAGGAATAGCTAATGGTTACAAGAATTCAAGGTGTTAGATGTTCTTCCTTTTGCACTTTTAACAAATTTTGCATTTTTAGATAGCCCATTGTACATTTTTCTTTCTACCTAGCCAATGGAAGCATTATTTAAGACAATGATTAATGGTCTTGATGTTACAGTGGCCACCCTAAGCAGAATTATGGAATTTATTAATCATTTACTTCCTTAAGTCACCCTTGCTTCTAAGATAAATTTACTCTTTATACCTTAAAATGTCATCTAGCAATGTAAAAGGTGGTTTAAAGTAGGCAGAAAGAGTTAAGGAAGGTATCAATTCTTTGATTATAAGGTTTATCTCATAATTAGAAATAAGTTCCTTAGACCACTCAAGTACTTGGGCTGATATGGCATGGCAACTCCCCAGTTCCTTCTATAATAAGTCTTTTTGTCTGGATAAGGCATCAGCTACTTTATTACTTAACCCTTTTTATAATAAATACTATAATCCAACCCTAACAATTTTGCAACCCCTTTTTGTTGTACATATATATGTAATGGTTGTTATAGCAAAAATTTCAAACTCTCATAATCTATTTTAATAATGCAACAATGGCCCTCTAGGTAATATCTCCATTTGGTCACTACCATCAATACAACCATTAGCTCTTTTTCATAAATGGTAGTCCTTTATGCTTCTCATTTAATTTCTTACTCAAATAAGCAGTTGATCTATTTGCTTGCATCAACACAATACCTAATTTACTTCCATAAGCATCAACCTCCACCATAAAAGGCTTAGAAGAGTTTGGAATAACTAACATAAGATTAATTACCATGGCCCTCTTTAATTAGTCAAAGGATTCCTTAGCAGCTACACTCTACACAAACCCATTCTTCTTTAATAATTCTATCAATGGTTTGCTTATAACTACTATTAAGCCTATCTTTGATGGCTAATGTTAGATTTATTGTCAACAGTATCTCACATAATTGTTCGTGTTGATGTGATGGTTTGAATATTATTGAGATGCAACGAAGTCGTTGGTCAATACCATTGATAGTAAGTCAATTATGAGGTCAATGAATCAATGTTGACCATTAACCCTAAATTTTAAGGGTCAAGGTTGATCATTAACCCTAAATTTTATGAAGTCAATGTTGACCGTTGACCATAAATTTTAAGAATCAAATCTAGTCATTGATTGTAGGGCAACCCTTGGGAATTAATGCTAACCATTGATGAGTGTGCAACCTTAATCTCAAGGCTCTATAAAGACCTCCATGCATCTTGTAAGACCAATGTGTGGGTTACAGAAAAATTGAGAGAACGGCAAAGGCTACAAAGAGAGAACAACAGTAAGGGCTGCAAAGAAGGAATGACGTGTGTGTTGGAGAAAATTGAGAGAGAACGACAAACCTAAAGGCAAGGAGAGATAAACGGCAAACCTAAAGCCAATGAGAGGTGAACAGCAAAGAGAGAGGCAGCCACGAAAAAAAGGGTGATTGGCTAAGGAGAGGTGCAGCCAGCTAAAGAAGTTGCAGCACCAAGGAGAGGTGCAGTCGGCCAAGAGAGGTGCAGCACCAAGGAGAGGTGCAGCCGACCAAACAAGGTGCAGCAGTTGGCAACCCTACCAAAGGGAGAATAAGGTGCAACAACCGACAACCACACCAAAAAAAGGAGAAGAACATGCAACAACCACACCAATGCAGAGAGAATGTGTAGCAACCATACCAAACCAAAGGAGATGTGCAGTAACCACACCAAACTAGAGGAGGATGTGTAGTAGCCACACCAAACTAAAGAAGAACATGTAATAGCCATACTAAGGAGAGAAAAATGTGCAGTAGCCATACTAAGGAAAGAAAAATGTGCAGCAACCACACCAAAAAAAAAAGGACGTGCAGCAACCACACCAACGAAAAAAGGTGTGCAACAACAACCAATCAACCACACCAATAGAGAAGGTGTGTAGCGGCAAACCAAGGAGAAACCAACAACAATTACAACAATAAGGAAACCTGCAATTGTAGTAAAGAGAAGTAACCTATTGCAACAAGGAAACCAACACTAATTGCAGTAGTAAGCACAATTAATAGTAATTACAAACGCAAAGGAAGTAGTAATTGTAGTAGCAAGGGCAAGCAGCACTAATAGCAGGAGAGAACCTATAAAGGTAAGTAAGGCAACATAACCAGTAGTTTGCAACAGCACAACTAGCAACTTACAGCAGCAGGCAACAAGTGTAGGCACAACCAGTAGTAAGCATAACCAGCAGCTTGCAATGGTAGGCAGCAAGTGCAGGCACAATTATTAGCTTGCAGCAACAAACAGCAAGTGTAGGCACAATCAACAATAGATAGCAAATGCAAGCACCAGCAGCAGGAGGAGAAAACTTGCCCTGGCAGTAGGGTAGGCAGCATTAGCAGCATAAGGTAAAGCAACCTGCCAAAGCAGCAGGTGAAGCAACCTACCAAGGCAATAGGTAAGGCAACCTGCCAAAGCAGCAAGGGAGGTAGCACCAACAACAAGGGAAGAAACTTGCCAAGGCAACAAGTGAGGTAGCATTAGCAGTAAAGAAAAAGAACTTACTAAGGCAACAAGTGAGACAACTTGCCAAGGCAGCAAGGGAAGTAGCACTGGCAGCAAGTGAGGCAGCACTAGTAGCAGAGGAAAAAAACCTGCAGCAAAGATAATCTACAGATGTAGAGAACCTACAAAGAAGAGACTAACAAAGCTTGAGCAAAGACTAGCAATGAGGAAGGAAAAGATCCACTTTCTGCATTAGCAACCTATGCACATTGAGTAATCTTTCTCAAGAAAGTGTTAGTTACTAACCTTTTTATAAACCTTGTGAAAAAGGGTAGGAGACCTTTAAAGTAATCGGGAGATCAATCCTTTGAGTGATTGGGAGATCATCTCATCTAGTGATCGAGAGATCAAATCTTTGAGTGATCAGGAGATCAACTCTTCTAGTAATTGGGAGATCAAACCTTTGAGTGATCAGGAGATCATTGTAAGTGGTTAAAGATTGATTCTTCCACAACATAACTGTATCCCTTCATAATAAGAGTGGATTGTGTGATTTAGGAGTGATTCTATCATACTGTAGACGTAACTCACATATTGTGGGTGAACCACATAAAAATTGTTGTGTGTTCTCTAGTGCCCACGCTTGATTAATATCCATACGGTCATACTTATATAAAGAAGCAAGATAAATAATTGAATCATTGACTTTAACAAGTCACAAAGGTTAATCTGAATAGATTTGTAAGAAGGGAGTATCTCACACTGATTCACCTCTTCCCCCTCTCAATGTGAGACCTAAGAAGGTTCTTATCAACTACATAATTCTTCACAAACTTCTTATAGTACTCTATGACTCCCAAGAACTATCTTAAAGCTTTGAGCAAAATGGATATTGGCTAATTAACCATGGTTGCCACCTTACTAAGATCAATAACCACCTCCTTAGAAGATATAATATGTCCTAAATATTCTACCTACAACTACCCAAAATAGTATTTGATTAGTTTAGCATACAACTTCTCCTTTCTCAAGATTTGTAGAAGTTGGGATATATGGGCTACATGGGCCTTTAATGTAGGGTTGTACACCAAGATGTCATAACAAAAAAATACTAGCACAAACTTCTTTAAGAATTGACCAAAGACACAATTCATCAAGGCTTGGAAAGTAAAAGGTACATTTAAGTCTAAAGGGCATCACCCTAAATTCAAAATGTCCATAATGTAAGTCTGAAGGCAATTTTAAGATGATCTTCCTCCTTTACCCAAATTTAATGATACCCTACTCTCAAATCAATCTTTGAAAACATAGTAGCTCCATGCAATTCATCAAGAATATCATCAATGATAGGGACTGGGAATTTTTCCTTCACTAATAGAGCACTTAACTACCTATAATTCATACAAAACCTTCATAACCCATCCTTTTTCTTAATCAGTAACGCAGAAGAAGCAAAAGGATTGGTCTTAGGTTGTATGATAGATGATTCCAACATTTCCTTTATCAACTAATCTTATCTCATTTTTGGATATTATGAATACTTATAGGGGTTTAAATTCGCAAGTTGTACATCTATCTTGAATGGTATGGCATGGTTATGAAACCTTTGTAAAGGCATGCAAGTAGTTTCCCTAAGCATGTCCTTGTAGGCATCCAAAACTTGTTGTATCACTTCAGGTATCTCCTTCTTCTCTTGAGATTTAGACCCTTTCTCATTCTCAAGATCCTTAACAATAAAGGGGCATAAATGTGTTTGAACTCTATCTTTTTTCTTCCTTACTAACTTTTATAGTTGAACCCCATTTATCCTCTTAAGGGTTGCCCATTGCTTATGTGCTATTCCTAAGATCTATACTATTTTCCCATCCTTCACAAAAGATAACTTGTAATGTTTAAAATCTATGAGTATAAGGCTAAATTAATCCAACCAATCAACCTTTAATACCATATGTAAGGTCTAAATTCATAAGTCAGAGGTCATTCTTAAATAAATGCTCTTGCATTCTCCATTCCAAATCGCAAACTTCTCCTTACTTGTTACCTTATATCCATCCCCTATAATGATCTTGTTGGGATTGAAAGATGGTATATCTCCTTTGCTAGGGATGAGTTTAGGAAGCTATATGTATTCCCTAAATCAATTAGGATCATTATGCTTTTGTTGCCAAATTGTCTGCTTACATGGATGATGTTGAGTCCCGCAAATTTTGTCAATGCATAAATGGAAATAGACACTTGTACCTCCTGATTCCCTTTTGAATCAAACTCATGAAATTCCTCTTCACTCTCCTTTTCTTCCCTTCCATTTACATTTACTTCCCCTTTTATGGCATTGAAAGCATGCCTACATACTACACTGATGTCTTAGAAAGTATCTTTCTCCGTACCTCTAGCTGGGATTTATCCTTCTACTCTTATCCTTTTAACTTTTACTTTCCACCATAGTTGCATTAGGGACAGTATTCCTCACCATTTCTCCTCCTATATTCTTATTCATTCCTCTCACATTGACCTTATTACTCCATCCGATCTTCCTTTCCTCAATTTGATTTGAATCTCTAAAATTCACTCCAACATTATTCCTTTCCACCAAGGTTCCTTTTGCTATCTCTCTTTACACTTTTCCTAGCCTAGAAACCACTTCCTCTTATAATTTAGATAGTTCATAAAGGTGACTTAATGATTTAAACTTTCATATCTTCATTGCAGACTTAATAGAATCACTAAGGCCACTAATAAAGCTTAACATAAAATATTCCTTTATTATGTGAGGATTGACACTGTTTGTAAGTACTTTAAGCTCCCTAAACTTCTCCTCATACTCCTTAAGTGATCTTTCCTAAAGTCAATTTATTAAATTTCTATACCACATCCAAAAACTTACTAATTTTAAACCAAATATACCAGTCATCCACAAATTTCTCCCAAAAAACTTTAGTCAAGTTAACAAGCCACCCTTAAAACCATAACTCTACTTATTTCCCATATATATTGCAACTAGTTCTACCTTATCCTTGCTCGATACATTACATAAACGAAAATAGTGATTGCATTTTATAACCACTTCCCCGTATTAGTACCCTTGAAGTAAGGTAGCAAGACTAGAATCACCTTCCCCCATGCTAAGTCTCTCTACTCCCAAACTACTAGTCTTTTTAACAAATTCTTTCTATGGTAGAAAGTCCCTGACTTATCTCTCCGATTATTAGTCTCATCCCTAGTAACAAGATCTATAAAAGGTGGTGGCTAGGTGGCCTTACTTCAATCAAAATAATTCGTGATTTTCTAAGAGAGCGTATCCACCAGCTATTTCAACATTGCGTTAGCTTCCCACAAACTAAAGTACTATTCCTCCAACCTTCTTGGCAGTCATGGCTGTCTCCATAGTGCCCTCTACCTTCGTCTTCTTTGCTAGCTTGTATCACTGCTACCGCAGAATTGTTTGCGCTAATACCACTGTCATGCCTCGATGTCGAGGGGATAAGGGTTGCGTTGGGAAAGTGATTGAAAAGAATTCAGAGAAGGGATCGAGAACCCGAGAAAGAGGGAGAGAAAGCAGAGAAGAAGACATTGTAGAGAGAGAAAATTTTGTTATTATGTCGTTATGCCTTCAATGGTTGATTTACATTGTTTTATACACATGGCGAACCCACCCTCATCTCCTTTCATCTTGTAAAATGTAACGTTTAATAGTGTCTATTCAGTATTGTATAGGGTTCGACTTTTAGCTTGAGTTCATATTGTCATTAGAGATTGCTGACAAAAGCTGCCCCTTATCTTCGACTCAATATGCACCTCAGCAGCTCAAGATTTTTTTCTTGTGTAATTAAACAACTAAAATTATTTCCGTTAGTGCAAATGAGCCCCTCGAGAGTTTGCTTGTGGGCATCTTTGGCTCAAACCTGATGGGCTTAATTCAATTTTGACCACATTTTTGGAACTCTCGATTCACTTGGACAGGGTTGAACTTTTAGCTTGAGTTCACATTTTTCAGGATCATGGACATTTGTAAATTTTGGGATGAGGTTTTCTTTGGTTAATCATTTTCATCTTGCATTATTGGCCTTCATCTTAATCCTGGTTTTTCAAACTCTTCATTATGCATGTGCTGATCTGTGAAGCTTGTGGAGATGTTAAGCACTATTGTGCACAGTACGTGGTTCCTTTTAGAGTGAGAGAAAGAAAGCATGTGAGCGTGTGGGTCGATTTCAACTGTATTTCTAACATTTTAATGGCTGACCTGATGATCAAGGTAGAAAAGGGCTTTGTTTTCTGGATTGACTATATCATTTATGAAACTAAAGTATTTCATAAATGATATTTGATTTAGTAAATTTGGCTTTGTAAGGTGACAGTTCAGTTTCGGTGCAACGCAGATCTTTTGGTGCCGTCCAAATGTTTTGGAGTGAAATTATCAGGGATCAGACCTCCGGTGTCTCTAAATAGTGATGTGCGTGGCAGGTGAGGCAAATCAACCACTGTTGGAAGTTTGGACTGCCTGGTTTGCAGCTGCAATTCATGGGAGAGAGAATGTAACTCTTTAAGTCATTACTGATTAGCAAAACTTATCTTCTTGCAATGATCTTTTCCAATAGTTGAGCACTTTGTGTGGAGATTATTTATTTATTTATTCTTTCCTGGGTGTAAGGAATTTTGGTGGATAAGCAAAGCAAAGTTGGTCTTACACTGGTTGTAAATGGGGAAACCATTTGGAAGCTGGCAATTATAACCGCAGGTCAGGCCTTCACCCACACCATCAAGACTTATCATGGGGAGCTTCACAAGCTGGTTATGCGTGAAATTTATACGTTTATCCATCACCCCAGCTATTCTGGTTTCTTCATCTGGTCAATTGGCACCCATATAATGTTGTGTAATCCTGTATCGACAGCTGGATTTGCCGTTGTTGTCTGGCGACTCTTTGCACAGAGAATATCATATGAAGAGTATTTCTTGAGGCAGCTTTTTGGGTCACAATGTGAGGAGTATGCTCGACAAACTCCCTCTGATGTTCCCTTCTTGAAGTGAATTTGATCTAATCGAAACACCATTGTATTTAGCCGCACTCATCAGTACCATCGTTGTTTGCCTGGAAGGCTTCTTGCTTTTGTGTTGAAGAGATATGGAACTCTGAGGCAATGAAAGTTTTTATCCACTTGCTGCATGATCGCCTTTATTACTGAGAGACATTTCAAGGGGACATCACCGAATGGGTGGTTAAGCTGAACCTGGTTATTTGGGCGGCATCTTGATCACAATGGTGATTTTAGCACATTAACAAAAGTAAGATCCTCACTCGGTTAAATTGTGCTAAGATTTTTCAAGTGTTAATTTATTCGTTCAGGATAACCAGGAACTGGAGAGCGCCGCACAACAGCGTTATGCTATGATTTTAACTGTACATTTATAGATCTACATATATGCTTTAGTTGCTGGTAATCCGTACGAGCATTTACAACAAATGTTGGGTTATTTTGAAACGGTTCTAGCAAATGTGCTTACAGAACAAGTTTGCCTTAATTAACTGATTCCGCGTTTCCGCTTAGTGGTGGTGGTCTTCTTTATCCATCGACTGCTGGTTCTCTTTTGCTAGTATCTCAACTGATAAAATTATGGTGGTTCTTGGTATTATGATTGGTTCATAGTTCATGACACATATTTATCGTATTTGCTGCTAAAAAGTTGATGCTTCATGCAAGACGGTGCTGCAAATTCACAAAATAACATACACTGCAAAATTGGTTATCTTTTTCTCCAGATGTGTCGCGGTAGACGCCTCATTCCATGGACAAAGCTCAATCCAGACACCCCAAAAACGTAAGACCATTGACTCAATATCATCCCTCAAGTATTGTGTCAAAGAATCATATCTGCATTCAGGAATCGTGTCTGAAGATTCTATCCAATTGATGAATGATGACCTTTCACCTTGTGGGCAGTTGAAGGTTTCATTGACCCACTTTGGGAGAATATTCAAGCAACAGGAATTTTAGGTTCACCTAAATTCACAAAGGCCTCCGCCCTGCCCATGCGAGACATTGCTGCGTTCCATGATACAAGGTGGTCCATGAATGCTTTTACATACTTCTCTCTGTCACTCTGCGTAAAGGTGCCCTTCAATCACTAAGAGTCTTTTTTCGGGGGAGGAGGGCTGGGTGATGCAGAAGTGATGGTATCATACCTTATAATCCAAATAATAAGCATGCTGCGATGTAGAAAGAAAGTAAGACACAAGTCAGAAAAGACAAAACCAACAGCTATCGGTCACTGTGCATTGTTGTGTTGTTTGTTCATGGAGGGGAGGAAGAGAGAGAGAGAGAGAGAGAGAGGTGTCTATAAACGTACCTCCCACATATCTAGACTGATTATTGGCTGTAGAAAGTGGCACGGAGAGAATAACAGGGAAAGAAAATAGAGAGAGAGAGAGATTAATATTATTTCTTGATAAGTTAGAGATTAATATTATTGACAACATGAATATTTGAGCATAAATGGTAGAGTGGTTGACGTACAATGTCATCCCACACAAGTGGTGTAACAGCATTTGATGTTTTAACCACTTCAAGTCGTCTTTCTTCTCTCTTCACTGCAAACAGTAAAACAAAGTTACCAGATGTAGAAGAGTAAATTAAAGCCAACAGATCATGAGAAGAAATAGCTCAAAGACCTCCAAGCTTCACCAGTAAGTACATCTATGTTACGTTTAACCCCTTTCTTAATGGCAAGTACTGGCTAGTTTCTGATGGATACGAATAGTGATAATTGGGAACAAGTAATACAATTGATGAAATCCAACAAATAAAGAATGTATTGATAGGTTATGGACTAATGTATGAATCCATCTACTGCATACAAAAATCCAAATAGTATATACCATAAGGGATAAGTAAAATGAGAAACCAACTTCAAGTGCTTCATGCCATTTCAATAGCAGTTGCTTCTAGCTCTAAAATTTGGCAATCAGTGATTCATAAATAACTCACATAAATTATAAGAATATCATAATATGCAGCAAGAGAACTCACAGCTCAGAACACACGTCAAATGGAATTTGCCTTTTGTTATTAACACAACTGCACTCAATTTAAAGAGAAAGTTTGTGCCCTATAGCAAATATGAAACACGCTTTGTAGTCCAATAAAACTAGGGATGGTAAAGTGTAAATTTGCTTTGAAGTCCAATAAATCTCCTACGAAGCCCATATATGTAAGAAATGGCAAAACATACAAGGCATAATGTTTGTGAGACAACTAATTAAAGTGAAGACATACAGACAAGCCAAACCCAGCCAGATCCAAATGTTGTAAGGGCTGCTTCTACAAACTTCTCCTTGAAATTGTTGAATGAACCAAAATCCTTTTCAATCTGCTGAAGTACACCAAGTTCAGGCATCTTCCCTCCTCCAGGTTGCATGGATTCCCAAAAGAAGTCATGATTCCAGAACTGCAATTTTCTCTTGCATGTTGGCTTTTAAAAGGAATCTTGACTAAATTTTGTTGCCCATGCAAGACTTTTCAGCATAAAAATGACAAGGGAAAAAAAGTATTGACAAGAACCACCAGAAGACAAGTTTAGCTTCTATTTCCAATCAGGATGGAGAAGCAAAGCACAACAGCATTATGCGACAAAAGAATAAGTTCAGCAGACAATAGAACACATGCAAACAATGCATGCCTATGGGTAGAGCAAGAAAAAGCAAGGTGGGTAATAATTACAATTGCAGGAAATGGAAACTAAAGTTCACACCAGATATATATCAGGATATCAACTTTAGAACAAATGATCCCCTTTCTTCAATGAAAAAGATAATTTTATGGTGACTGGATGGATGAGAAAGTAAAATGATTTTTTCAACTAGCATGTAATTTTCAAAAATATTACACTGGTGAAAGTAAACATTCAACACCAACGTACTAAGTAATTGTTCAACTAACAGTGCAAGTAGGCATTACAAAACTTTTCACTCAGATACAGTGATCTAATTTCTCCCCAAAACTTATGTCAATTACCATCCTCAAACTGCTGCTGCAATCTTACAACAGTCACAGTTGTCAGGGCCATATGTCATTAATCTTCTCCTCAAACAACAAACTATTTAGAATCACAAACAAGAAGATGGTTTATGAGGCTAAAACTCTAAATATCAACAAACTTGTACAATTAGTTTTCCCTATTTTGAGTTGCTAAGTGATAAAAACATAAGCAAACATGCATTACAGTGTAAGAGATGCAGAATCCAGCTGATTGTCCAAGTGATTCTAAGCCAGAAATCTAAATGTTGGACTGAGTAGCCACCACAAATAGATATGTGCGTGCAGCAAAATCTGGGGCATCCAAAGTCTTAACATTATCGGGAGTTATGGTTACAGCTAGCAGGTCATAATGTAAAATGAGAACCGGCACTATATGCAATGAGGTCCATTAGCAAATGAATAAATTTGTTATAAGAACATTCAATGATAGTAATTTTGCAAGAGAAACTAATATCAGAGACATCTCAGCCTCCCCCTGGCATCCAATTACGTAAGAAAAAGCCTAGCCAAACAATGTCTTAGGTTAAACATACAACAAGGATCATATTTCTCAAAGAAGAAGCTTTTACAAGTAAATTGCTAGGTTAGTTTAAGTATCAACTTTAAAATGAGACATACCTGAGCAGCATTGTTGAATTCTGGTAATGGGTTCCCATTGTTATATGTCACTTTGACAAGTTCATCCATGGTACACCCATATAGTACATCATTCTTCCCAAGCGCTCTATTTAAACATTCCAAATACTGGCGGTGATGTCCTCCCCAATGCAACTCTAGAGTCCTCTGGCTCATATATGGCTCTAGGGCATCCTAAGGGGGAAAAAAACGAAGAAAAAGAAAAGCAAATAAGCCTATCCAACATCCTGGATGCTGCACATTACTTAAATCTTACTTTAATAGTCATTAGATGGTTTACAAGAACAACTCAAAAGCTACTTCTGAGGAGGGAGAGAATAATCTACTTAAACCACCATCATTTTTCTCCATTTTCTCACAGGCAGGCAAGTGCGTGGACACAATATCTTCAATTCATCTTATACTAGACAGCAAGAGCTCAGCTTTTATATCCGATTTTGACAGAAAGGAAAAATGTTTTTCTTAGAGTTAGAGACCACTTTGAATTAAAGAATTCTGGAAACAAGAAATTTGATAAAGAAAAACACTTACAAGTTTATAGGGAGGTGTCTTCAATCCATAGTAAGAAACAACCTTTGAAGCTTTCTGGCTACTATCAAACATCTTCTTCTGCCGCTCATACATTGTAGGCTGGGAAAATCGAAAGGAGAAAACAAAAAACACACGGGTGTTTGCGCGCATTGCAGAATGTGGAAAAGCAAGAAATGCAGTTCCATTTAAATTAGAAAAGGAGAAAAAAAAAAAGCAATATTGATTAGAACCAGTACAATCAAATTGCAGAAATAAACAGAAAAAGAAAGAACCTCATTAGCATTAAAGGAACCTTCAATTCAGATAACCGAAGCTGACATCTTGGAGGGAGAAGATTAATACAACCACACCACCCCATCTCTCTCTGTCTCGGTCACCCTCCGTGTGTTTTGTTTTTCTTGTTGCTGAACAACCCCTTCCCTTGTGAACTCGCAGTCTCGCAGAAGAAGCACTTCCTGATCAACCTATTGGTTCGGCTATGGAAGATGTGATGGCAATTGGGCTTTCGGTGCCTTTTGGTCTGTGGCCCATTCACTTTGAGTAGGGCGGAGACTTGAGAGAGCCTTCGAATGTTCTTATTAATTGTTTACAAAAATTTTTTTAGTCAAGAAAAAAAAAGGTTTACAGTAAAAATGTTAGTTATCACACCTACGAACCGAGATTGGTGTCATCTGTAAATATCTTTATTCAACCTCTTTTATAAGAAAAATTACTATTCAAATTTTTTTTTAATTTTAGTATTAATAAATTTAAAATTCTACCTTATATTTTAAATATGAATAAGAAAATTTTAAATTCAACTAATATAATGCATCCTTAAACTTTGTATATCATGTCTTTATTTTTCTAGTAGAATTGAGGCAAAATCGAGTTGGTTTTATTTTAATTAATTTACTGTTGTTAATATTTAAACCCACTTTTAATTCTGAAAAAGGATTTTAATGACAATAAGATAAAGTTCATTTGTATCAAGTTGGGTTTTACATCACACTTAATTGTTACGGTGGTTAAGGATATTTGAGGCCTAAGCCTAGTGGACCAAGAAACAAACAGGATAAGCTGAGTAGGTTATTGTTTTTGCTTTTTCTTAATTTCCTAGTCGACTTTTTTTTGTTGTCATAAATTGTTAAGACAACGTGAACAAACTAATTTTGATGACTACTAAGTGTTGATAACCTTTGTACATGTTTATTAATAAATTAGAGTGTATTATCACAAAGTTAGACTTTGATTGTGTTAACTCACGTGATACTTAGCTCACTTGTATATGAAGAGGAACTAAGTCTTAGAGAGGGTGTAAGCACAAGAGGGTTTTGTAATGATGAGAGTTTTATTTGATTTGAGCAAGGTGTTATACAAATGGGAGGAGTAGGGTATATATACTTGTTTCACCTCCTCAACGCATGGATATAATTTGTTGTTCTAGATAGTTACATATAACATTCTAAGTACAAAATCATTCTAGTCTCTTTGGGAAGCTTCTAATCATAGAGAACTTAAGCATGCTCTAGAATCTTCCTTTCCTTATTAAATACCATTGGTTTGGGTTGGCTCGATAAGCCTGATGAAGTAGTGAACTTGAGCAGGCCATAACATCCTCCCCACCTTAATCATACAACATCCTCATTGTACCTTCATCCTTATGCTAGATATGATTAGCAAATTGCCAAAGCATGTCTTCTCACTCCTAACTAACCTCTTGGTCTAGCAGATTCTTCCATTTAATCAAATACTCAGTGTAATTGGGAACTCTCCATTTTTAGATCACTCTATCACAAGGATGCACTCTAATTCCTTGTCAAACTCGGTGATAACAGTAGTTGGGGCACACCTAGATTCCTTATGAGTTGGATCCTTATTATTCCATGAAAAGGTTTTAGAAAACTTACATGAAAGACATTATGAATCTTGATTCTTGGAGGAAGTTGAACTTAGCAGACAACCTTTCTCACATGCTTGACAATAAGAAATGACCTTTTGTACCTTCTCACTAATCCCTTCTACACCTTATGTAGGGATTTGAATTAGTTAGGTAGCAATTTTACCATCAGTATATCTCCCTTTATAAATTCTTTGGGCATTACTTAGTCTAAACTCATCTTTTCATGCATTTGGTTAACTTGTCAAGGCAAGCCCTTGTTATATTTACCTCTTTATTCCATTCCCTTACAAACTTATAGGCAACAAGGTTGACTCCTATGTAAGAAAAGGTAATGGCATTTGGCATTAAAGGTTGTTGTCTTGTGACAATTTCAAAAGGGCTTTTGTCCATTATTTTGCTTCTTTGGAGGTTATACAAGAATTAGGCCACATCAAGCAACTTTGACCAATCTCATTGATGGACACTAACATAATGCCTTAGATATAGCTCTAACAAAGTATTGATTTGTTTAGTTTGGTTATCACTTTAGGGATGGAAGCTTGTTGAGAAGTTTAAATCAATCCCCAATAATTTGAACAACTTGCCCCAAAACTTACCCTTGAAGTGGGGATCTCTATTACTTATTATACTTCTAGGCATTCCTTATAACTTCACCATATCGAAGAATAGGTGAGCTATTTCATCGACCTTGTAATCAACAGGGGTAGGAACAAAGGTGACATACTTGCTAGACCAATTGATAACCACTATGATGCTTTTAAACTCATCAAACTTAAGTAAGGTCACCATGAAGTCCATTGAGACACTTTCCCAAGATCTTTGAACAATAGGTAGTGGCTTAAGTAAACTAGCTGAATGTTGTTACTCTACCTTGTCTCATTGGCAAACAAGACAAGTTCGTACATAGGCTTCAACATCATTTTGCATTTACGGCTAATAGTAACTTTATTGAGTAAGAGCAAGAATTCGTGCTATACATGAGTGACCAGCTTATAAGAAATCAAGACATTTCTTAAGGATTTCCTTCTACAAGTTTTCCCATTTAAGCACGAAGACTTGATTACCAATAGTCATGAGAACTCCATCATTTAACTAAAATCAGTGAGTCTTTCCTTCGCTAGCCAATTTTAATAGACTTTTGGCCAAATTATCATGCGACATGTCTTCCTTAATTTGTTCAAGGAAGTTGCTCTCTAATGTACTAGCACATAAGGTAACCAATTCCATTTTTTGACTAAGTGCATTAGCGACAACATTGACTTTGCCTAACTTGTACTATAACTTGTAGTCGAATTCAGCTAAGAAGTCTTGCCAATGAATTTGCTTGGGGCTAAGTTTCTTTTGTATTTGGAAGTAACTCATGGCAACATTCTCAGTCATTATCATAAATTTGCTACCGAGCAAGTAGTGTCTCTATATGTACAAGTAATGGACTATGATAGTCATCTCTTTGTCCTAAATATTGTATTGCCTTTTTGTATCATTTAGCTCGTGACTTTTATACGCAATGGGATGACTATCTTGCATCAAGACTCCCCCAATGACAAAGTCTAATCGATTTGTATTCACTTAAAATGGCTTCTCATAGTCTAAGCTTCTTATAGTCTGGTAGCACCATAATAAGTCTTTCAGAGATTGCTTGCAATGCCAAGTGCTATTCATTTTTAGCAAGTTAGTTAGTGGTGTTGCTATAACAAAATACCTTTTAATAAATCGATGATAATAGTTGACTAGTTCTAAGAAAGATCACAATTCAGGGACCTTGGTTAGAGGCTCTCACTCTTGGATGGCTCGTACCTTCATTGGATCCATTATGAGCTTTCCATCCTTGATTTTGTGACTAAGGAATTCCACCTCTTGCTTAGTAAAAGAGTACTTCTCCTTCTTGACATACAACTCATGCTCATAAAAAACTTGAAAGATTTATTTATGGTAATTCACAGGTTCTACAAGAGTGTTGTTGTGTACCACAATGTTATCTAAGTAAACTACCATGAACTTGTCAAGAAAAGGATGTAATACCTTATTCATGAGCATGTAAAAAGTAGTAGGCATGTTGGTGAGACTAAAGGGTATGACTAGGATTCAAAAGCCCCATAATGCATTATACAAGCCATATTTGGTTCATCGCCTTATGCAATACAAACTTGGTAATAACCTCATCAAAGATCCAGCTTAGTAAAATACCTAGCCTTCCCCAGTTGATTGAAAAGATCAGTTATCAAGGGTATCAGGTATTTATTCTTCACAGTGACCACATTTAAGGCCCTATAGTTTATGCACATTCGTAGTGATTCATCCTTATTCTTTTGATTCTTTTAAAAAAGGACTAAAGCACCATAAGGGACTTTTAATGATTATATGTAGCTTGAATCAAGCAAATATTGGAGTTGCTGCCTTAGTTTTGTGACCTCAAGCAGTACTAAGCGATAGGAACCTATAACAGGAGGTTTAGCACCAAGTTCTAGCTTGATGTAATGATCCATATCTCATTTAGGTAGAAGCTTCTTAAGCAATTCTGAAGGCATCATATCCTTAACCTTATCAAGGATAGATTGGATGGACTGTGGTAATGGAGTAGGTTTTGTAATGTCTTTCCTATTGCTTAATTCCCTTATAGTAACAACATAACCTTAACAAGTTTTATGACCCCTTTAAAATTATAAGGTAGAAAGCATTGATGGTTTTGTCTTCTTAATGCTTTTTAAAGGGACCATTTGAATCTTGTAAGCATCAAGGATCACAAGGGAACTTGAAGCTGGAATGGGAAAGGTTAAGGCTTTGCAAAAAAAAAAAGCAAGACCTAACATCATTTTAAAATCATCCATTGGGACAATAGTATAGTCTAATTTACCATGCCAATCACCGATGTAGACAATTATGCCCTCTACTATGCCTTTAACAGGCTTTGCCTTTGAATTGATTACCTTGATGGTGTCAATTCCCTTGCAAAGTTTAAGATCTAGGCACTTAGCCTCTTGTATGCCCATAAACTTGTGTGTGGTTCCTGTATCTAGCATTACATTCACAGCTTTGTCATCAATCCCAACATTAACATATAGTAAGCCTTCCTCCTTGGGGATCAATAAAGAAAACATCTTAGAAAGAGTTTTCAAGTGTTGAATCGATCTTATATTAACTTGGGACTATTCTCTGGGCTTCTCTTAGTTGAATTCTACCACAATGGCATTCATTACCTTCCGATTGAGACAATCCCTTACCCAATATGAACCGTCATAGATAAAGTAATACTTAAGAGGTTTAATAGCATCATGTTTACTTAAGTAACTTTTATCGTACTTAGGATTACCATTTGAGGATTTTTAATGATCATCCTTTTTGCAGCCAACATACTTCTTTTGCACATTCTTCTCTTTCCCACTTTTGCTAGAGTTAGGCCTTTTCCCCTTGGAATAGGCAAAGTAATTGATAAGTGTCTTGGTAGTAACAATGGTAGTATTTAGGGTTTACACACATCTATTTAGTTCCACTCTTGGTCAATCTTTTAGGCCATCTTTAAAGTGGAAAAGAAGTCCTTGTCAGACAGATCATCGATCTTAAGTATAAGGGTAGTAAATTTCTTAATGTAATTGAAAGTACTACTTGTTTGCCTTAAACGACGCAGCTTCACTGTAACTTCACTTTCCACATTGTGAAGCACAAAGTGTTTAAGTAATTCAATCTTAAATTGCTCCTATATGTTGATTACACACATGTCTTTCTCCTTTTTGAAATGCTTTCTCCTCCACCATAATTGGGCAATATTCTTAAAGAAAATTGAAGCATTATTGATCTTGATAAAGTCATCAATAACTCTTATGACTTTAAAGTATTGCTCAAGGTTAAAAAGGAAATTTCCTACCATAGTAACATTACCTGTCTCATGGTACATGACAGGTTTAGAAACCTTCAAGCCATGCATAACAATAGTGCTAATAGTAGCAGTCGTACTAGCCAAGAATGGATTGTTACGATAGAGCAACTTTATCTTTCTATGAAGGTCTTAAATCTCCCTTTTAACAAACTTTCATAGGTCACACAACTCTTGATTGAGGGAGTCTACTTCTCCTTTAAATGTGCAACCAAGCTCTTCAACCATAAACTTAACAACCCTCGTGATTTCAACATTCTCATGGATTAAATTATCAATTTTATCACTAAGTTCACTTACTATGGTGCTTACATTGGTAATGCTTCTCTCTAAGCTAATAACATGAAACTTTATAGGGCTTTTTTGTTGGGACCTTGGACTTGCTATGCTTAGGTAGGACACATTGCTCCTTTCATCCATGAGCTTATTGCCTAATTATTGCTCCTTGATGGTAAGTAGCAACAATTCTTTCCTCATTTGCCATACTTACAACTTACATAATAACTAGGTTATACCTAGGATTTCATCTTTACTTTGATATCATCTGTCACGAAGTTAGACTTTGATTGTGCTAACTAACGCGTTACTTAACTTATTCGTATATAAAGATAAACTAAGTAAGTTTTAGAGTGTTTGAGTGAATGAGCTTAAAGTAATGGTAAGCAAGTAAGAGATTAGAAAATGTTAAAGAGGCTGTAAGCACAAGAGAATTTTATAATGAAGAGAACTTTATTTGATTTGAGCAAGGTGTTATACAAATGGGAAGAGTAAGGTATTTATACTTGTTCCACCTCCTCAACATGTAGTTATAATTTATTATTCTAAATATTTATATAAGACTTTTTTATATAAATGTACAACTAAAAATAAAAAAAAAATATATAATTAAATATTACTAGACATTTTTATATCTAATTAGATATTTTATATTATCTATTATATATTTTGTCACTTTAATTATGCATCTATTAATTTTTTATGAGAAATTTAAAATTTGTAAAAAAATGAATTTAAAATATTATTTCTTTTATTAATTGGGATCCAAACAATTTGAGGTGAAATCTTCATGACATAGATGGATCCATAATATGTGTATATACTAGCAATAACTTTTTATTGGCAAGCATGGGCATATAAAGTTGGAAACATTGTACTAGAAATGGCATACAAGCTATTTTCTCCCTTCCCTCTGCAATTCTGCAAAGAAGAGGAACCTACTAATGAATTTGTTCCAAGCTATTTTCTGCTTGCCCTTATTGATTCTACATCTTGAATTGGCATCTTCATTGCCTCTGACTTCTGCCTCCAATTCTTCAACTCAGGTATGCTCCAAAGACCAAAGCTTTGCTTCACTTCACTTCAATTCAAAAATGCATTTTCATTTGATCAGACTGCTTTATTAAGTTACCAAAATCCTAATCCCAAGATGGTTTCGTGGATAGGTAAGATATACTGCTACCACCGAGATGGGGTTGCTTGTGACTTCGTTGTTAAATTAATTAACATGAGTGGCTCATGTTATTTAAAGTATGACCCAAAACGAAAGGCCTAATATGATAGTCGGTTAGGTATAACGGTAATTTGGGTCATCGGGTTTAAAATCCATCCACTCTCCCTATTAACAATAACCGTTGCAGGAAGAGAAGTATCTTCCCATTTAAAATAACTGTTACAGAAAGGGAGGATCTTTCTATTTAAGGTAACGGTTACAAGAAAGGAATAATGTGTACATATATATATATATATATATACTACTACGAACCTTTCCTGTTCTCTTAACTATCAAAGAGAAAACCTAAAGAAAAGAAAAGGGAAAATGTTCAAGAAGAAAAGAAAGGAGGACTCTCGTCTTCGCTACAGGACATCAACATAATGAACAACGGTATGTTATTGCTAGTATTCACATAAAGAAAAGATCTTGCATTATAGAAATAGGAATTTTATTAAAAAGAAATTCTAGAAAAGTTCTAACAATTGGTACCAGAGCGGTCAGCGAACACTGCAATTTGTTTTACTTTTATTTGTCTGCACCGAATATTTTCTTTTATTTGCGCCGTACAGCAGGGCGTAAATCTATTCCTTATGTTTTTTTTACTGCGTTTAACGGACAACGCCGGCCATGGATCTGCACCGTCGAAACGGTCGGCGTCGAAAGGAAAAAGGAAAGCCGACACGAGGACTGTACGCCGCCGGACCCGAACGGATCTGGGTATGGCGGATCGGCTCCGATGAAGGCTGTGTTTCCTTTGTCAGTGGGAGACCCAAATCGATTAGGTATGAAGGGACGACCTTCCGATAAGGGCCGTGGCTCTAGGTATGGCAGAATCTGAATTGGATCTATTGGGTATGGAACGAGGAGATCGCGATTCCGGTCTCACCGCAGACCCAGATCGGTTTGGTCTGGTGGGTACGGCAGAACGGAAAGATCGCCTCGAGTATGGCCAGTGATCCAGGTTGGGCGTGGGTCTGGGACTGCGATGCCAGGCTTACCGGTATAAGGTGTGCGCTAGTCGCTGGATTGTGCGACGTGGGCTTGCCGGTGAGGGGTGTGCGCTGGTCGCTGGACTCTGCGCTAGCTGGTCGAGCGTGGGTTTGGCTCGGTGGAACGGGGCTTCGTCGACCCGTCAGAGACAACCCGGGGCAGCACGCGGGCGACGCCCGCAATACGGTGGTGCTGCCATCATGGGTCGCTCGGTCAGAGGCAGCACTGCGGGCGACGCCCGCAGTACGGTGGTGCTGCCACCGTGCGTCCCTAGGCCAAAGGCAGCCGTGCTGGTGGTGCTGCCTAACAGGGGGTGCTCGCCCGGCGGCAGAAAGGGGTGTTCCGAATGGATGCCATGTAAAGGGACCGGTTACTGGAACAGTACGCCAACACGGACGGTGTTAACTTCCACGTAAAGGATAATTTAAATTTTCATAATTGGAGATTTTTTAAAAGTTTATTGAGATCACATCAACATTAATCAAATATTAAAAGCTTGTTAGTCACCAAAGTAGCCTGACTTTGAAAGGATTTGAACAGTTGATTGTGAATTTTAATTGTTCATTTTTTTTGGATGCTAATAAAATGTTTTGAAATGAACAATTGTGGTTATTAATTATGAAGCTAGGAGATCATCCAAAGATGGATCATTGCTTATAATTAATGACACTAAAAGGGATTGATTGATATACTGGGTCAACGTGATTGTATATCTAAAGATGACATTCATGTTAACTCTAGTATAATTAATTGATCTATTAAAGTATATTTAAATTAGTATCATTATTGATTAGAGTTATGTATTTAAGGATCACCCAAAGGTGAACTTAAATACATGATTAAAGTTTGTAGTGTATCTGAATCCATTTAGATTTACTCAAAGCATTAAGGTATAAATTTGGATTATGTTTGCCGCTTCTAGTAATGTATTCGCCTTAGGCAATTCGATGATCAAATTCAATAGGCTGAGCAATGCAGAATGGTCTGAGCATATTCAATTTCATTTAGGTGTTTTGGGCTTGGACTTAGCAGTCATTTTAGATGAAAAGCCTGTAGCCATTACGGGGACCAATACAGAATTTGATAAGTCTCTTCATGAGGCTTGGGTATGGTCCAATAGGCTAAGTTTGAATTTGATGCGGATGACGATAGCTGAAAATGTAAAGCCATCGATGCCTAAGACGGAAAATGCAAGGGAATTTATGATGAGAATTAAGGAATACTCTCAATCAGAAATAGCTGATAAATTCATCATAGGAACCCTAATGAGTGAGTTGACGACCAAGAAATTTGATTGGTCACAGCCCATTCATGATCATGTGACTAGTATGGCTAATATAGCAGTAAGGTTGAAAACAATGGGCATGGATGTGAGTGATTCATTTTGGTTCAATTCATCATTAACTCACTACCTCCTGAATTTGGCTAGTTCTAAGTGAATTATAACACTATTAAAGAGAAATGAAACTTTCAGGAAATTAAGGCCATGTTAGTTCAGGAGGAAGGGAGATAAAAGAAGATGAAGGATCACTCCATTCACCTCATCGTTCGTAATGATGCTAGTGGTAGCAAGTCTAAACCACATAAGAAAAGTAAGAAGAAGGACAAAACCTCTATAAAAGTCACTGGAGGTCAAATCCAAAAGGATCAGAAATACTTCTTCTACGAAAAGATGGGTCACTTCAAGAAAGTGCCCAATAATACTTGGTGGTTAGACTCTGGAGCTAGTATTCATGTGTCACATATTATGCAAGGATTCCTTTCAATCCAGCCCATAACAGGAACTGAGAAGTTCGTCTATATGGGAAACAGAATGAAGGCACGAATAGAAGGAAATGGGACGTACAGATTGATCTTGGACACTAAGTGTCATCTGGATCTAGAAAAGTGTCTCTATGTTCCTGAATGTGCTAGAAATTTAGTTTCTGTTACAAAGTTGGATGAAGAAGGATTTAACCTTAAGATTGGAAACGGTGCATTTTCATTGTATAGACATTCGTACTATTATGGATCGGGTACTTTGATTGATGATTTGTACCGTTTTAATCTTGATGCTATGTACGTTGATTCCATATTTCTTGTTGAGCACAGTATAGGTAACAAACTCAATGTGCATGATGATAGTTTTGCTTTCTTATGGCATCAAAGATTGGGTCATATATCCAAAGAAAGGATATTGAGGTTGGTGAAAGGTGATGTCCTACCTCAATTGGATTTTACTGATTGGGATGTATGTGTTAATTGTATAAAAGGGAAACAAACAAGACATACATCAAAGAAGCCAGCCATGAGAAGCAGTGAGCCTTTAGAATTGATACACACTGATATTTGTGGCCCATTTGATATCCCAACATGGGGTAGTGAGAAATATTTCATTACATTTATGGATGACTACTCACGGTATTGTTACTTATATCTACTGCATGAAAAGTCCCAATCAGTAAACACCCTAGAGGTGTTTATTAATGAAGTGGAAAGACAGTTAGATAGAAAAGTAAAAGTGATTAAGTCAGACAGGGGTGGTGAATATTATGAAAAATTCAATGAAAGTGGACAATGTCCTGATCCATTTACAAAACTTCTTGAAAGTCGAGGCATATGTGCACAGTATACAATGCCTGGTACACCGCAACAGAATGGGGTAGCGGAAAGGCGGAATCGCACACTTATGGATATGGTTAGGAGCATGTTAAGTTACAGTACTGTACCTTTATCCTTGTGGATGCATGCATTAAGGACTGCTGCATATCTGTTGAATAGGGTGCCTAGTAAGGCTGTCCCTAAGACTCCTTACGAGTTATGGACAAGAAGGAAACCCAGTTTGAGACACCTCCATGTTTGGGGTTGTTCAGCAGAAGTAAGGATATATAATCCACATGAAGGAAAGCTTGATGCAAGAACCATTAGTGGTTACTTTATTGGCTATCCTGAAAAGTCCAAAAGGTACAGGTTCTATTGTCCTAATCATAGTACTAGAATAGTTGAGTCTGGTAATGCTCGGTTCATTGAAAATGGCCAATTCAGTAGGAGTGGGGAATCGCAAAAGGTGGATATTAAAGAATTACAAAATGAAAGATCCACAGTGAGTACTCCTACTCAGGTTGGTATCCCCACACCCAGTGTTTCTACTCAAATTGTTGTTCCTTATGTTGCATCACAGTCACGTGACATGCAAGGACAACAAATTGATACTTGAAACACGCAAAGTGAACACATAAAGAGATGAACCAAGTGACAATGTTCAATTTACAAATGAACAAGTGATACCACAAGAAATGGCATTACGGAGGTCTATAAGACAGAAAAGGCCAACTGTTTCAAATGATTATGTGGTTTACTCACTTGAGCATTGATAAAGATCCAGTCTTATTTAAACAAGCCATGGAATGTAATGATTCTGAAAGGTGGTTCAATGCCATGAAGGAAGAGATGAAATCGATGGATGTAAACTAAGTCTGGAAACTAGTAGAGTTACCTGAAGGATCAAAACGAGTTGGCTGTAAGTGGGTCTTCAAGACCAAGCGAACTCGAAAGGTAACATTGAAAGGTATAAGGCCAGACTTGTTGCCAAAGGTTTCACTCAAAGGGATGGCATTGATTATAAGGAGACTTTCTCTCCAGTTTCTAAGAAAGACTCCTTAAGAATTATTATGGCTTTGGTGGCTCATAATGATCTAGAGCTTCACCAAATGGATGTAAAGACTGCCTTTCTGAATGGTGACTTAGAAGAGGAAATGTATATGGACCAACCTGAAGGTTTCATCACCACCGGGCAAGAAAATTTGGTGTGTAAATTAAAGAAATCGATATATGGACTGAAACAAGCCTCCCGACAATGGTATATTAAGTTCAATAATACCATTACGTCATACGGTTTTGTAGAGAACACCGTTAATCGGTGTATTTATATGAAGGTCAGTGGGAGCAAGTTCATTATATTAGTCCTATATGTCGATGACATTCTTTTGGCTGCTAATGACATAGGTTTGTTACATGATGTAAAGAAATTTCTCTCTAAAACTTTTGAAATGAAAGATATGAATGAGGCATCCTATGTGATAGGAATAGAGATATTCCGTGATAGATCACAAGGATTGTTAGGATTGTCTCAGAAAGGATATATCGATAAAGTATTAGAGAGATTTAGAATGGAAAATTGCTCAACAGGAATAGTTCCAATTCAGAAAGGGGACAAGTTCAGTGAATTGCAATGTCCAAAGAATGATTTGGAACGAAAAGCGATGGAATCAATTCCCTATGCATCACTGGTTGGAAGCCTGATGTATGCGCAAATATGTACTCGACCAGACATCAGTTTCGCAGTTGGAATGTTAGGCCGATATCAAAGTAATCCTAGAATAGATCATTGGAAAGCCGGAAAGGAAGTACTTAGGTACTTACAAGGCACCAAAGATTATATGCTTGCTTATAAAAGATCAAGTCATCTTGAAGTAGTAGGCTACTTGGATTCAGATTATGATGGATGTGTAGACTTGAGGAAATCTACATTTGGTTACATGATTCTGCTGGATGGAAGAGCAGTTTCATGGAAAAGTGGGAAGCAGTCTGTCATTACTACTTCCATTATGGAGGTTGAATTTGTAGCATGCTTTGAGGCTACTGTTCATGCATTATGGTTGTAGAATTTTATCTTAAGGCTTAGTTTGGTCGACAGTATAGAAAAGCCGTTAAGAATTTATTGTGATAATTCCGCAACAGTTTTCTTCTCTAAGAATGATAGGTATTTTAAAAGTGTGAAACATATGGATTTAAAATACCTATCTGTTAAAGAAGAAGTGCAAAACCATAGAGTGTTTATTGAGCATATTGGTACTGAATTGATGATAGCGGACCGTTAACTAAAGGTTTGCCACCGAAAACATTTACTGGACATGTTGATTGGATGGGCATTATGAACAAGTCCTCATTCTCTTGAAAGCCAATATTTTAGGATGCTCATATCATTATGACACTTGTGAATTCAATTAAGGTTATGGTTTTACTTGTACTTTGTTATCTCTGTTTAGTTGTATACAATTATAGTTGTGAGATAACTAATAGCATATATGGGAATGACAATTTAAAGTTTCAATGTTCCTCAGCAAGATTATTATGAATTATGATGATTATGTGATACATGGAAGGAATCATGTCGCTAAAAGATGTGTGACCGCCATGATCCAATCATTTTAATTCAATCAAGTATTGTGATTTGATGATCTTTAAGGATTGTACGCACTTACTAGTTATTGATTCATTAAGTCATAACATAGGCCAAGTGGGAGATTGTTAAATTAATTAACATGAGTGGCTCATGTTATTTAAAGTATGACTCAAAATGAAAGGCCTAATATGATGGTCAGTTAGGCATAACGGTAATTTGGGTCATCGGGTTTAAAATCCCTCCACTCTCCCTATTAAGAATAACCGTTACAGGAAGAGGAGTATCTTTCCATTTAAGATAACTGTTACAGAAAGGGAGGATCTTTTTATTTAAGGTAACGGTTATAGGAAAGGAATAATGTGTATATATATATATATATATGCTATTACAGACCTTTTTGTGCTCTTAACCATCAGAGAGAAAACCTAAAGAAAAGAAAAGGGAAAAACGTTCAGGAAGAAAAGAAAGGAGGACTCTTATCTTCGCTACGGGACATCAGCATAATGAATAACGGTATGTTGATTTCATTACAATTTTATTACTAGTATTCACATAAAGAAAAGATCTTGCATTATAAAAATAGGAATTTCATTAAAGAAAAATTCTAGAAAAGTTCTAACACTCGTGATTGGCCAAGCGATTGAGCTTGACCTCAGTACCGGCTGGCTTCAAGGTCTCGTGTCTTCCAACACACTAGCCTCAGCAGACTCAACCTTCTTTTCAATCATTTCAACCACAGCACAATGCCTTTTCAGTTTCGGCAATTAGTGGGTTTGACTTATTTTAACCTCTCCGCCGCTTTTTTTTTTAACGTTCAGTTGCATCTGACATCTTCCACTTATTTAATTTGGTTTCACTTCGTGTTTCTGGAAATAATATGTTGGAACTTAAAACGCGTGATTTTGGGACACCTGAGCAGAAGCTAACCAATCTAGAAATACTTTTTCTAGATTACATTGACGTGTCTATGATTCGAGCTAGCTCCTAGACAAACACGTCTTTGTCCTTACTCATCTTGTTTTATGTGAATTGGAAGGAGTCCTTCCGGAGAAAATTTCCCACATGTAATCCTTCGAGTGCTCAACTTATCGTTGAATGAAGATCTTCAAGGCTATTTGCCACTCTCAAATTGGAGCATGTTGAAATTATCTATCATTAGAAACAAATACAAAATATTTACTTTTTTATACTAATATGTAAAAAAATAATTACTTAATTATCATAAGTTTTAATTTGAATTTAATTAGTTATAACTATTTACTTTAATGAATGAAAATATAAGAAAGAATAAAACTGACGTAGCACTCAAACTAACTTGTGAATTATCGTCTTAATTTTATGAAAAAATATTAAGTTATAAGGTAGAAGACTTAGTCAATGTTACAAAAATCTCAAGTTTATATTTATTTATCAATATGACTAAATTGTTATTTTCTATTCAATTTATTTTAATTCATAAGTAATTATTTTCTAATATTTGGTATCAAAATCTATTTTCAATTGTATTAATTAGAATTAAAGTATGATTTTTGTGTTGTTATCATTATTGTTACAATTGGTTTGTTTTTCACATAAATATAATCAAATGTCTTTATTATATACATATATGTTTTGAATAGTTTTGTATTGTTTAAAACTAGTCAGAACATATAGGTGTAGCGTAGCTACTACCTTTAAAAGTCCTTTGAGAAATATGTCATGTAACTATCAAGACATACTAAACATAATTTATGGGAATAAAAAGGATCCCATCTAGTGACTATTATATTTCTACAATATTTAGAACGCTAAGTTGAAATAAGTGAGACATATAATGGTCATTGTGCAATATCTTTCTAGGTGTTTTTGGTTCTTAAAATTAAATATAAACTTATATATACAACAAAATATGTAGATCTTGTACATAATAACTATAAGATAGTGGCATTATTTGTGATACTTGTGGAATAAATGATACATTATTGATTTATTACCAATTTTAGTTCATATAGGGGCAGAGAAAACTAGCAGAGAAAATGGAAGAGAAATCTAGCAATAGAAAAGAAAAAGCAACAGTGGCAGAAAGAAGAGGAGAGAACCTGTAGAAGAGGAGAGAACCTGCAGAAGAAAGAACTTGCAGAGGAGAGAACCTATAAAGAAGAGAGCCTACAGAGGAGAGAACTTATAGAGAAAAGAACCTGTAAAGGAAAAAACCTATAGAGGAGAGAACCTGTAAAAAGGGGAACTTCTAAAGGAGAGAACCTGTAGAGAAGAAAGCTTGCAAAGGAGAGAACCTGTAAAGAAAAGAACCTGTAGAATTGAGAACTTGCATAAGATAGAATCGGTAAAGTAAAGTAGAACCTATAAAGTAAAGAACCAACAAAAAGAGCTGTAGAAACAGGTAGAAAAAGCTACAGAATCAAACAGAAAGAGTTATATAAACAGGTAGAGAGAGTTGTAAAAACAGGCAGAAAGAGCTGTAGAAATAAGTAGAGAGAGCTACTAAAATAGGTAGAGAGAGTTGTAGAAATAGGCAAAAAGAGTTATAGAAATAAGCAGAGAGAGCTGTAGAAACAGGTAGAGAGAAACTTGGCAAAGGCAGAAGAGAAACCCATCAAAGGTAGGAGAAAACCTTACCAGAAGCTTTTAATGCTACCATGGTAAGGAAGATACTTAGAACCTTACTAGAAGCTTTTAATGCCAAAGTTTCCTTCATAAAAGATAGTGATTTGGATAGGCTGCCCCTATATGATTTACACAGCATATTGGTGGCTTATGAAATAAGAATAGTCCCAACAAAGAAAGAAAAGAAGCTTAAGGCAAAAAAGGAGTTGGCTTTCAAGGTAATGAAGAAATTAAAGATTAAAGAACAAGAAGAAGAATCTGATGGCAGCTCTGAAGTTAAAGATGGTGATACTGAGCTTTATAAAGTCATGGCATATATCACTAAAAATATAAGGAAAGGAAAGGGAAGTACAAGGAAAAATTACCCTTAAAGTGCTTTAGTTGTGGAGGCATTAGGCACTTTGCCATGGACTACCCAAAGAGAAAAGAAGTAGACAATGATGATGATAATGAGCCAGCCCCAAGGAGGAGAATAAAAAAATCCAGCTATTCTAAAGCTGGGAATTCAAATGGCAAAGGGAAAAGGAAATTCTTCAGATCCAAAAGAAGAAATTTCATGAGCAAGTTGGATGAAAAAGATTCTGAAGAAGAAGCTGATGATAATGCTGATGATGATTCTGATGATGATGCTGTAGAAAATGTGCTAGTTGCACAAGTAAATGATGAAAAAGAATCCTTAAGCAATGAGGAATCAGCCAAAGAGGAAGAGAAAGAATTGGTGCAGCAACTTGATAATGAATTGAAAGCTTGTTTGCACAAAAACAATAAGATAGAAAAGGAGGTAAAAAATCTTAAGAAGTTGAATAAAAATTTTGCTATTGATAAATCTGATCTCCAAATGAAAGAAAAGGAGTTTGAAACGAAAAAGGAAGAGTACTTGAAAAGAATTGAGGAGCTAAATGTAATTGAGGCGGAGTAAGGCAAAATACACGAAAATCTTGGCACTAAGGTGATTACACAAGAGCAAGAAGTGCTGATTTTGCAAGCTAATCTCCATAAGGTTGAATCTAAATTGAAGAAGTATGAAAAAATCTTTATACAGGCTGTGGAAGTGAGAGGAGAGTCTATTTCAGCAAATGCTATTAAAAAGGATAATTCCAAAAAGTTGGATGAGTGTCTAAGCAAACAAAGGCCTCATTCCATGGAGAAGAAAGGACTTGGTTATATTGAAAGCAAACACAATGACATTATAGAGAAGAGAAACCAACCTAAGTTAAAATGGGTTAGGAAAGATATGATGAAAACTCCTATTCAAAGGAGACAAGTTGTTAAAGATGGAAAACAGGTTACCACAATAAGTGTTGAAAATAGGAGATATGAACTTGGTGGAAGAAGAAAATTTAGATTTGAAAGATTTTACTGGAGTTGTAGTAAGTATGGGCATAAGGCTAATGTGTGCTAGAGTAATGGACCTATAATAAAGAGGAATGTGAGGCAAGAGTCTAGGGAGAAACTTTATCAAGAAAGGAGATAACCACAAGTGAAAAAAAAGCCAAATTCCATTAAAAAAAATTGATATATTGAAAGCAATTTGTGGAAGATGTGAAAAGGTTGGAAATACTATTGAGGAATGCTTGACATTGCTACCCAATCAAAGAATGCAAAGGAGAACACCTGCATATGCTCCTATGTTTGGCCCAAGAAGAAAAAGAGGAAGGGAAATGGCTATGGTTATGGAAGTAGCCTTAAAAGCTTATAAGAAAGAAAAGTTATGGATCCTAGATAGTGGCTACTCTTCACACATGCCAAGAGACTCCAAGGTGTTGGAGGAAGTAGAAAAATATAATTGAGGGTTAGTCATATTTAGTAATGATGGGGCTTTGAAAATTAAAGGTGTTAGTGCTGCTGAAATTGGTGCAGAAAAGCTGAAATTAGAGGAAGTGCTTTATGTTAAAGGGCTAAAACACAATCTAATCAGTGTTAGCCAACTTTATAATGATGGGCATGAAGTTACTTTCAACAAGAATGGCTACACGGTAAAAAGATTAAGTGATAGTGCTGTTCTTACAAAGAGAGAAAGAACAAGTGAAAACTTATAACAAGTTTTCGGTAGCAAAAACATATTCTACGTGAGCACCAAAGATGAGAATTTGTTGTGGCATAGGAGACTGGGACATCTTGGACAAAAGGGGTTGAACAAATTGTCCAAAAATGAAACTATAAAAGATGTACTCAAGTTGGGAAGAGAAAGAAATACCATTTGTAACACTTGTCAAAAAGGGAAAATTGTGAATGCTATCCACAAAAATGTGGAGATTCAAACAAAGAAACCATTGGAGTTTATTCATTCAGATATATTCACCAAACCTCTGTTAAGAAAGATGTTCCAAAAGTTAAGGCTGAACTTTTGTATTTAGCCACCCCCTAGAGGCTGAGATATGCCTCTAACCCCCTTCTCTTTCTCTTGTTTATTATTCTTTAGATTTCTTATCAAAGGGAGAAATACGTAAGTTCAGCCTTATAGATTTCATTATTGTGAGGGTGATGGATGACTTCTAGTTTAACCTTATAGAGTTTCGTGACTAATAATTTTATAATTTTTGTTTTTTCAAGTAAGAGCAAGAAAAGAGACTGTTGGTGCCTACCATTGGTGCACAGCCATAAAAAACTCGTGCTATTATGGAGTCGGAAAAATGGTTATATATACATTATCTTGCCTTTCTTTTAACAAAGGCATTATTTCTTATATCCTCTACATCAAATTTCAATTAAATTCAGTTGATTGAGTTACGCTGGATGGTGTAGGGAGCTTTATTTATAATCAATATATGTCACTATCTGATCGTATATTCTAACAGCGATGGAGCTGCTTTGCTAAATATAATATTGATGAAATACAAAAAGGATAAATGTATACACAAATAACATCTAGACTAGACACAAGGCGTCCAAGCTCTGTACTTGGACAGCATCGGAAGATTGTCCATAATAAAATAATAACAGTTGTTAATGCATTCCCCCACAAGGTAAAACCATGCTCGTCGCCAATGTAGGTTTATGTATAGAACTGCAGCCATTCCTAACAGCACTACGCTGTATGATGCTAGAAAGCTTGGATAAAATGCATACATATTTATGAAGCCTCTATTATCCTCATAGCTTACCTGAATTTTCGGACGGAGATGGAGGTGATGGATGTGCATCGCAACTTTTTGTTAGTGGCAGTCCACATAGCAAAGGATTATCCTCATAGCTTCTATTGTTGAATGTTGCAAATTGTGCAACCATCTCTGGAGTCTTTCCAGACAAGTTATTGTGCGCTACGGTAAAAACCTCTAGTTGGTGCAGCTGAATAAGCTGAGGAGGAATTTTCCCATTCAAGTTGTTGTAGGAAAGATCCAAGCTCTCAATTGCTTCCAAGTTTGAAAGAGTTGATGGAATTGGCCCTTTCAAACAATTGTGTGATAAGTTTAGCCCCTTAATAGTGCCAAGTTTTCCGAGTTCTGGTGGAATCTCTCCCGTCAAAATGTTGCAAGAAAGATCGATTCCAGACATGTAGGAGAGTAGCCTTCCTTCGTAGGAATAAGAATTTCCCTTTGTCGTGATCTCTACATGTAACTGAAAGAATTCTCTCGTCGAACGTACAAACATCGAAACTATAAATGTCGAAAATATTTCAGTAAAATGTGTACTAGTCCAATTGCTTCCAACTCTTCAACAAGGGAGAATATGACCATAAAGGTGATTGTGAGAAAAATCTATCAAGCTTATTTTGTCCAACTTGCACAATTGATTTGGAATTTGACCTTCAAAGTCATTATTGTCCAAAAGTAGATAACTAAGGTTAGAAAATGTACCAATCCATTCTGAAATGCTGCCAGTAAAATTATTGCGACCAAGATCCAACATCACCAAATTATTGCTATTATGGAATACATTTTCCAATGGTCCTTGCAATCTATTCTTAGATAAATAGACTTGTTGAATGCCCGAAGGGAAATTTGAAGGTAGGCTTCTGGTGATATCATTGTTTGAAAGGTCCAGAACATGAAGTGCAAACATATTTTCCATCCACTGTGGGAGCTTCCCACTGATGTTGTGACTCAAATCCAATATAAATAACGAAGAACTATTAAACAAACTATTCGGGATTTGGCCTTGCAAACTATTGTTTGAGAGCATGAGCATACCTAACTTGAAGCAACTAGTGGCCAATTGCCTAGGCACCTCTCCTGATAATTTATTATTGGACAAGTCTAGGGATTGCAATGAGCTCATATTACCAAAAGAAGGAGGAATTCTCCCATTCAAATCGTTTCCTGATAGGTTTAATCCCTGTAAGTTTGGAAGTTGTGCTCCAATTAGTGTTGGGACATGGCCACAAAAGTAGTTCTGTGAAATGTTCAAGTATTCTAAACTCCAATTTGAATGACTTGGCCACCGAAGTTGTCCTGAAAGGGAATTATTGACCAAGGAAAGATAATACAAGCCCGTGTTGTTCTCTAACAGCCAATATGGAAATCCTCCACTCAGTTGGATGTGGGAGAGATCAACATATTGTAGATTGTACTGGTAGTAAAGGAATTTAGGAAACGTTCCACCGCATCCGAATCTAGACAATAAGAGTATAGTTAATTGGAACTTTGGGATCAAATGATGTTGCTCTGTTTCAGCAAATATATTATTTTCTGAAGCATAAAATGAAAGGAGTTTTGTAAGGTTGAAGAATGGGCTGAGTATCACTGGAATCTGGAATTGATTGTATGAAAGATCTAGGAATTCAAGGGATGTTAGAGTCCTTAGGGGAGATTTAGATACATTGCCTGTCAATTGATTATCAGAGAGATTTAATTGCCGAAGAGCCGTCAAATTAGCCAGACAAGGAGGTAAGGTGCCGTTGAGACTACAATTCCATAAATATAGGCTTTCAAGTTGGTTTAATTTGCATAAACCTGAAAATTATTTGGTAATAAAAAAATTAGTCATCACTCAAAGAAGAGATTGATATATATATATATATATAACCAACAATAGAAAGTACTAACAATAATAACAAGGTGTTTTAAAATTATAATTGTATAATATCAAACTTAAATTATAACTTGTCTAATGTAATGAAAGGGTGTTCTAATAGCTTTACATTTCAAAAAATTTTAAAAATGAGGCCAAAAATAAAGAATTTCAAACTTGAAGTTAACTTAAAGAAATATTATAATATATATATATATATATATATACTATTAAATATTAGAAATAAAAATATTTTTATAAATACATTGACATAGATGCTATAACTTAAATAAGAAATTAATCCAAGAAACTTGGGTCAGAAAGCTTTAATAGTGACAATAGATTAAAATTGGAATAGATTAAAAAAACTTTGATTTATACTTCCTGCAGCCACAAATTCAATGATCTTATTTCCACTGAGGTACAAATCCTCCAATTGGCTTAGAACAAGTAATTTTGGAAACAAGGAATTGAAGTTAAAGAAAAAAAAATTGTCAGCCAATTTTTATAGCCGTGTGTAGGTGTGGTTACCACGAGTCTTACCTTGGACGTCAACGATTCCTTTCAGTCTGTTTCCAGATAGATATAGTGATTTCAAAGAAGAAAGGCCACGTAGCGATGATAAATGCTATTATTGAATTCATTCGCAATTAATGTGAGAGACTCCAAATGGGCAAGTCCAGATAGTTTCTCAAAGCCTGCACATTTGAGAGGAGTACAATAATATCATTACACACACACATATATATATATATATATAACATGTATTTATGGGTTTTTAAAAATTGTCTTATCTTGTAATTATGATATGTAGAAAGATGACCTTCATTCTCAATACAACCACGTATATGGTTCCCTGATAAGTTGAGACTTGTCAGATCTTTGAAAGGAAGAAACAAAGAAGCATTTTGGTACCACCCTCCATAACCCCCATCCATTGCATCCGTAAGATCAAGTTCGGTGACTCGATTTGTTGTTGCGTTGCACCCGATTCCTTCCCAATTACAGCAATCGGCATCCATCCCCCAGCCAGACAGAGTGGGGACACCATTTGGATTCAGATGAGGGATGGAAGACTTGATGTGCAAAAGAGCAGTTCTCTCGTGTTCCCAGCAACCGTGACACCGAGTCCCCAACTCCTCCAATAACAAAACCAATATGACTGCCATCCATGACCTCGTAGTAGCCACTGTCCCCATTTGTATGTTCCGAGCACCTCTTACCACACTTAGCTTAGTAATATTTGTTGTCATTAAGAGCAATTCAGAGTCTGCTTTATATGGATGGAGACGGAGGTGCATTTACGTAATTTTAATGAAAAGGTCCCATATTTGTGAAAAATGCAACAAGAAAATTAAAAATAATTAATTAATATAATTTAAAAAATTAGAATATTCGGTTCTACCAATAGATCACAATTAACAAGTCAAGTCTTCCCTTTACATTTCATTCGGGTCCTCTCACATAAAATTGGTCCTGCAGGACAGTTGGTAAGTAACATCAACCTTTTAATTTCATTGAATTTGACTTGATAGTTTGAGTCTAGGCACGCTCAATCCACCAAAAAAAAAAAGATTATACAAAAAATAATTAAGTAATCTAATTTAAAGAATTAAAATATATTGTTGTTCAGTTCTACCAACCATTAATAGTCACAATCAAACAGTCAAGTCTTTCCTTTGCGTTTTATTCGGGTCCTTTCACGTAAAATTGGTCTTGCAGGATACAATAATTAACTAATTTAATTTAAAGAATTAAAATATGTTTTGTTCAGATCTACCAATCACAATCTTATAGTTAAGTCTTCTCTTTACGTTCCATTCAGTCCTCTCACGTAAAATTGGTCTGCGGGCAGTTGGTAGGTAACGTCAACCTTTTAATTTCATTCACTTTGACTTGTTTATTTGCGTCAAGTTGACTAAATTTGTGTGTAGACACGCTCAATCAAAAAAAAAAAAAAAAGATTATAGAAACCCACATTTAGTTAGAAGCTTTCTACGGTGGATTGACCCAATAGTTAGCAACGGGTGATGCAGAGTTCACTCCTTCACAAAAAAATGACAAAGTGCAAGAAGACAAATGATTTTTGGTGGCCGAAAAGTAGGTTGGAGCCTGGGAAAGGAAGTCCATCCCACTAGACTCGACCCATTTCAAAGAGAGTTAATACTTGTTTGGTTCTGGTTCTCCACCGACCCCCGTGAAGTAGCAACCGCCCATTTTCCGTTTTTCACGTAAGATTAATTTTAGCATACTACGGACGCACTTAAAAAAATGTAAAAATTATTTAATTCACATATTAATGAATTAATAAAAGAAATATCATAAAAAGCTCATCGGTCCCAAATCTCCTTTGTTCTAATACCCAAAACAGCAACGTTGAATAATTTGGTTATTGCCTACAAAATATGTTTCTTTTTTATTGATGAGATAAATAATTTGCAAGATAGGAAGACTTAAGAAAGAGGACCCACAATGTCTCCTTGTCTCTCTTGCAAGAACTTCTGATAGAATTTTTTGGCTAATAGATTTCTATTACCTGTCACCTGTCACCTAATCGATCACATTCAAAAAATTCTTTTTATTTGGTCTTTCTTAACGTTCACTTTTTTCTCGAATGACTATAAATGTGATTGCTTTATGAGTTTCTTTTAGAAATTAGAAGGAAAAGATTTCAAATTCAGTATATGCCTTTTTAGATTTATTTTCTTTTTTTTTCACTTTCTTTTAGTTGTCTGACATAGGGTATTGTGTAGAAATTTTCTTAAATCAATTTGTTTATGATTTCTTTTTTTGTGGTTATTTTTTATTTTTTATTTTATGTTCTAGTCTTCATCTTTTAATAATATTTTATCAAAATTTTTTCTCATTGGGTAGGGTACAGGGGTAAATAGAAGAACAAATGCAATATCTTTTCTTTGTATTTTGGGTTGTTTTGTTTTCTTGAAGAATATAGTGTTTTAGGAATGTTTCACTTTTTATTAATAAATCTTTTTCTTGATTTTTCAGTTTCTTTTTATTATTTTTTTCAGAAAACTAATTTTTTGGGTTTCTTTTCTTTTTAAAAAAATTTATGAATTTTATCATTACTATTAGGATTACTTTGTTGTGTGTTTTTTTTAACTCATTCTATTTATAGGTTCAAAAGATTACATCTTTTCTTGATATTTTATTTTTTTATTTATAGTTTTAATTTTTATTATCAAATATTTTATTTTTACAAAAATTAGTATAAAATTCACCTCTTTTTTGTGTATTTAATTTAATTTAATTTTTTTAGAAAATAATTTTTTACAAATATATCTTTATTGGTATTATAGTTTCTTTTAATTTTAACCCTGATTATAAATAATACCCTTTTGTTAACTTTTTTTTTTGGACCTCTATTTTATTAACAACTAAATGAGTATTATGGTGTGGTGAGCTTTTTGTCATAACTATAATTTTCTAATTTTGATTGACCGTGTAGTCTTAACATAATGTGTTATTGAGTAAGTCTTAAATTCCTCTAAATTGATGAAATAAAGAAAAAAAATTACAAAAAGGGGAAGTTGGAAGACTAAGTACATAAATAGAAAGTTTGCATTAACTATGGGAAATTACAACTTTTGTGGATGACATGCAAATAAGGAGGCTCATCCTATTTATAGGCCTCTCTACCTCCTTAAAAAGCTTTAGAAGTTTCCTGAGAAGCATCTAGATATTTAAAAATATGAAGAATTATCAAGTACATTGTGGAGTGTCCTAAAAATCTTTTAAGAAACCTAGAGTGTTGTAAAAAGTTCTACACAATGTCTTACAAGACTTATATACATCAAAATACTTAGGAAAATTCAAGAAAAATTAGAAAAAATAAATGTCTATGACATCCTTTCCTACTTATACCTACAATCAAAATCTTCAAACTTTGTCTTAGAATTGCAATAATACCTTTTCATGCTTTTAGTTTACTTCACTCTCTAGTAGGTTTTTCTACTTGACCAAGTACTCATAATGATATGTCACCGACTTCTTTGTCAAATAAAGTCATAATGGCAATTAATGCTCATTTTGAATTCCCTTGAAAAGGGTATTTTGTATCTTCATGGTATGACTTGAGTACATTTTCATGGAAGATTGGATAAATCTTAAACTTTGAAAGCAATTAAAGCTAGTAGGACACCTTACAAACTTTTTAAATGATTGGGAAGGGACCTTCATACTTCTAATCTAATCTTTTATGTACCTTTATTGGTGGCTCATAATCTCAAATGGCTTAGACTTAGGATTTGTCCATCATAGGCTTTCCATCCTTCATTTTATACCTTAAGAACATTACTTCCTCTTGGGTGAATGAACACTTTGTTTTCTTGATGTTTGACTTATTATTTCATAATACTTGGAACACTTTTTCTAGATGTTATACATGTTCCTCTAAGGTATGACTATACACTATAATGTCATTTAAGTATACAACCATAAGTTGGTCAAGGTACGGATGGAAGAACTTGTTCATCAAGGTGCAGAAAGTGGTTAAGGCATTTTTTAATCTGAATGACATGACGAAAAATTCATATGATTTATATCTTGTTACATATGTAGTTTTGGGTTTATCCCTTTCTACAATCTGCATTTAATAGTATCTTGAACGCAAATCCAACTTCTTAGAGCACTAAACATGACCAAGTTGGTTGAAGAGATCAGCAACTAAGGGTATCAAGTACTTATTCTTGATGGTTACCTTATTAAGTACCCATTGTCACCCATAGTCAATACATATTTGAAGGGAACCATCTTTTTTTTTTTAAAGAAAATTGGTGGGGCATAGGGTGCCTTAGATGATTGAATAAAACTAGTATTGAGTAACTCTTTTAATTATTTTCATAACTTTGTTAGCTTAAATGTTGTCATGCAATAGGGTCTCATAGTTAGCAGCTTAACTTCTGGTTATAGTTCAATCTTATGGTCCACCTCTCATCATGCTAGCAGCTTCTGCAGCAACTCCTCAGACATTACATTCTTAAATTTGTCAAGGACTAATTGTACCTGCTTTGAAACATTAGACAAAGAGTTTGACTTATTCTCATCATGCCCTTTTAGAAAGGCAAAGTAACCATCCTCATCTTGTTTTATATCATTCTTGAATTGAATTACAGATAATGCCTTGAGTAAGGGCATGGTCACTTTTTTAGTAGAGACAATGCAAGTTTTCTCCCCATCTATGATGCACATTGTATTGGAAAAAAGAATTAGAAGGACCTTGACTCGATTGAGGGACTTTGTTGTTCCCACAACCTTGT
This sequence comes from Ceriops tagal, assembly GCA_021533255.1. Taxonomy (NCBI): domain Eukaryota; kingdom Viridiplantae; phylum Streptophyta; class Magnoliopsida; order Malpighiales; family Rhizophoraceae; genus Ceriops; species Ceriops tagal. The sequence goes on from CM038608.1 coordinate 5,084,527, forward strand.
ATAGGTTGTAATTGTTGTCAACTAGGTTTAAGTGTGCAAGAAAGAAAAGCCACATGGAAGGGCAAAATAGTAAATTCACCGTGTAAGGGCAAGAAGGTAAATCCGTCGCGTAAGCCCTATTAGGGTTTCGCGGAAGAGAATATATAAAGACCTTGGAAGACAAAATTAGGGTAAGGCCAACACAATTGTATATACGACAAGAAGAGAAGGTGAACGACATAAACACAAAGAGTGAGTTCGGAAAATACAAGAGAAACCGTTCAACTAAGGAGACAAGGAAGGCCAACACAATTGAATATACGGCAAAATACCAAACCCTACACAGAAAAACACCGAAAAGAGTAGCCGTCGTGAACAGTAGCCATCGAGTGAACAGTGCAACCGTCAAATGAACAGTAGCCGACTGACGAAGAGAGCGAAAAAGGGAGAAGAGGAGCAGACCGGCGGAAGGAGAAAAACCCGTGAGGAACGGCACACCAGCAATCTACGAGGAGACAACACGATAGAAACAGAAACAGACGATCGGAAAAACAGAGAAATGGGTCGACGGGAGAGAAAATTGGTTACGACTAGACAGGGCTGGACGATGGGACGAAGAAAAGCAGACCGGCGGAAAAAGAAACCAAATGGCCATAGAAGAAAGAGATACCGATGGCAACAAAGAACAACCGTCGAGAGAGAAGGAGGAGACAATCAGAACAGAGGAGTCGATATGGCCAAAATTAGATCCAACTGGACGGTGAGATAGATCTGGCTGGACAGTGAGAGAGAGATCCGGCTGAATGAAGAGAGAGAAACCATTGGCAGAATCGAAGATGAACGAAGAGAGAGAAATTCGATGAAGAGAGAGAAATTCGGCGGGAAGAGAGAGAAATCCGGTTGGACAGCAAGAGAAAAAGAAACGGACAGGCGAGCCGTGAGATAGTGAGATCGTGAGACAAGGAGACAGGTGAGATCATAAGACGGTGAAAGTAGGAATTGTGTGAAACAACCTACAGAAGGAATTCGGCGAACCACGGAAAGAACTCAACGTATTTCCAGACTTCTTCAAGAGAGGTTAGAGAGCGTTGCGGTGAACTTCTAAGTAGCAGTGGAGCAGTCTTTCAATTCAATAGAGGCAAGACAAGCTAGAAGAAGGGTAGACACAGTAAGTGACACTCTTTTTATTGTACTTGCTTAGTAATTGCAATAGTAAAAGGAGCAGAGAATTAAAGACATCCATTGTAACCTGAATTCTCAAGTATAGTGGATAGTCTCGGTAGAGGGAGAGTCCCTACCATTGTGGATGTACGTCATATTGACGGAACCATGTAAATCTCGTGTGTCCTTAATTTGCCTTACATTCTGTGCTTTGAATTGAGTTGTGAACGCAGCTAAAATATCAGCCAACCCATAACCTAACGAAGACCTAAATAAAAACATCCGTATTGTCTATTAGGCAAGGTGTCTGAAAAGTGATTTTGGGGACTATTGTGATTAGTAGGTAGCAATAGATCTACCTTAGTCGAGTCTGAGAAAGAGTTTGCTTTTAAGAAGATGTTGAAGTTGTTCACTTACCTGCGAATTGCGAATTGTGGTGATACTGATTCACCCCTCCTCTCAGTATCACAAACTAGTAGATCCTAAGGAAAAGTCAGGAACTTTAAACTTTATCCTTAAGACTACCTTAAAGTTGTGTTTTTACACCATTACACACATCAATTCCTTCCATAACAATAAAAATGTTTTATCATAATTATACTAGCTATCTAGTCCATTCTAACTATATAACCAAGATACCAGATGCTATACTTAAGCCTTATTATATTATCAAATCAATACTAAGACAACTATAAACAAACCTAATACTAGCCTTTATTGACATAAGATATTAATTTCCATTAAGTATAGTTATTTTATCAAAATACAAGGTATTTTACACCCTCAAACACATCACTTCCTTCCATAAAATATTATTAAAATTTGCTAATTATACTTTTAATTACCCTTCATAATTTATGTGTAACCAATGATCTAATGGTTTGAAAATACTGATTTATCTTATCAATTTTATTTCTATAATAACTATATCATAACCAATTATTTCGAAAAATTTTTACCTCACTTACTATAGCTATTAGTTCTAGTTTATTGCTTAAAATAAAAGGTTTCACATCATTGCATGCATCAATTACTTCCACTAAAATAAAAATGAATTAATCATTTGTATATTGTGAGTATGGTTCATAATTATGACTATATAAAGAAGATTTCAGATACTATGTTCAAACTTTGCTATATTATTGAACTAATGCTAAGATGAAAGTAGACATAACCTAATACTAACCTTTTTGGGCATATGATCTTCGCTTCTATTATTTGCAATTAGCTAATCTAAATATAGGATATTTTACACCCTTAAGCACACACCTCCTTCAAAAAAATGTTATTGAAATTTGCTAATCATTCTTTTAATTATCCTTTATAATTCATGTGTTACTAGTGATTTAATGGTCTGAAAATGCTTCTTTATCTTATGAACTTTATTCTTGCAACAACTATATCATAATCCATTGCTTCATATTATTTTTACCTTACTCATTGCAACCATAAGTTATAGTTAACTGCTTAAAATGAACAATTTTTTATACCTTTACACACATCATTTGTTTCAATATAAAAAAAGGAATTATTATAATTATATTATAAGTCTCATCCATTATTACTATATAAATAATATTCAAGATACAATACAAAAATAAAAATGGAATCAATACTAAAACAAATGTAAACAAACCTAATATTCAATATTTTTTTACACAAGATCTTAACTTCCATTAGTTTATTTAGTTAATTTAAAAACAAGACATTTTTTACCTTCACATACCTGATTGCTACCACATAACCATAGGCTATGATGGCTAAGTATACCATACATTATGTATGGAGAGGTATAATTAATCATCAACAGTCTGATAATGTTTCTTTATCTTGACACTTAATTCCTAGAACCACTCCAACCAAACACATTACATAATATAATTTTGACCTTTATTATTACTACCATTAATGGTAGTTAAAAGATCTAAATAATATACTTTTCAACCTTCACATAATTCACTTTACCACTTTTAGGTTTATAAATTTGACCTTGTTAGTACTTTTCTTTTTCTCATGTAAAATAAATAACAAGATTAAATAACATCACTAGTATGTCACCCTTTCTTTTTCAACATCAATCATATATAAATAGTGTGCTACATAGATAACCACTTCACTTGGATTTGCTAAAGACACATTACCTTTCTTTCTGTAAGCTTGGTGTCTTGCATGAACTTGTTATTCCTTGTTTTATCAACAACTTTTTTCTTATCATTATACCTTAACATTAGTAAGCACATATGTGTTGGAATATTTTCAAAATGAAATTTAGACATGTCCCTTGATTTATTTAGTAATTATTAAAAAATGTCCTTTTATTAACACATTAAAAAGGTTGTGTCAATTGGATCCAAAAGACATCTTTATTGGCCAAATGACCATTAAATTACTATGTATATGGTGGTTTTCCTTTGATCAAATAAGGAATATATGAATAAACAATTCTAAATAATACATACACTTCTTAAAAACTTGATTTCAATAATGCAAATTGTAATTAAGCGTACATCATTTTATCTTATGAGGGAATTTGCTATAATCTAGTTACACCATTATTAGGGCAAATTTTACCTTAAGAAGAGTGACATTGAATACATAACTTAAAACAATTTTTTCACTTTTAGTAGAGCTTTATTTTTGGTTTAACAATTTTAAGGAAAATTTTTCATGATAAGAATATTGAAAAGATTTGCTTCTAACTTTGTGACACTTATGAAGTGCTCTTTAAAATCTAAAATGATTAAGGTACACTTTTTCTTTTTAATTATGTGATAACATAAAAATCTAATATTCATGATATCCTTTATGCATAAACGAATTCATGTAATATCAAATGATGGTTTAAAAATTCATATTATATCTAAAGGTTGATAGGTGTCCTAAGGTATTACAAGTTATGTTTAATTATATAATACATGTTCTTGTGCATTCCAAGTTTTTCTTTATTGTTTATCATTTGGAATGTCATTGTATTGTGTTATGTAATGACATAAAACAAAAAAAGGAGTTTAAAGGCCTTGGCATAAGTGGCATCACAAAGAAATTATTATCCTTATGTAAAGAAGCGGGAACATATCTTTGTGTAAGAAATTTTTAAGGAATGTTAAGGTCATGGAATAGGAATAATTAATTCCTACAAACAATGAAAACAACATTTGACCTTTATAATTTTAAAGTCAAAATTGTTGTTATTTAGTCCAAAATTATCATCATTTGGTGTTAAACTCGTGTTCTTTCTATGAAAGGATGCAGAGCTATTATTATTAGAATCCAAATACTACCTCTTCATAAATGTTATCATTACCATTAAGCCAAATGCTTTTTTTTTTTTTTGCATAAATTGTATATATACACAAGCAATCGACAATGAATTATAGCTAATGGGTGTAGACCTTGCAAAGACATGGTGGTGATTGCCTATGGCTAAAAGATGGATAACCTTTTACTGGCATCTATTGGAAAACAACAAAGGTAATGACTTTTTAAGCGCCAATTGATGACATAAAGAATTTTTTATTCTTTACTTGTCAATTGCCATAGAATTACTATTTAGCCATAAAGAGCCATAAGAAAGGAATTTTAATTCCTCATATGAAAAAGAGGTAGCTTGTTGAAAGGGCGCTTTTATGGTTGTTAAATTAAAGTTAAAACTTGTGTTCATTAGAACAACCGAACACAAGACCTTTTCACCAAATGAATTAAACACTATTACTAAGACAAATGAATCCTGATGATAAAATGTTGTGTTTATTGGCTTCAAACACATGCCCTTCTTAAAAGGGTATTAAAGATACTGATGAGAACCATAGAGATGATGGGTGGAAGGCTTCAATGGTTGCAAGAGGTCCATTGTACATTCCAGAAGGCCCAATAACACGAGCTAGAGCCAAAAAGATTAAAGAAGCACTAAATGGGCTGATTCAGAACATTCAGGCCAACCCAGCTTCAAATGATGCGAATTCAAGTTTGATAAGGAGTCCAGGCCCAATTAATATAATTAGAATACTTAATAGGTCAGAATAAGTAATAGCATTTCTTCTTAAATAAGAGTTTATTATTTATGTTGGAATTTGTCCACAATTAGGAATTCCTCCAAAATAAGGATTTCTCCTAAATAGGAATTTGTACCTCTTTAGGATTGCTATCTTAGCCTATAAATAGGCACCCCTTGTAAGCTTTGGAGGATCAGACAATTTTTGAGTGAAATAGAAAGCAAGGGTTTTTTTCCTCTCGGTTCTTTTAGGGACTAAGGAACTTATCAAGAGGTATTTCTTCTTGTGGCGTTCCCAGCGACTTATCACTCCCAATTCCTTCCTTTTCTGGAGTGTGGCGTCCATATCTTTCTTGAATGTTCTAGGTTCGTGTTCCTTGAAGGGTGGGTCTAGGGTTTGTGATATTAAACTCTGATTTAGCTTTCCTGGTTGTTCTTTGATTCCTTGTGTGTGTGGGGTCCCTAAACCACGTCTTTTTGGGGTTTTCCACATCAGATACTAAGATAACTCCCAGGCCATTTATGCCACTAGTAGTCATTACTACAAAAAGAGTATTTATGGCCAACTTATTTAGGTTTGTTACATTACAAAACAATGATTATGGTTATTGGGCAGTAACTACGTGAAAAAAAGTAGTATACTTGTAGTTCTGGTTTCCAAAAATCATTCTAGAAACATCTTTTAAATCACATAAAGATTGGTTGAACCTTTTTACATTATATTTTTGGTTGCAATGTTATTAAGGCTTAACAAATGTAAAAACCCATAAAGGTTTCCATGAAACTATCCGATGTCATGACTTTTATTTAATTTGTTGTGATGTTGTTTTGTGAATTTACGTGATTTTAGTTCCTATATTGCATTGACATACATAATGGTTATTTATATATACATAAAACTTTTACTTTACCGAAAAAGAAGTGGTGTGTATGCATGATATTATTTACACATATATGTTCATATACATGAATGATGATTTGCATGAATATACATGATATTATGATAGTAATTATTTACATATGTAAGTATGTGACTTTTAAAATGAATGGGTACCTCAAATATTTTACGTTGCTTATGGATGTGAAGGACTATGTACTATTCATGCCAAAAAAAGAAAAAAAAAAAGAAATGACACATAAATTATGTCTACTAGGAATATAACCTAGCAACATTTAATTGGTTACATCTTGTCAACTTTTTTTTTTTAAAATTTGGAAATGATGTTGACCTAATTAGTTGCTTTTGCATTTCTTTGAAAAATCTTGAAATTTGAAAAGGGTGACATCTCTGGCTTTTAAACCCATAACCTCTCAATTGAAAGGATAAACTTTGGACCATTGAACCAAAAATAAATATATATTTATTAATTGTATTAACTAATAATATTATATCTCTCTTCTGAAAATTATAGAAAAAAAGAAAATATTATGCTTATTGAAATTTGATTTTGTGACCTTTTAATTGAAAGAATAAATTGTTACTAATCAATCTAACTGCTATAGGTGTTCAAAGAGTTGAAAAGTGTGGCTCTTAAAGTGTAAAAAATGTGACCTTGAAAAAGTATTGTCACAACAAAACTAAAAAATTTTTGGTGATTGGCATACATTTCTTTAATTAAAAAAATATCAATATTCGAAATTAAATATCTACCAACCATGTGGACATTTTTATTAGTTGATGCAATTAAAATATGCATAACTTTTATAGTTGGCTTTTAAAAAAGACACATGGATAGTTGTGATTATTGGGTTTTGAATCCATCTTCATCTAAACAAATGGACAAGTTTTACCTATTAGACTAACTATTTTGATATTAATTGTTCTAACTAGTAGGATTTAAACTCCAATTAAAAAGAACTTTAAAATGCAACAAATAAAAAGTCACAATTGATGAGTTTGAAACCCATGATCTAAG